>JAWZYT010000123.1:0-185000 GCA_034508575.1 Petrolisthes manimaculis | reverse complement strand
CTATAATTTTGAATTACCCTGTATAGATTGATTTTCATCAAATATCAAGGGATGATTAAGTGTTAGTATAAGTGAAAAAGTTTTACTTGTTGTAGATAAGAACATAATATATTATTATATTCTCCGTATCTTACTTGTCCTTTTTCACCATATATTTCCTATTATGTAAAGCGAATTTAAAAGGAGTTAAAGGTCAAAAACCCATGTGGAGCGCGTGTGGCAAGTTATCGCGCTGAAAAAAATATCACTTCAAAAGAGCCTAGCCTACTTTGTGTGGGTGTGAGAGATGTGGAGAGGCGGGAAAGAAAGAAGAAAGAACAGTTAGCTAATTATTAAGACTTGGGCTTCAGTGACTCTGACTGACCACTCAGCCTTCAAAGGGAAAGGACGTATGACTATGAGCTCCTAGTTTTTGCACTTATATTGGCTATTGGTAACTTTTATACAAGTTTCACCTTGTATATTCCATCAATACATTACTCATGGGTGATAAAAGAAACAGTAGGAAGTCCAAAAGGACAAGGAAACACCATCTGAGAGACATAAATAAGAAGAAATGCAATGCCACACCACCACCACCCAGTGTATCTCGTCAGTCACTCCCTTCTCCTCCTCCCTGTCCTCCTTCTCGGCGTTCTCGCCTTCAAAACACCATACAAACCCCTATCCCATCAACATCCACACCTTCATCCTCTTCATCCATCACAGCTTCAGTAAGAAAGTTGAATGTAGGTGCTCAACTTGTGCAGAATGAAATAGGAAACGGGAATGAATTTATAGTAGTGGAGAAGAGCAGTTTTTTTTTTTTTATGCAATGGGTAAATTTTATTGCCTGATATGAATGTGGTAGAATGATGAGCATAACAATTAAAAGTGATGTAGGAATGGTAAAGACCCCTAGCAGTGATGTTTGATATAAACAAAACTGGCAAAGGTACAATCAGTCTGCATGACTGATTGTAATTATTCCTATAAATAAAGTATTTATAATCGAGATATTCGAATGATTTTTTGGGAACTATACCTCTATATGATAATGACCAACATATATAAATATCATTCAAATTGGTGAAGAAATAAGGAAATTACATACTTTTCTAATTTTCAGCAGCCTGTATCTCCATTCGATCATTTTCTCTTATCTTTTATTCATAGAAAACCTAAAATCAATCAGATTTTGATGAAACTATCAGGAGACATTGCTTTTACTAGCAGCCAGCAACGTATGTTTAGATATTGCGGAAAAGATAAAGGGTGTATGAGTGATAATTGGTAAAAGTACTCGAAAATCAATATTTTTGCGAAGTTTTCGTAAATGAAAAAAAGGCCATGCCAGCATTCAGTTGCATATGTGATAATTTCTGAATGCTTTTCATAGGGTGGTAGACATACTAATTGACTCTTTATAGCCAAAAAATAAATACTATTGGTCAAGTATTTATGCTGCTGCGTTAATTTAAAATACCGCGTTACGAAATGTATACATATACCTATATGTATACATAGATCATTGTTACTCGCTACAAATGTAGGCAACATTAATACCTTATCACCTGCAAAGTTTCAACACTTTACTCCAAATAGTTTAGAAAGTAGCCCCAAGGTGTCACATACCCCCTTAACTCACACAAATGATATACACAATAATATGAGCTGGTTTACCCAGAGCAAGTAGAGTATGTCGGAAATAATAATATATATAAAATACTTACTTAGCTGTACAACAGAGGGGGTCAGTAGTTCCACCACACAGAACACTAAGCCACCAACAGCTCCTCACAGCTTCTGCCTTCAAGGAGCAGCTCCTGCAGTTTATATAGGAGATGGGGTGGGGGATTACAAGAGGGACATGGTTGGGGTGTTGAGGGGAAACAAGGGAGGGGGAGGGTCAATGAGGCCTGGCCCAACACACACACACACACACACACGTGATAAAATAATATGACATTTTCCTCTTTTCTGTACTTTTCTCTCTGTGTTTGTTCTGTGGACTCGACTAACAAACAATTTAATCCGTCTATACTACCAGGAACCTGTATAGTTCTTCCCCAGTGTAGGTCTAATAAGGTATTTCCTGATGTGACTTGTAACTCCTCTACCAACCTCCTCTCACACACATCACCTATTTTCATACATCTTATTTCTATTTTTATCTGACTACTTTTTATATCGTTTCTTCCCCTAGCTCCTTCCGTCACCTCCTCACTTCTTTCCTGCACTCTTTTACAACTTCCTCCTTCATCTCCTTTCCAATACACTTTTTTGCACCCCTTCCATTCACACTTCCCTTCCTTTCAACTTCCTTTGCTCTCTCTTCCTTCTCTAATCCCATCTTCCTCCTACCTTCCATTTCTTCTCATCTCCTCCCTCCTGTCTTCCTTTTATCATCCTCGATCACCTTCCTTTGCCTCCTTCACTCATGCCAACCCCACCCCCCTCTTCCTCCTTCATATACGCCTCCAACCACCCTCTCCTCCTCCACTCCTATTCCCCCCACACTTCCACTCCAATATCCATTTCCCTTCCACCTCGGTTTCTTCGTTTGATCAGGGTAAGTACAGAATCTGGCCTTGTCCTTTTAACCCCAGGGCTTCTGACACTACGGTGTGTGGTGTGAAGGGAAGGGGACATGGGAGGAGGAAGGGGGGAATCAGAATAGCTTTGGAAAGGAGTAAGTTACAATGAAAAAGGAAAAAAGGAGACAGACTTAAGAAAAGAAGTATATAATGGAAAGGAACAAAACAACGTCAAAGAAGAGAGAACAGGAAGAGAGGGGACGAAGGAGTGCTAGAGGGGAGGAAGGGGTGTTTAATCAAAGGATGAATGTAAATGAAGCGTTAGGAAGATATTAGTGGTAATGTGATGAGGAAGGAAATATTTACTGGGGTGGAAAGAGAGAACGATACTGTAATTGTTGTTGCCTTACAGGAAATGGGATTTAGGACATGGGTAAAAGCAAGGTGATTATAGTGGAGATGAAGGATAAGTCAAGTGTGTAATGTGCAAGTAATGGTTAGAATCTCGAGGTGGTTGAAGAACTTGAGTACTGAGAAGTATTATTGGATAAGAGAAGTAAATGTAAAAAAGGAAAAGGATAATTGAGTAATCCAATAGATGGGTAATAAGGGTGCAATATAATGATTATGAAGGGCAAAGAAGGCGAATGCCTAGAAGAAGAAGAAGGTGTGATATTATGTTGATCGATTGTGTACAAGTGTTTGGAGTACGAATGGTTGAAGCACAATCAGTAAACTAGTGCAGGTTAGACAGGAATAGAATCTGGATATAACTTTCCACTTCATGGCTTTATGTTAAATAAAACTATTTTTGTAAGAAAGAGGGTGCTTAGAATATCGTGAGCTTGAAAGGAAAATGAATGTGATGTGAGTGTGATCCATTTTACCAGGTATTTCTGTTCCCCATTCTGTTATTATATCTCATATTTCCATCCCTATCTCTAGTGCCCACCTCCTCATCCTTTTAAATGTATTGTTGATGATAAAGGTGATGTTTTACCAGTCCTGCTCAAAGAAAGGAAGAATGACTTTTGTCACAGTTATAATGGAGTGCAGGTAGAGAGAGAGAGAGAGAGAGAGAGAGAGAGAGAGAGAGAGAGAGAGAGAGAGAGAGAGAGAGAGAGAGAGAGAGAGAGAGAGAGAGAGAGAGAGAGAGAGGAATAAAAGAAAGTTAAGCCGGGAAAAAGTATATCTTCCTTGACAATCTTCCCTCCCAACTACTTTTCTCTCTCTCTCTCTCTCTCTCTCTCTGAACTGACTAGTTTTTAGCTCCGGCCTAAGCCGAGAGCTCTAGATCTTATCGTAATTATTCTTGTTCTTCTTGGGGCGACCACTTCTTAAAAGTGGTTCAACTGACTCACTCACTCTCTTCCTCCCATCCATTTTCTTTTACCGACATTGAATCATTTTTTCAACCGAGAGGGGGTTCAACCGAGGGGAGGTGGCCGAGTGGTTAGTGTTCTGGACTCATACCATAGAGGTCGGGAGATCGATCCTCTCAGGTGAGGGCCTGAGAATATTTACTCTTCCGATTTGAGTGTCAGGCACTAACTATAAGGCCACCGAACGTCGTAAAACACCCTCACTGGTACCATAACAGCTGCAGTATTTGGGAATTACCCTCACTTCCCTCTCTCTGTGGCTGGGTACCAGTTCGGAAGTCGTGACGTGTGTGTGTGTGAGCAGCAGTTGACCTGGGCCACGATAACGGGCTTGATTAAGCCTATGTCCAGTGTCGGATCATATATATAAAAAAAAAAAAAAAAGGGTTCATTTTCAAAATTTCAATATAACCATATGAATACGAAAATCCAGATAAAACATAATTAATATTTTTGAGACCTTTACATATGGATATTTTATTATTTCACTTGAATCATTAAGAGCCGGAGCTTTTGAAGGGTTTTCCTTCATGTTCTTGTTCCTCGACAGTTCCCTCCGCCTCCTCTCTCCCTTTTCCTTCCCTCTCTCACTTCATTAATTTTACGCTTCACTTCTCTTATTTTCTTCCACACTCTTCCCTTCCCTCAGTCTCAGGATCTCATTTCTCTCCCTCCCTCATTGCCCCTTCCCCTCTTCTCTTTTATCTTCCCCTCTTTTCCCCTATTCTCTTCCCCTGATTCATTCTCTCTATCTTAGTATTAATTTCTTTCGTTTTCAATATTTTTTCTTTTTATTCTCACTTCCTATCCCTTCGCTTCATTCTCTCTCTCTCTCTCTCTCTCTCTCTCTCTCTCTCTCTCTCTCTCTCTCTCTCTCTCTCTCTCTCTCTCTCTCTCTCTCTCTCTCTCTCTCTCTCTCTCTCTCTCTCTCTCTCTCTCTCTCTCTCTCTCTCTCTCTCTCTCTCTCTCTCTCTCTCTCTCTCTCTCTCTCTCTCTCTTGCACCACAGTGAACGCATGTTTTTTTCGTTCCTTTTACCCCTTCCTTGGTTCCCTCCCTTCGTCTTTCCTCCCTGTCTTTTCTCCTTCCTTCCTTCATTCTTTCCTCATTTCTCTCCTCACCTTTCATTTCCTTTCTCTTTTTTTCTTTTCTCATTTCCTTCCTACCTGTCACTTTCTTTCTTCCTTCTTTCCTTTATTTCTTCTTTTCTCATTTCCCTCCTCTCCTTTCACTTTCTTCCTTCCTTCTTTCCTTCATTTCATCATTCCTTCATATATTTCTGCATTCCTTCCTTTCTGCCGCCGACTGTACTTCCCGGCGCATCTTTAGGAATATAATATTATTTTTGTTGCCTTGCTGCACCTGCTGATCAAGAATAATTGCGTTGTATGATAGACCTCTCGTTCATCACCCAAACACACACAGTCATGTATTAATTATTTTAGTTAGTAGGCTAACCTTTGAGTGACCCTCGCCATCACTTGAAAACTACGCATCTCACAACAAAACAATAATACTGGAATAAGTGTGAAGTAGGAATTTATTGACGAAAAAAATAATAGAAAACAAACTAGGAAGAAAACGATACAACCTGCTGGAGTGCTGCTGAATCTTCCAAAACGGCCATGAAACAGATTTCCATAGCAGTTACATTGTGGCGATGTGTTTCCCGGCATAGTTTGGAGAAATCAGTAACACCAAAACCTGAAAGATGCACTGGGGTCTATGAACCTACTGACATTGAAAATTCCTGCTTCAACTCTCCCCCGCCAAGGCCTCTCAGACTCATAGACCTTTGACTTTAGGAAGGAAATGGAGTCTGTGGAAAGCCGTGTCCTGGTGTAAGGCAAGAGCTTATAGTTAAGGATATAAGATGATATACAGTACGTAAAGAAATATTCACTTTTATATTGCTTATACGTATAATATATCAGAGATCAGAGGAGAGATGTGTAGTAATGAGAAATGAAGATGTGCTAGCAATATGCTTCGAATATAATGCTCCAAAATGAACTCATTCCGTTGGTCCACATGTTTATAATTTTGCTAAGCGATTATGTAAGGGCTATAGTGATGGTTTAGTACAATTTGACTGCAGAGATGACGGATTGTACATCACATGTGGTAAATTACACATGTTGTTAGGATTGAAATTGGTTCAGAATGCAACTATCTGGTCATATTAGCATTATTAAGTACATGAAGATGGACGTAAATTTATGCTGCTGAATTAAGATAATTCTTCAGACACAAAAAAATACTGATGATTCTCATTGATCCAATTGACTCTGACAGTCTAAGACATGAGGTTACTTATAATGGAGATGAAGAGGATACAGATAAGAAAGGAAGGAGGAAAGGATATATATATATATATATATATATATATATATATATATATATATATATATATATATATATATATATATATATATATATATATATATATATATATATATATATATACTCGTATATATTACAATTTTATACGTATTATATTTCTTATTTTCTGTTGTCATTAAATGTAATAATTCTACATCAGGGTTGTCTTAGTATATGAAGAAGATCAATACATGGTAACCCGTGATGTAGTAGACCAATATTCATACGGTTAGAGTTTTATTAGTCCCTTTTTTTAAGTAAAGTCTCTTCATACCCTAAATAACTTTCTTCAGTTTTGAACAAAACAGTAACTTGATATAAATAGGTAGTTGTGACATCCAATCAGGGATGACAAAATGTGAAATCCCATAAAATATAGCACTCGTGCATTGGGTCCAAAGGTTAAGGTGATGGAGAAGCTCTGTGTCCTACATAACAGGTAAAGTGGTAAAGTCTGTGGCTGCAATTCCGTGGCCCAGCGTTCGATCCTTGCTCGGGACACTGTTAAAAATACCACTGATGCCAGAGGTTACCACCCCTGTGAGCAGGGGGTGGGGGGTTTGAGTCAGCTGTCTGAGGTCTTCCTGCTTAGTCAGCCATAGCCGAAGCTGACTCGGGTCTCAGGTGGGTGGAGAGGTCGCTGGGCCATACATTACATCCTTGTGATGTGTGCTATAATTGTGTTTCATACACACAGTGTGTGCTACACTCTGTCCCAGTGACTGCCACTCGCTGGCACCTTTAATAACCTTTAATAAGAAGCTCTGCTGTTCTACATAACAGGTGCAGTAGGAAGGTCAAGTACTCTTTAGTTTCTCTGAATGGCTACAGGTTTTCAGCACACCGGGAAAAATAGAAGTGCTTCCTTTTTCATTAATATTTCTGCTGATAAAGCATTATTTATGTTTGTTATTACTCACTCATCAATCAATGTATATTAAAAATTGCAACTTTCAAAAACGCTAATTTATGCAAATTTATGCAAATTTATACCATTTTTAACAATTTTACTATAAAATGTGGCATCTTCACTACTCCCCAGAGATTCATCTTCACTACTCCCCAGAGATACAAGAGATATTGCCCTTTATATTTGGCAGAGAGGTAGGTAGGTAAGATGTGGGTGGTAGGTAGGTAAAATGTGGGTGGTAGGTAGGTAAGATGTGGGTGGGTGGGTGGTAGTTAAGATGTGGGTGGAAGGTAGGTAGGTAGGTAAGATGTCAATAATTATATGGGTGAGTGGGAGTTAAGATGTGGGTGGTAGGTAGGTAGATAGGTAAGATGTGGGTAGGTAGTGAAGATGTCAATAATTATATGGGTGGGTGGTAGTTAAGATGTGGGTGGTAGGTAGGTAGGTAGGTAAGATGTGGGTGGTATAGGTAGGTAGTGAAGATGTCAATAATTATATGGGTGGGTGGTAGGTAGGTAGGTAGGTAAGATGTGGGTGGTAGGCAGGTAGGTAGGTAAGATGTGGGTGGTAGGTAGGTAGTGAAGATGTCAATAATTATATGGGTGGGTGGTAGTTAAGATGTGGGTGGTATGTAGGTAGGTAAGATGTGGGTGGTAGGTAGGTAGGTAGGTAGTGAAGATGTCAATGAATATATGGGTGGGTGACACCAATAAACCTTAAACAAACCAACCAACCTTGTTTGCCATTGACCCCCAAAGTGAAGATGACCAACATCTTCACTACATGTAACCTCGTGTTATAAACACACACATAGGTAGCGTCAGGGCCAAAGCTTTAATTATTAGGGTCCTGTGGCATGTGGGGTTCTTGTGCAGGAACCTCAGTAGGTGTAACATAGACATCAAAATTAATGCTTATAATACATTTGTTTGGCCACACACTAACTATAATATCAATAAGTTAGAATACATACAAAATATAACTGCAAGATGTGCCAGACGTGATTACAGACACACTACATCAGTCACTTTGCTTAGACAAGGCACAAAACTAGACCCATTGATAACACGAAGACGAATGCACTGACAACAGATGATATACAAAATCACAAACAAGTTAGTTGACATAGACAAAGACACATATCTACACCCTACAAGTATACGATCCACTAGAGGCAGCCACTACTTAAAATACCATACATGCATACGTACCAGACAAGCACTTGTTACTTGTTGTTGTATATTCTATGCCCCACTCCACCAACAATTGGTGCTCCGCAGGGCCTCTTTCAATATTATTAAACACTATAATCACTTGTAATACTCATATCATCCGTGTCGTAACACTCGGCGAACAGATGTGTTTTCAATATTTTCTTAAAAATCATGCAATTTTCACTTCTCCGGACATTTAACGTCAATCCATTAAAGAGTCTTAGTGCACACCTTTCAAACACTCTGAAACCCATTGTCAGATTACTTCTCGGCTCATTTAATCTGTATTGTTCATCACTATGTCTGAGTTCCATTGAGGTATTTACATGAAAACCTCTTAAAAGATTCGTCAAGTACTCCGGTTTTCCAAATGTCAATGTTCGGAATGTTAGAAGACATATCTTGTACACAATTCTCGCCTTTATTGGTAACCAATGTAAGTCAATGAGTGCTGGAGTTATCCTCTCACGAGCTGGAAGACCTTTAATTAATCTTGCAGCTCTGTTCATTATGTGTTGCAATTTCCTTAATTGATATTCCGGCAAACCATAATAAAGAGAATTGCAGTAGTCCAGTCTTCTTATGACATAGTTATGAAGAAGCATCTTCACGGTATTCTGATCTAAATATTTTCTGACAAAAGCAATGTTCCTCAAGTGGTAACCAGAAACTTTCACCCCTTGAATAATTTGAGCTTCGAATGAATGATATTCATCTAGCAGCACTCCTAAATCTTTAACTTTTATTCTTACATCTAGTGTACTGCCATGCACTCGTAAACTTGAGATATCCAATTTTCTAAGATTGGTCTTCTTTCCAACGACCAAACACTCAGTTTTACTTGGAATTAGCTTGAGTTGTTTCAAATCCATCCAATCCTTAATATCTGACATAATAACACTCAAATTCATCTCTGCATCCACCACATTATTTATAGATAAATAAAATTGTGTATCGTCAGCAAATAGTTTGAAGTTGGCACCATGTTTCTCTAGAATATGTGATAGTTTGATGGTGTAGATACAGAAGAGAATAGGACCCAATACATTCCCCTGAGGGATTCCTGTTCGTAGGGGTATATTTCTTGAAAAAGATTTCCCAACCTGTACACAATATGTTCTATCTTTTAAATAACTTTCCAGATAGGCCAATGCATTTCCCTCAACATATATTGACTTTAAATAATCTAGGAATATACTATGTACTACTGTGTCAAATGCATCACTCAAATCAAGCATAATAAGAACACTACACTTTCCTTCATCCATTAACACCAATAGGTCATTTACTACAGTACACAGTGCAGTCTCAGTTGAATATAGCTGCCTGTATGCAAACTGACTATCAGGTATAGCCTTCACCTCATTCAAGTGATGCCATAACTGATCTAAAACTACATTTTCAATCACTTTCGATAAAAAGGTCAGATTTGATACTGGTCCTCTGAGGATCAAGGTTATCTTTTACAATAGGTTTAATAATAGCCAATTTCTCACTCTCCGGAAAAACATTGTTATCAAAACTTAGGTTAATAATTTGCAGGAACACTTTAAAAATATCGTCTACATTTTTACGCGTTATAACATCCGATATAGGTAAGGGATCATTATTGCAATGAGTTAATTTCACTCGTTGTACAATTTCTTTCATCTTGGGCATACCGATATTTTGAAAGCAAAGTAATTTTCTCTCTGACATTTGAATATATTGATGCGTCACATTCAAACCCCTTCCCGGAAAGCTCTCCACTATTGTTATCAAAGAAATCTAAGAATGTGTTTGCAAGTACTTCATCAGGATATCCTTCAGGCAACTTTGGCTTCTTTTTATTACCAGTTAAATTATTGAGTATGACATATAGTTTGTTCATATCTGACCTTGCCTCCTTTACTTTACTAGAGTAATATTGCATCTTTCTCCGAACTATGAGTCTGTTTTCTTCTTTCTTTGCATGTTGATAATCTGTTCTAGCAATATCAGTGCGTAGTCTACGCCAAGCTCTTTCTTTTTTCTTCTTCTCTACCTTTGCTCGTGATATCTCAGCATTAAACCATGGTGCATGATCTTTCACAATTATTTCCTTTTTAATTACAGGACACATTGCCTCATATTCCTCTATAAAAACACGATTTTATAAAATCGATACACATCGCACACATTTTCCCGCCTCCGTCATATCATGTTCACAGCTATTTTGCATGTCTGTTTCCAACCTTCGTATCGTACTGTCAATAAATGTCTCGGGATTGAAGTATTTTTTAACCCTGAAACTGATCCATTTTCTCTCTTTCATAAATTGTTTTTCATATCCACCCACAAATTGAAGTCACCTAATATGAATACATTTCTGCTTACTGAATCCACCGTCTCAAGATATAGTCTAAACTCAGCAAGAAATGTAACATCGTCAGTACCACTATAAACACAAATTTCACCCCACCCATCTCACAACTGACTTGCATATGCTCGAATCTTGTCCATGACTCCACCTTATCTAATTTTACTTTCTTAAAAATATTAGATACAAATAGTGCCACTCCACCACCTCTCTTGCCTTGCCTCGGCATATGCAAGACTGTATGCGTCACAGGTGTCATTTCTCGAAACTCAGCTTTGTAATAACTACTCATCCATGTCTCTGCCAACGCCATGATATCAAAATGATCATTGTTAATTAGATCGCAAATATCCATTGTCTTATTTCCCACTGATTGTGCATTGAAAAAACAACCTTTAATATTGTTTAAGTTTGTGCTATTAAGTATCCGTTTACTGTGCTACTATTAATTTTTTGAAGGTCCTCTTGTATAACTGAACAATACCTCACGTCATTTGCCATATGTTCAAAATCAGATTTGTTAAACCTCATACAGCTAATACATTTCCTTTCATTAGACGTACAGTCCCTCGTGTTATGGTTTCCAGCACATTTACCATAAATTGAATTTTAACTTTTTGCTTTGGCTGAACATTTAGGTGCAATATGACCAAACCTTGACAGTGATAGCAGACCGTCGCCTTATATATATATCCCTCACGGAGTAGATACTCCCATTCCAATTTAACCTGATCACGATTCTTATGAATCAGTTCCCTTATTTCTGGATCACACCTAATAATGTAATGATTGGTACCACCAGTAGCCGGCTTGTCAAAAAGTAGCTACATTTTTGCCTTGACATCAGTTACCCCTTGTAAGTAGTCATTCCGATCTATCAAGTTATCAATTATCTTGTGTCCAGCTTCTTCCTCTCTGTTGACGTTGCAGATCATTATTTTAGGTTTTAACTTTCGTACATTCTTGGTCGTTACATCAAGTACAGCTCCAGGTTTTTGTGCTGCTTCGTCCCTCTTCTTTTCATCTTCAAAATTCATTACGATGTCTCCCTTCTGTGTGAATCTTATGTTGACTATCTGTGTACCATCTAGACGCAGTGGTTCCCAAACTGGGGACCATGGCCCCCTGGGGGGCCATATAGAAGAATGTAGGGGGCCATAATCTGAGGCTATGCATAAATAAAATCAAAGGAGTTTAGCGGGTAGGTAGCCAGTGGAGGGAACTTACAGGTTCAGTACAGGTTTGTGCAATGCCTTGCTGCCAGACACATGAGTAATACGTCTTTTTTATATGATTCTGTGTTCTTGACATAAAACAAGATATGGGGATGTATTAGGGAAGCAAGATAATTTTAACTCAACATAATTCTAATCTAAGGCTTCCTAAGCTGTGTATTCTGTATGATAAACTGGTCTTGAATCTTACGTATCAGCAAGGATGTTCATTATTCATATTATTCAGTTAACGGGTTATGGTTGTGGCGGGGGGGGGGAGCCATGGACAAGGATCATGTATGAAAAGTGGGTTACAACCAGAAAAAGTTTGGGAACCACTGAATTCTAGAGCCTCAGCCACTTCTTTCTTTTTGTCTGCAACTTTCAGTTTATCATCAGTTGACTTCACTACCAGCATATTTTTCTTTCCAGTTTTCTTCTTCTTCCTCTTCACTACAGTCTCCTCGGTCAGGTCTGATTCAGCGCTGATCGCATCACTAACTTTACCCAACTCGGTCACAACATCCTATATCCTCCCATCCACTAGTTTTTGCATTTGATCTCGCATTACATTCACCACTTCTTTAGCTCACTAATATCCTTTCAACTCTATTCAGACCACGATAACACGTATCACTTGACCAATTGATGAACTTGATATTTTCAACTTTCACGCCATTGAGATGAGCACATAATAGGTGAAACCAGCAAGTACACTTTCACAACCAATCCACTTATCCTACCCCCCCCCCCCCCTCCCAGTTGTCTCCTTATAAGAATAACACCTGGCCATGATTGGCCAGGTGTTATTAACAGTGCACAGTCGGGAACCAAAGTTTCGCACCCTCCTTGGCTGACAGGAAGGCGAGGACAGTGTTAAAATATATGCTGAATGATCGGACAAACTGGTGTTTCGAGTTGGTAACGAAACAGTGTAAGGTTCATTTTCACAAACCACAAACCGAAAGTCATGGAAAATGAAGCTCACACTGTCTCATTACCAACCCGATACACCAGTTTGTCCAATCATTCAGCATATATTTTAACACTGTCTTCGCCTTCCTGTCAGCCAAGGAGGGTGCGAAACTTTGGTTCGCGACTGTATTGTCCGTTGACGCGAATATACACGGATCACGTATCAGACACGTCTATCCAACACGATAGTGGTCATATACTTCAACCAATTAATTAATACATTGTAATAAATGTTAGAGATAATATTTGTGGGTCAATGTTTATATGAAATAAAATAAATTATTGTTATATATATATATATATATATATATATATATATATATATATATATAATGTGACGAGTATAGGATCACTGTATAGTGTAAATATGTCTTCATATATATATATATATATATATATATATATATATATATATTAAAAATTGATTAATTAATTAATTAATTGATAAGAAATTAATTAATTAATTAATTAATTAATTAATATCTATATATCTATACCCAACTGATTCTGGTAAAAACTCGACCAACCACAGACTCATAGTAATCATATTCTCTTCGTTCATATTTCCCCCTTCATTCATATTTCTCCCCTTCATTCATCTTTCACCCCTTCATTCATCTTTCCCCCTTCATTCATCTTTCCCCTTCATTCATATTTCTCCCCTTCATTCATCTTTCCCCCTTCATTCAACTTTCCACCTTCATTCATCTTTCCTCCCTTCATTCATCTTTCACCCCTTCATTCATCTTTCACCCCTTCATTCATCTTTCACCCCTTCATTCATCTTTCACCCCTTCATTCATCTTTCCTCCCTTCATTCATCTTTCACCCCTTCATTCATCTTTCACCCCTTCATTCATTTTTCCTCCCTTCATTCATCTTTCACCCCTTCATTCATCTTTCACCCCTTCATTCATCTTTCACCCCCTCATTCATCTTTCCCCTTTCATTCATCTTTCCCCCTTCATTCATCTTTCCCCTTTCATTCATCTTTCCCCCTTCATTCATCTTTCACCCCTTCATTCATCTTTCCTCCTTCATTCATCTTTCCCCCTTCATTCATCTTTCCCCCTTCATTCATCTTTCCCCTTCATTCATCTTTCACCCCTTCATTCATCTTTCCTCCTTCATTCATCTTTCACCCCTTCATTCATCTTTCCCCTTTCATTCATCTTTCCCCCTTCATTCATCTTTCACCCCTTCATTCATCTTTCCTCCTTCATTCATATTTCCCCCTTCATTCATCTTTCCCCCTTCATTCATCTTTCACCCCTTCATTCATCTTTCACCCCTTCATTCATCTTTCCACCTTCAATCATCTTTCATCCTTCATTCATCTTTCACCCCTTCATTCATCTTTCCACCTTCAATCATCTTTCACCCTTCATTCACCTTTCCTCCTTCATTCATCTTTCCCCTTTCATTCATCTTTCCCCCTTCATTCATCTTTCACCCCTTCATTCATCTTTCCACCTTCAATCATCTTTCACCCTTCATTCATCTTTCCTCCTTCATTCATCTTTCCCCTTTCATTCATCTTTCACCCCTTCATTCATCTTTCCACCTTCAATCATCTTTCACCCTTCATTCATCTTTCCTCCTTCATTCATCTTTCCCCTTTCATTCATCTTTCCGCTTTCATTAATCTTTCCCCCTTACTACGACTTCTTGAAGAGGGTTATACATTATTGCTACTTTAATGTACATTGATTTCTCCAAAGTATGCCAGAAAAATGGTCCAGTTTAACAAAAAATAATCGTGGTCTGCTGTGGCTTGGATATTTTGGTGTTATTATTACCACCAATTCTGTACAGTTACGGTTAATAGTCCTGCAACACCTTCAAATAAAGAGGCCTCGAAAAATGGTGCTAAACTATAACTGTTGGTCTCTGTAGTCTTGGTACTATATAAGGTTTACATTTACAGCTCAGTTTCATTCACCTGATGCCGGATTTTTGACCGTGACTGCACTACCCCCTTACTTAATTAAAGCTAGGTAGGTATCTTATTATCACTTCAGACAGGAGGCCGAGTTATTCAGTAATTTCTTTCCTATACAGAGAGAGATAGTAAATCATGTTGTGGTAAGCAGGTGAGACTTCTCCCACCCCAGTCATATCACCTGTACCCTCCCGTCCACCCCCTCTTTACTCATTTCCCTTACTGTACAACTCCAGTCTCTGGGGTGCTGATGATGTAATGCTTAGTATACTAGCCCTGCACGCGAGAGATCCCGGGTTCGATTCCCGGGTCAGTGGAATTGTTGGACAATTTTCCCAGTCCCCTATGTTTCCTGTTCCTCTAGTGGAAAGTGTTCTCCCTAAAATACTGTAACAGCTTCCCTAACTCCGTTCACGTCCTCGTCACACTCAACAGTCAGCCATGGTCAAGTCAACACCTACAGCTAAATACCACCACCAGTCCACCATGTTCCGGTTTCACCTTCATTAGAGGGCTACTTATAATAACTTACTTAATACTTACTTATATGAGTCACTCAGACACTCAGACTTACACCCGTCACATGATGCTCTAATACTGCTGACCTAAGCTTGAACAGGAAGAGAACGGGACTCACTTCTGTGGGAACCAGTAACACGCCAGCATAAAGTGACGACACAAGTCAAGGGAAGCGCCCTAGTTTGCGCTCCTATAGCCTCAGTTAGCTACCGATAACCGATCCGATCACAGGTTACTCTAGCGTGTTATCTCTCTTTAAAGTTAGCTTCCTAGCCTAGCTTAAACCCGTGCAAGCTACATATTGTGACTCTGTATACTAACTCGTGTTATAAATAAAAAGTGAGTAAACTACTTTAACCTTGTTGTATCTTCTCAAACCATAATAGTTATAGAAAACCTAATAATTAAAATCAAACTCCGAAGAGACAACAAAGACACTACAAAGACAAACCAGTCGCCAGCCACCCTACCTATATCGACTCATATGTTTGGAAGTAAGTAAGTCTTTCTTACACCAGAACATTTGGTGAACAGCGGTGGGATACGAAATAAAGGGTTTATAATAAAGGAGAAAAACAAAGTTACAAAAGCAAGGAATCCGAGAAAAGAGCACAAAATAATAAAAGGGTAAAAAAAAGAGAAAGTAAGAGAAGTGAAGTTAAGCGAGACAGTGAAGAAGAGGTTACATGAGTGAGACGAGAGTATAACAGCGAGGGGTCACACTGGGTCACGCAACTCAGCACCTCATAGCCAAAACAAGCTAGCCTCTCTCCACCCCTCACTACAGTAGCCAATGGTGACGTCATTGACCCTGCCACCCTACACCACACACTCGTGGCTATTACGTCATCGTTATACTCATTATCACTCTGCCAGATGACTTAACCATACATACACACACTTCAGAGGAAGGACGTAGGTGTGGATTGGTACGATATCACTACATCACTATACCTTCTATGCTTAACCATACAGTATAGTCAAAGGGAAGTGATAATCGAACTTCAACTTCATCTTACGGGATTATAACTCACAATTCAGTGCAACACAACTAAGGAAGGACGTTGGCTGGTTATGGTACGTCATCGCGACTACAACTGAAATAATAACCTACTACAAACAACGTTTATTCCTATAATATGGTCAGTGCTAGGTACATATAATTATATATTACAAATATATAACACACACAATCCTACATCATCACACTAGGATATAATATTATATGTACACGTATTTAACAATATTTCCTCATTACACATTCTATGTATTCATAATTGTGGGTATTAATATGTGCGTATGCCTTCACGTATATATACAGATGTGTTCTTGTTATTTTTCAAGCAAAAAGTGACAGGGAATGAGTGAAAGAATACGTATACTACCGCACTATAACTAACACTAGTTAAGCAAGCGAACACGTAGCTTGGCAATACTAACAAAGTAGTGAAAGCTTAGTTGATTCAACCGAGATAACTAATTAAAGTGTAAGTATTATGCAAAGTGCAACTTCTCTCTTGAGTAAATATTATTGCACTAGATTTAGACATACAAGGTAGAGAATTAACCACTAATATTCTTCCTACTAAATCTACATAATTAACTGACTCGTTACAAATAACCTACACCTGGTAACACTTAGTAACTTCACCTAGTAACACGAGATCAGAACGTACTTATTCTACGGCTTCACAAACTAACACTTCATCAACAAAATAGCAATTAACACTTCATCATACACCGTGGCAACGAATAATAACTCTACAACAACAACAATGGCAACTAATAATAACACTTCATCCACTATTACTAATGGTTCATCCCAAACTCATGCAGTGAAATCAGTCACTTGGGACATTGTAACTTATATTGTCCATTTTTTTCTTAAGGTTGTAATTTTCATGTGCATATTCCAGTTACTACAGACTACAAATGACAACATAAGCTTCATAAGTGGACATAGTAAACCAGACTTCATTGCTAGGACATCACTGACCGCAACTGCACTCACCCATCCAGATATCTTATTTAATTTTCTTCTGTGTTGTGAAAGCCTCATAGATGTTATCGGTAGGGGGCAGTTAGGCAGTCCACTAGCAGGGGTACACAGAATGGTTAGAAGTATAGTGAGTAATTGTGTAACAGTCAAACTAAGTAGGACTCTAGCGTTAGTAGGTTCGACCATTAGCAATGCTAAACAACTCTTGTGGGGGTCAGTGTGGTTGAACAAACAAGTAAATGTACCTAGAGCCCTACCTGTAGCTGTAAACAAACACTCAACCAAGCACTTCACACACACCACACACTACAAACTTCACACCTCAGAGCGCGAAGAAGAAGCCTTATTGTATGATCTGTAGGAAATATGGACACAGCCTAGAAAAATGTTACTTTAATAAGAATAATCTCTCAAATGCCAAAAGTAGGGATAATAATAATAATAATGTAGTAAGTGAAAGTGACAACAAGCCAAGTAATCAGTTTTGCATTATTCATAACAGTGTGACACATAACACAGATAAATGTAGAGTAACGTTGAATGCCAGGTATGAAGTCAATAACAAATGTGCAAAAACAGGTGAAGATTTTAACAAACAAAACACTTCACATTAATTACATAATAAATAAATATACTTGTTGCTGCTTTGGATAAAGTGGATATTCTTTCACTTCCTTGTAACATGGGGAATACAAATGTTTCTCTAGCTGTAGATACAGGAGCTTGTGTCTCCTTTACTTTCTGAAGTAACATTTAAACGGCTGTTAAGGGAAAACCCGCAGTAACGATGGACTATCCAGCCATCAGATTTAAACATTTAACTACCTTATCTGGTAGTAAAGGAATAGTACTAAAGTAAATAGTAAAGGAGTAGTAGTAAAGGGATAGCACTAAAGGAATAGTACAATTTCCTATCACACTTTCATTAAGTAGTCATAGACTAGAATGTACCTTCTATAACTGTGAAAACTTCAGTTTACCAACTGATGGTCTATTGAGTTAAAAGAATTAATCGAACATAACCTTGACATTGCAATCTCACTACAGTTAATTATCTTTCAAGGTCGGCTGTACCCATGTTGACATGTTGACCTCTGAGTCATCAGTCACCAGCCAGCTGGGTGCTGGGGCACTCAAGGGAGAATGTCACTCACACATTAAACTGACAGGCACAGTCAAAAGTACTACTCATTTACTAAGTAAAGGGTTTGCTATCATTAAGGTACAAGTGAAAGGTGATAATTGAAGGAAATCAAACCATATCCTTAAGTGAAACATGTAGAATAATTAATGTCGGTATGTCCATAATTTCTCTGATACAAGAAGACAACTTCATTGAAGCTCTAATTTTTAACAAGGTTAATCTGGCAGTGAACATTAAACCAGGTACTTATATAAGTGATTTTCTTGTGTTTATTAAACCCATAGAGTGGAAAAAGAATCTCCTCCCTTAGCCAACATTGTTGATGAATTGCAATTTACGAAAACTACTAATGAATTAAGAGAGCATGTAAAAGTAAATGATTTTCCTTCACATCGCACACAGCTTTTACACACATTAGCTAATCACAGGTCGGCTATTGCCTTACCTGGTGAGCGGTTGGGGAAAACAACACTAGTAAAACATCATATAAAATTAACTGACACAGATCCAGTATATGTTAAAACTTATAGATTACCTCATAGTCAGAGGCAAATAATGAATAAAATGGTGGATGATAATATTATGTCAAAAGAAGGAATAATTGAACCTTCAAACAGTCCTTATAAGAGCCCATTATTTTTTAGTAACTAAGAACACAGGCGATTTCCGTCCTGTTATAGATTTTAGGAAGATAAATTAGAAAACTGTCAAGGATAGATGCCCATTACCTGTGCTTAATTAAAGATATCCTCAGGGAGATTGGGGAAAATAACCGAGTCTTTACTAGTCTTGACTTAGTGGATATTGGCAAGTAGAATTAAATGACCAATCCAAACCTGCATACCCAGATGACTTAATTATTGTCAGCCTGATGTAAATTCACACCTTCAGAACTGAATAGAGTTTTTCAGCGACTGCAGGATGTTGGATTAAAGGTTAAGGCTGAAATAGAGTTTTTTGGGTCATAAAGTAAATAGTAAAGGAATTCACACTTTGGATTCCAAGATTAAAGCAGTAAAGGAATTTTCTCAACCTACTACAGTAAAGTAAATAAGGAGTTTCCTTGGATTAGGTTCATATAACAAGTCATTCATAATGAATTTTGCTAAAATAGCCAACCCACTAATAAGACTCCTGAAGAACGATACCGAATTAAGTGGTCACAAACAGAGTAGGATAGCTTTGATCAGTTAAACTTAGCTTACATTCTACTCCTATCTTAAGTTACCCAGAACCTTCCGTTTTCTCTCTGTACTGAAGCATCACACGATGGTTTACGCCCTGTCCTTATGCAGCATACCTCAGAAGGATGTTGCAGGGCTTGTGTATATCCCAGTCGGGTGGTGAAGGATACAGAGAAGAAATCTAGCCTCTCGAATATGGAAGCTATAGCGGTGGTTTGGGCCTTAAAGACCTTCAGGGAAATAATTCTAGGGTATCCTATCACCGTATTCATGGTAAAGAAAAAAAAAATTGACAGGTCAGTTAGCCAGATGGTATCTCAGAGTTTCAGCCTATAATTAAATATTTTCCGGGGCGTTTTAATAAAGTTGCAGATGCCTTAACTCGCAATATATCAGCTGCTGCTGTCATTCCCACTAACAGTGATGTAGACTTCAATGTGGAACTTGTTAGAACTGAACAAAAGAAAGATAAATTTTGGGCAAGGGTCATTTATGCTTTGGTTCCAGGGGACGAAGAAACTAACCTACCGGAGTTACCCATTCCACTAACACAGTTTGAGGTAATAGATGACACTTTGTTCAGGAAACTTGAGAAACAGACTAACATTTCTTCACAAGTAGTAGTCCCTGATACACTAATTAAGACTGTACTAATACTAATGCATAATCATCCACAAACCAGAAACATATTAAGAATTGTGAATCGTGTCATGCTCATAAAGGTAATACAATGGGCCCAGCTCCAATTTTAAATTACCCAATACCTGAAAAACATGGGATGTAACTGGTATAAATATACTAAGCTTACCACACAAGCGAATTTAACGAAGGTAACGAATTTAATTTGTCAGTACACCACACCTAGGGTGATACTAACCGACAATGGTAAAGAAATTACTAATAATTGTTACGCAACATATGTGATCAATATCATATAAAGCAAACTTTTATAACAGCATATCATCCAGCAAGCAATCGCAAGATACTTGAAGTTTTGCGACAAATGGCTAATCCTATGCACGGATCATGGGAAGACTGGTATTCTTTACAGCTGCCTCCATTAAAGGTTCCATAAACTCATCAGTGGGCAAGTCCCCTCAACAAATTCTATTTAACAGACAAACGACTTCCATATGAAATCATTACTGGAAATTTTCCTCCAGCATATAATATGGATGACTACAAGTGTTTAATAACATCCATAAGGAAGTCAGGAATCACCTAAAAGGTAGTAGGCAGGAGATGTTGATCAAACAACATACTCAAGCTGTGAATTTAGATAGATATTGCTGTAGGGGAAAATGTCATGATAAAATCCCCAGAAAGAGTATCAAAGTTAACTCCCAAGTTTGTTGGTCCGTATGAAATAATCGACATCACCATGGAAATAGAAATAAAATAAAAATAAAATGTATAAAAACGGGGAAGGTAGAAATAATGCATGTAGATAGGAGTAAACAGATAAACTTAAATGAACCATCTAAAATATAAACAGCACAAGCACAAGAAATACTAACCTCCACTCCCACATATCTGTCTTCAAACACACACACAGACAAAAACTAAGGTCTGCAACATAAACTAAATAATGACATTTATTTCAAATGGGAAACAAGATTCTATTACTGCTTTTGCTAGGTATAGCGCGTGTTACACTTGCCGAACAAACAGCAGTTACAGCCCAAGTACTGAAGCCAGGTGCGCTTCAGGTGCTTTGGTTGAATATAGAGTAAAAGTCTTGATAGTGGAAGATTTAGTTACTGTACAACTGGATGTTCACGGATTGCTAGAAATGCCAAAGATAATTTTAAACCTTGGACAACATGTATCAGACTTACGCAGACATATAGAAACTGCTCATGCTCGTCGTCAGAGACGTGGCCTTTTTTTTTAATTTCATGGGTTTGTTGAGTAACCAGTTGTTGGGACAGCAATGGCCGATGATATCATTGTCTTAGGTAAGAAACTAGGGGAGGTAACTACTGCCTTAGGACAACAGAAAAGAATTGTCATTCAAACTTAAGAAGCTCTGGCCGATGATGTCACTGTCTTAGGTAAGGAACTAGGGGGGGGGGGTAATTACTGCCCTAGGGCAACAGAAAAGAATTGTCATTCGAACTTAAGAAGCTCGGCAACACCTACGACACAAACCCATGAAATAATTGAACGAACTAACTAACCAACTATCTTCTGTGGTAAACGAATTAATTGGAATAATACCTAACATTGAACTCATCCAATTAATTAGTGAGTACATAGCAGCCATTGACATAGCTGTTAAGAAACTTAATTATTTAAACGAAGTAGTCATAAGTGACTTGGTAGATACTGGATTGGGTAGAGTAAACTCGAAAATGTTACCTCTATGGCAGTCGCAGGCAGCAGTGGAAATAGCTATAAAAACTTAAAAGCTTAACTCTATATTTACCCTATCTGACGTGGTATATTACTACTCTATCATTGGACTCATTCTAACTGAGACAAGATTCTATTACTGTTTTTGCTGGGTATAGCACTTGTTACACTTGCCCAACAAAAAGCAGTTACAGCCCAAGTACTTTGGCCAGGTATTTTGGTTGAACATAGAGGAAAAGTCTTAAATATTCCTTAAAAGTCAAAAACGTCAATTAATATTTGGGAATTACGACCATTTCCAATTAAAGTAAATAATACCCTGCTGGTTGTAGACAAGTCATACATAGTCTCATCTGAAGATTATACTGCCACTTTGGAAAAACATTCATTGGATGACTGTCGCACATCATACTTACACTTGCATGTACTGTATGTCCTGCTTATATGTTTACTTAGAATTTAGCAAACAAGGCACTGTGTGACCTTTCATTCATAATGCCAGACTCAACTCTTCCCACATCTTACTGTACTTTCAAAACTGTCAGTAATATTTCCTACCATGAGCACTTCAGTACTAACCACTACTACTACACAAACAGAGAATAAGTGTGATATTATTTAGCAATGGTAAGTCCAACACGTTTGGGTGGATGGCTATTATATGGCTCGGGGTCATTGTGAGATTAGAAATGAACATTTTTCTTAACTTACCTACTCACCACCATAAAGCTTTTTTGTGTCCACACTTTCTACAGAGTTAATGTCAGAGTTAACCTTGTAGAAAACATCTCTATAGATAACATAATTTTTTTTTAGATAAAATAAAGATCCTTCAATTTTTAATAGACTCAGAGTTTACCTCAAAGTTGAATAATTTGTTACCTTTACATCTCTTAAGAGAAGTTGTATTACCTCTACACATCATACCTGCACTAATGTTAATCGTTGTACTATTGTATTTAGCTGGTGTATACGGAAGGTGTACGCTTGGTACCAACAATTATTAGCTCGCGAACGGCAAAGACAAGTGTCACAAGGTAATGAGGATACAAATGTATAGGCTAATTACACACCACTACACATTCAGATAGGATGTATTACCCATAATGTATATTGGACATGTAATATTAATTATTATCTGTAGAAATAATAAAGTACATCTACAGACTGCATGTATTCCAATAATAATAATATCTATATATTTAAATCTTAAGGTTTTTTTTAATAGGGAATATATTAATAATCAACCTGGAAAGATATGCCGGGAGATAATAATACCTTTATATAACAACATGTAAATTATTATAAATGTTCCTTCGAGGGCGAAGGATGGTAGTGGCCGAGCATTGTTCCGGTTTCACCTTCATTAGAGGGCTATAGCCTCAGTTAGCTACCGATAACCGATCCGATCACAGGTTACTCTAGCGTGTTATCTCTCTTTAAAGTTAGCTTCCTAGCCTAGCTTAAACCCGTGCAAGCTACATATTGTGACTCTGTATACTAACTCGTGTTATAAATAAAAAGTGAGTAAACTACTTTAACCTTGTTGTATCTTCTCAAACCATAATAGTTATAGAAAACCTAATAATTAAAATCAAACTCCGAAGAGACAATGTAACGTCGCTATTTTTATCCCCCTTACTTTACTGGAGGAGAATAAAAAAAAACACGGCCTTTTTCAATAAAAAAAAATGACACACCAGTGTATGATACTCTATCCTATACTTGATCAACCTGGTCTGGGAAAAAAAAGGACTGAGGACTGAACTTGCCTTGCGAATACCATGAAAAAAATCATACAAAGGCAAGTCCAGTTCCTCGTCAGTAACGCTGCCACCACCAGACCACAGGTTGACCACATGAACCAAGCTATCACACACTGGGTGGGTAACGTAGCTTGAACCCCAGGCACGTGTGTAAGCAACCCAGAATTACTCTAACGGGGGTTCGATCAATGTCTTAAATCAAGTCAAAAATGCCTAAGTATGGACACAGTCTATTAGTATGTATACGGAAACGGAAAACTCCACTAATTATGATTTAATTTATTTTTGTACAGTCTTTCTCATAAAAAATATATATATATATATACTCCCTAACTTTCAATCCCCCCTCCCTTAATCCTACTCCCGCTGCCCCCAGAACTGGAATAATTCCGAGTTTCGCTAGGGAACAGCACTAAACAAACAAATAATAATAAAAAAAAACAATTTATTTACTCCCCTCCCTCAATAAGAAAAAAAAATACATCCACATATACATACAATAGTTATACAAAAAAAAAACTATGGCCGAAACAATTGTGATACTCTACTTTTCTAAATTTTCAAATTATGCCAGAAATTCTAAAGTATTTATATTATCATTAGGTACACCAGTATTATTATTATGCCTTGCCGGAATGTGCTATATGGCTGTTCCCAGTGGAAGATGATACGAGACTCATTAATAATCACTATCAAATGTATAATAAATATTTACCTCAATATTAACACGTGAATTCACTTTGTAGCAGCTGTTTTATTAGTTACCTTTTCCCAGTGGAAGACGAAGAGAGACTGACTGTGGATCCTTGCCCCAATTCATTCTCGCCTCGCCCCTCCCCCAGTCCCAGCTCCTACACTGACTCAAACTAGTTCCTCCTGCTACATTTTTCTATTATATTAAGTGTTCCTTCCTCCCTGATATATTTCTTAGTTACAACTAATGATTATTTAACCTATCTTAATACTTCAATCCATTATCTCTTATCCTCAGCCACATAGCATACAATTATTCCTAATATTGCTTACAAGTATTGTTCCGCCAACGAAAACATCTCGTCCCTTTCTCGGGACTCCATCCCTCACTCAAATAATTTTCTAAGTTAGTTACCAGAAATAAATGCAGGTATTTTATGGAGAGTGAAGCTGGTAATTATACATTAAAAAAACATCCTAAATAACATACATAATAAAATGGGGGTGTTACAACAACAAAGACACTACAAAGACAAACCAGTCGCCAGCCACCCTACCATATCGACTCATATGTTTGGAAGTAAGTAAGTCTTTCTTACACCAGAACAGGCAGAGAAGAAAGCCCAAAGGATGTTAGGGTACATAAAGCGACAGTTTGGATACCGGAACAAGGAGATAGTACTTTGTCTGTACAATTCCCTTGTCCGACCGCACCTGGAGTATGCAGTCCAGTTTTGGAGTCCCTCTTACCGAAAGGATATCGCGAGTGCAAGCCAGGCCAACCAAACTTATACCCTCTCTCAGACACAAGAGCTATGAAGATCGGTTGGTAGAACTCAATCTGTTCTCTTTGGAAACTCGGATACTGCGTGGTCAGCTTATCGAAGTGTTTAAAATACTATGAGGCTTTGACAATGAAGACTACAGGGACATTTTCCAACTCAGTGAGGGAACAACCAGGAATCATGGCTACAAACTTGAACTGAAGCGATACAACTGTGATCGGTGTGGTAAATTCTTTACCTACAGCATCTGCGGTACTTGGAACGCGCTTCCTGCTGATGTAGTCAAAGCAACTCTGTGGATCAGTTCAAGTCCAGATTAGACAAAGTCTTAAATCACCATCTAGGTGTTTAAGCCGTTGTGTGAGTGTTACTTGATGGTTTCACATGACATATTCGAGGACGGTCACATACTTGCACAACTAAACCCACAGGTACCCTCTTTGTATGGATCGTAAGGTCTCCTAGGGTACTTCTTTTCCTTGTAACTACTTGTATCTCTCTCTCAATCTCTCTCTCTCTCTCTCTCTCTCGCTCGTCTCCCTTCATGGAGCTTCAGTCGTGCTTTATTCCTCTTAAGGGAACAGGTCAGAAGTTCATTCAACCGAAGTGGTTTAATCGGGAACCCGTAACCTACTAAGGGAGAGGTGAACAGCGTACCGTCGAGCGAAGACATCTGGGGACTTTGACGGTCATAGACGACTAAATCGAAATGTGAAGTCCAAAATAAGGGCGGCTAAGCGTGCTGAGGAGGTCCGTGTGGCTAGACTCTGCAAAGAGAACCCCAAGGAGTTTTTTTAGTTATGTGAATGGCTGTAAACCAATCCGACGCAGGATTGGTCCCTTGGTGAATGAGAATGGAGCATTGATGCACTCTGATGTAGAAAATGCTAACCTCTTAAATGAGTACTTCTCTTCAGTGTTCTCTGAGGAGAGTGGTCTCATTCCCGAACCTTTGGACTCCTCCAGTGAGAAGTTGGAGTCAATGGTCTTCACCCGAGAAGAAAAATGAGAGAAAAATAATCGAATCAAAGGCAAACAAGTCCCCCGGTCCGGATAGTTTCTTACCTAGAGTGTTGAAAGAAGTGCATGGTGAAGTATCACGGCACCTGTGCATGGTCTTCAACAGGGTATTCCAGACTGGATGCATTCCTAGAGACTGGCGTGAGGCAGAGGTGACTCCTATCTTCAAGAAGGGAGATGCTAGCCAACCATCAAACTACAGACCCATCAGTTTAACCTCGATAGTCTGTAAACTCATGGAAAGCATCATGGTGGACAAAATAACAGCAGGGGTTCCCAGCATGGGTTCCGGCAGCACCGGTCATGCCTCACAAATCTGGTGGAATTCTTCCATTTTGTTTTCAGTAAGCATGATCAGGATAAAGCGGTCGATGTTGTCTACTTAGACTTTCAGAAAGCCTTTGATAAGGTACCCCACCGCCGCCTCTTTCGGAAAATGCGTGCACTGGGCATAGACGGAAATGTGGCAAATTGGATAGAGAACTGGCTAAGTGACAGACGGCAGCGGGTAGTAGTGAATGGACAGGCTTCAGAGTGGGTTCCCGTTACTAGCGGTGTTCCCCAAGGTTCTGTTCTGGGACAACTACTGTTTATCATCTATGTTAATGATATGGATGGTGACATGGTTGCCAAGATTTCAAAATTCGCCGATGATACTAAGCTTGGTATGAATGTCGCGTAAGAAGGAAATACTACCCGCTTACAAGAAGATCTTAGGAAGATCGGGGAGTGGTCTGACACGTGGCAAATGCCATTTAACGTGAACAAATGCAAAGTTATGTATATATGCCACAGACACCCCCAAACAGAGTATACCCTTAAGGGCAATGCTCTCGTAAGCACTGATACTGAGAAAGACTTGGGTGTAACTATCACTAGCGACCTCAAGTTCTCAAAGCAGTGTATTGAGGCAGAGAAGAAAGCCCAAAGGATGATAGGGTACATAAAGCGACAGTTTGGATACCGGAACAAGGAGATAGTACTTTGTCTGTACAATTCCCTTGTCCGACCGCACCTGGAGTATGCAGTCCAGTTTTGGAGTCCCTCTTACCGAAAGGATATCGCGAGATTGGAACGAGTGCAAGCCAGGCCAACCAAACTTATACCCTCTCTTAGACACAAGAGCTATGAAGATCGGTTGGTAGAACTCAATCTGTTCTCTTTGGAAACTCGGATACTGCGTGGTCAGCTTATCGAAGTGTTTAAAATACTATGAGGCTTTGACAATGAAGACTATAGGGACATTTTCCAACTCAGTGAGGGCACAACCAGGAATCATGGCTACAAACTTGAACTGAAGCGATACAACCGTGATCGGTGTGGTAAATTCTTTACATACAGCATCTGCGGTACTTGGAACGCGCTTCCTGCTGATGTAGTCAACAGCAACTCTGTGGATCAGTTCAAGTCCAGATTAGACAAAGTCTTAAATCACCGTCTAGGTGTTTAAGCCGTTGTGTGAGTGTTACTTGATGGTTTCACATGACACATTCGAGGACGGTCACATACTTGCACAACTAAACCCACAGGTACCCTCTTAGTATGGATCGTAAGGTCTCCTAGGGTACTTCTTTTCCTTGTAACTCTCTCTCTCTCTCTCTCTCTCTCTCTCTCTCTCTCTCTCTCTAATCCCCATCTTCTTCACTGCTGGAATCATTCGCCAAGTTAATGACGAATTCTTCCATCAGATATTGGCATACACTGTCATTTCTAATATGTTCCTGCTCTAATTTTCTCGTATGCTCCATACATGTTTGCCAATTTTCTGGTGTCACTTTCGCCACTGCATTTCTGGTTATTTCTTCCACCACACGCATTGTCTGATTATTATTGGATTTTTTTTTTCTGACTTCCTCTTTTACCAGAGCCCATATAAGTTCTATAGGATTAAATTCACAGTCGTAATACTTCATGTCCAAAGTCTTTCTATTTTGTACTGACCCGTGAGGAGGTGACCGCGGTGTTGCCAAATCTAGAATCAAAGCATGCACCACATAAAGGAAACTGTCCACTAACGAGAGTAATTTGACATGAAATTTTCTACACACAATGAATTTTTCATTTAATGGTATATGATACGAACAATTGCTATGTACGTAAAATAGAGAAGATATTTCATGTGTGATGTGGCATTTCAATCAAAAGACGTTGCCACTACTTCCGACCCAGGAATTTCCGGGGTGTGGA
Source organism: Petrolisthes manimaculis (assembly GCA_034508575.1). Taxonomy (NCBI): domain Eukaryota; kingdom Metazoa; phylum Arthropoda; class Malacostraca; order Decapoda; family Porcellanidae; genus Petrolisthes; species Petrolisthes manimaculis. The sequence goes on along the minus strand of JAWZYT010000123.1, from coordinate 156,476 downwards.
GAGTGAGGTGACTGAGGTCACATACATACAAATATAAAGAGAACTATTTTGTTCCCATTCTCTTTGGAGTTGTCATAGGGTACCGTTAATTAGATATGGCAACAGTGTACTCGGAAGGAGCCACAGCCTTGCGAGTCAGTACGAGATAGAATGAGTATAGTGTCTTTCATATTCTTGCCTGTCTTTGCTTCTTTCCACCAGATGTAGCTGCTCACTACATAACACTACGTAACACATCACAAGACTACATAACACAACACAACATGCGACCTCACAATACAACGTGTGACATCACAACACAACATACGACATCAACAACACAACACAGCATGTGACATCACAACACAGCATGTGACATCACAACACAGCATGTGACATCACAACACAACATGCGACATCACAACACAACATGCGACATCACAACACAACACAACATGCGACAACACAACACAGCATGTGACATCACAATACAACACAACACAACATGCGACATCACAACACAATATAACATAACATAACACAACACAACACAACATGTGACATAACAACACAACACAACATGCGACATAACACAACACAACATACGACATAAGAACACAACATAACATGCGACAATACAGCACAATACAACTTAGTTGTAAGGCAGTTGATGAAATGCAAATATGGATATCCAGATGTGACTGAAGCAAGGGACAAACAGAATATAGCTGCACCCATTTATTCACTGTCTGAGTCATTGTCTCTGGCCAGCCTGTATTCCCTCAGGTCGAGAGGTTAGGTGCATTCGCCCTTTGACTTTGACTTTGGAGTAAAAAAGACGATATTCTACCCTCAACTTTCCTGAGACCACGGTCCATATAGTAAGGTCGGCTATCCGTGCAGGTGGGAGTATTAAGTGGGGGTGACCAGGCCTCGACCTGGGCCTATTTGACAGTGACCTCACCACACTGTCCGTATATTCTCACCTGTACTGCCTTGCTGACAACATCTTGTCTATGTCGGCCCACACTTGATCAACATTCCCCCATATTACCCATAGGTTCAAATACTATAACAGGTATATAGCTTGTCCTGTATGGTTATATGTTTAAAAAAAATCTTTATTCATTTTACGTAAGTCGGTACGTGTATAACTATTATAATATATTTCAGTAAACACCATAGATATAGCTTGGCATGGGTTTTATTTTCGTCTTGAATTAGATACATTAGATATAAAACATGACAGAGTGAAAGAGAGAGCATGGTCTAGTTTGGCCTTGAGAGAGAGAGAGAGAGAAAGAGCACAGTCTAGATGAACCCAGGGTGCGCGAGATTGAATTTGAATGTATGGTAGAGCTTTGCACCCTTGCCATGGTTGTGAGTGAATGAGGTCTGGGTCTTCTCTGAACCCTGACAGTCAGCTAGCAGAGGGGACCAGGCAGCCAGCCTGCGCGAAGTGTGTTCAGGTGTCTGGCCGACCTTACTATAGAGGAGTATCACGTGACGTCAGCAACTGCTATCAGCTGATCAAAGTAAACAAACCCGCTAGCGGCCGCCATATTGGAGGGCAATGGAGGGCTCATATTTAACCCCTCCGCGACGGGATAACTATGAATAGCCAATCTGTCAGTCCGGGGCTAGTCTTACTTTCCCTACTGCCTGTCCGGGCGCTTTTGGCCGATTTTTCCAAAATCGCTCTATTCCACTTACTCTGTACGTCTAAACTACGATACTGAACAACTTAAATTTGGTCTTGTTAGCACCATCAACTCTTCCTCTTTCCAATAAAACTAACCCCAGCTCTCTACAACTCTCCGTTGCCGAGAAATTAAGTGAGGAATGAAGGGTACTTTCTCGTGTGAGCGCGGTTGTGTTCGCTTAGGTGGAGTGGCTCTGACGACAACTGAACGTGGCCCGCGCGGGTGGCAGTCAGTGTTGTAAGTAAGCATGGCACAACACAGAATTGAACACGCACGAGAAATCTAATCCACATCCATATGTGTTCACAGTCAGTAACACACTGACTGACGATGGTGATTTGTAGGGATGGTGGTGAAGTATAGCCAAGTAAAAAAAAAAACGCCAAATTGGGCTCGCAAATGCCGACATTGGCAATAGCGGTGCTTCATCCCGCCCGGTCACCACATAGCAATGGTGTACGACACGATCCGGGCGCTTCTTGGGGGCGTCTATGACCGCAATCCGGCCATTAAGGGTTAAGGACCTCCACTCTATTATCGTCTTCTCAACAAGCATGGTGTTTAGCTATTGTGCAGTTGGTTGCAAGAATAGGACCGGGAGGGGTTCTGTGTCATTTTATCAATTTCCAGCTAACCAGGAACAGGGAGAAAAATGGTTAGCTGCTGTGAAGAGAGATGGATGGCAACCAACTCCTTACACCCGCCTCTGTAGTGATCATTTATTATATTTTGATATAATATGATGTGCTTTGAATGCACCTGGTGATTATATTTGCTGGAAAATCTGTATATATTTTTGGAAGGGGGCTATTATCAGGTCAGGTAACGTTAGATTGAATAATGTAAGAAACTAGGAAGTTAAACTTAGAAATTATTTAGTGCTTTGAATGAAGTTTGTTTGTTATGGTTATAAATAACTAGTTATGCAGCAGGGACAGTAGGTAAAGGTATAAAACCTCATTAGCAGTATCACTTTTATATAATCACATAAAATGTTTTACTTATTGGGTGAGCATGAGCAGAGTACTGTAAGCAGTATTCTGCATATCTTGGGTTAGGTTAGGCCTAGAGCTGGTTTGAGTAGGGGCAAGTGACCTGGGACCCAAAACACAAGTAATTTCCATCACAAATGAATTAATCCTTCAAATGTCACTTGCGTCCTACCTGTGACCCCCCCCCCCCCCCGTCTCTCTCTCTCTCTCTCTCTCTCTCTCTCTCTCTCTCTCTCTCTCTCTCTCTCTCTCTCTCTCTCTCTCAAAAGATGGGCAAAGAAGATACCAGGCATGCAGGCAGACAGTGAAGCAGGCAGGTAGGGAGGATAGGCAAGGAGGCAGGCAGGCAAGCAAGCATATCACCTTATTCTATATTAACTTGTTTTAACGCGAAGGAATGCATGAGGCAGGAGAGGACAAGGAGCTCTAGTAGGAGGAGGTGAATACAAAGGACTCTTAAAATAACTATTGACTCCCTGTTTCTTGCCAGGCTGTTTGAGTATGCTGACCTATTCTAGTATACTAAGATGAGGGAAAGTATTGTAGTGAAGAAGGCTCTCTCCCGTCCACCATGCACGCTTAGGGTTAGATATATTTAATCCAGTATTGCTAAGGTGTCAGAAAAGTATCACACGGGGAATGATTTGCATTGTGTAATTAAAAGGATGAGGCGTGGAGGACTGTATAATAAATATATCATTTTAATTTCAGCTGAGGTGACATTTAGGGGTATACCCTAAATCAGACACTCCTCCATTCTCTGTTATCGCCTAGTCAGAGCAGCAAAAAATGGCGTATTTCAAGTTTGTAGCACTAACTAAAAATAATTATATATATACTTTTTTGTTTCCAATATGATCGCAAAAACCACGAACTGTTTTTACGTTTATGTCAATGAATCATTTGACACGTGTTATACGCTAGCGGGATTTCGTTCAGAAATGATTACCTTTTTTGGGGCGAATATTTGCCCAAAATGTCAGGCAAAAATAATTTCCTTTACTTCAGCCGAGGAATTTTCCCATTTATAGCAATGATAGTGGACTTTTTCTTCTATTGGAGCAGCGTCGTTACCATGTATAAATTTGGATAATAGGTGCGTATTCAAGTGTGCGTATTACTACGACAAACACCAATATCTCTGTGTACATCATATATAGGTATGTGTGTATGTATATATGTATGCATGTATGTATGTATATATAAATGTATGCATGTATGTGTGGATGAATATATGTATGCATGTATGTGTGGATGAATATATGTATGCATGTATGTGTCTGCATCTTGGGTATATATCGATGATCTGTAGGCTCTTTCTGGGAGTGTATTCAATGGTATAATCCTAAGTCGTTTATACTTTGTGGCCTCAATTTATATATCTTGCCTGTGTCTCACTAATGAACTGCTGGGTTGTAGTAGTGTAACATGGTGCCTCTGCCTGCTTCGTTTGAATTATTCTCTCTGCCTCGTAATATGTTTATTTTTCTTTACTATTGCTGAATACATTTATATAATTAATTTTCACTGCATTCATTACCACCTTCTTTCATTAATCTGCGTTTTTCTCCTTTGCTAATTAAGCTTTTCCTCTCTTTTCTGGTGAGTCACACAAGATGTAGCTGTGTTCGGAGTCGTTAGTCAATTTTAAGTTGTTGGAGACGAATGAATGAAGAAAGAGAGAGAGAGAGATGTGGGGGTGGACTGAAAGATATCAATGAATGTAGCTTTACAATAATTTCCAAAGCTTACCTTACTGGTTAATATGTAATCTCGTTGGTTGGCTGCAGCGAGTTACCCAGAGTTATAATCCCTGTATCCTTCCCTCCAACACAATAAATTTATTTCTGGGTTCGTCCTGCTATATATGTATGATTATAGAGCATGCAATAAGGGTCAATTACCACACAAAATGCCAATTTTCTCTATTTATTAATAAATTCCAAGCCAACAAATGAATAATTAAATTCAATCAAAAATTACACACACACACTTCCGTTCACAGTAACTATCAATAAAAATAGTACTTACTCTTCGTCGCTCCTCTCTACACGTGCTTCCCTCAGTCGCTCGTAGTCCACGTGGACAGTAATATTACTTTACTTTAATATACTTATCACGAGCTAGCACTTCCCCTCGCACACACAGGAGACGGTACTTACGTTATCGTAATAGTAATGGAAATCAAGCAACCCAGTTGGTATATTTCAATGTCAATTCCACACTCGTTTACTGTCCCTCGTACACACACACACTCTCGTAAATTCCTGCCAGCCCTCTCCTCACCTATAAAATGACACCTTACTGATTCTCGTCTAGCGAATGAATAGTGAGTTAATTAACAATAAGTCTTGTGAAAAAGTAATTAAACAATTTCGACGTTACGTTAAAACTATAGGCCCCAGACAAGGCAAGGAGGAGAGCTGAATACGAGGTGTGTTCTTCGTCGAGTGTGTATCTACCAACTGAATATATTTCTCAAAATCAAGACAAGGGTGGTGGGATAATTACCCTTTTTCTACCTGGCCAGTGACTCATGAAAGACAGTCCAATATCTACGTGTTCGTATGGCCTAATCCTTGACTACGTTTACATATGTCACTCACACTTTAGTTATACATGCAAATCACTTTTCCCATAACATGCAACTGCTTGCAAATGATTCCCTTCCACTTCAAAATCAATTTTAATAAGTAATAGATGCCCCCATAGCATAATTATTAATGCAAAATTGTAACAGTACCTCCAGACACGGGATGGAGTGAGTGGGTACTCGACCTCACCTGACCTGACATGATCTTTCCTGTCTACCTGGGGATTAATAGCCTGCATCTATATTTCACTTGGGTTCACCACTCCTTACTTCCTCAGGAACTCCACGTGGTATCCCTTTGTTAATATATATATATTTAATAGCATTCTACTACGTACGTACGTTACGTTATGATCACGGATCAAACCGTGACATTCGCACACACAGAAGAGACATTGCTTTATGCAATGTTTAATAAAATAATGAAGTGGTAATGACGTCTTTGCATGTATAACTATTACAATAATAACTCACTCACACTTCACTCATTCTTGTATGTGTCATGACTCAATACCAGTTAAGTGTTTATTTTTGCCAATGAGTGAAAAACTCCTAACAGTTACTTTAACTTTAAAATCTAAGGAGAAACTCCGTGGCAAGAATAATTATACCTGGTAATGTCTAGTACCAATAGTACACATTTAAACAATATATAAGTGTGGTGTATGTAATACATTGTGTCATTGTTACATAATATGTAATAATAAAAATGCTAAAATTTATTCTGGAGACCATCCAACTGCCATCAGTTCCTGTAAGGCAATATATATATTAATTAATCATCCAAGACTCGAGTCAGGGATAACCACTGGAACCCAAGTCTTGGAAGACCCAATGCAATATCCAAACATCAGACCGAGGTGAACCCCAAATCTGAGTTTGGATAAAGGGTTTGTGCTCGTTGCACTCGAAGATAACAATAAAACGAGTAATTTGAATCCTAATCGTAACCAATAATTAATTACTCGCTCAATTTTCCTCAGGCAACCGTGACATAAGGTCTGCCCCAACGCTAGCACTTCCCTTTAAACCACCGATGGTCCCCGTGAACACGTAACCCTTCATCCTTCTCACCCTGACGAGCTTCCGTCGTCTGCTGGGTATATCCTTCTCCACCCTCGGGAGTTTCTACAGCAGCGCTAGCCGTACCTACAGCAGGATACTGTGGTTCATTATACTCATACATAGCAGCTGCCGATCGCTGATAATAACCCTTATTACCTCTGTAGTTATTATTATAACTCTTCCCGTTACTTCTCCCCTGATAACGGTACTGACTTGACTGCTGAGCATAATAATTATTGCCTTGTTTCTTGGCGTGATTAAAGTGAGGATTAGGTTGTTGACGTACAACCTGACTCTGCTGCTGTGAATCATCATTATTACTCGATTTATTATATGAACCAGCAGAGTCTTGGGAAGGCTTATTTAACTGAGTTAAATTCTCACACGACTGAACCCGCGTGTGGTAACCGTATGCGGTAAAATGTGCATCCGACATATCCACCATTTCCTTGAGGCAATTAATCTTATGGGTTTTAATCTGGGCCGACAATTCTGGCGGACACGACTTTTCTAGTTGCGTGCGAAGCAACAAATCCTTTATCCCCTCCAACGTCTTGGGTGTTTCGGCCTTATCAAACCACTGATCCAGGTGGCTAGCGAGACGTGCACTAAACTGTGCAACGGTCTCTTTATCTTGCAAGGAAGCACTCAAAAACTGCTTCCGTGCATCATCGACCGTCACCCCATATGCTTGTAACAGAGCTTTTTTCATGCTCGCATAATTCCTGGTATCAGGATCGAGTCGGTAGAGGATACTGAGGGCTTTACCATCGAACAGGTTAAGGAACTCTATTTTCTTCACATCGTCACTAAAGACGTATGTGTCTGCAAGCATCTCGAATCGCTCAATAAACGGTTCAATTTCGTCTCCCTCTACATACTTCGCCAGTTGTAGTCTCGGAGTTACTGTAGTCGAGCTTGCAATACTGCTTTGACTACTATTCGCCTGTGCTTGCAGTTCCACCATTTTCTGTTCGTGTGCCCATCTTTCTCTTTCATGCTCTCTCTCTCTCTCTTCCTTTTCTGCCTCTCTCTGTTCCTTTTCAGCCTCTCTCTGACTCAACCTTTCGAGCCTGTCATCCTCTTGACGACGCTCTACGTACTGTCGAATCTCGACCGTATCTGCATATCCCAAGCATCGGGCTTCCTCCATTAATTCCGCTACGGTATACATATTAAATATTTCTATTGTTTCCTTTGCCTTAATTCCTGGACAACCGTAATCTATCTACTCGTGAAGGTGTGCGCGTGTGTGACTGGAATTAATACAAAGAGCAGGTCCCTGTTCGGGCGCCAATTATGTGGGGGTGGACTGAAAGATATCAATGAATGTAGCTTTACAATAATTTCCAAAGCTTACCTTACTGGTTAATATGTAATCTCGTTGGTTGGCTGCAGCGAGTTACCCAGAGTTATAATCCCTGTATCCTTCCCTCCAACACAATAAATTTATTTCTGGGTTCGTCCTGCTATATATGTATGATTATAGAGCATGCAATAAGGGTCAATTACCACACAAAATGCCAATTTTCTCTATTTATTAATAAATTCCAAGCCAACAAATGAATAATTAAATTCAATCAAAAATTACACACACACACTTCCGTTCACAGTAACTATCAATAAAAATAGTACTTACTCTTCGTCGCTCCTCTCTACACGTGCTTCCCTCAGTCGCTCGTAGTCCACGTGGACAGTAATATTACTTTACTTTAATATACTTATCACGAGCTAGCACTTCCCCTCGCACACACAGGAGACGGTACTTACGTTATCGTAATAGTAATGGAAATCAAGCAACCCAGTTGGTATATTTCAATGTCAATTCCACACTCGTTTACTGTCCCTCGTACACACACACACTCTCGTAAATTCCTGCCAGCCCTCTCCTCACCTATAAAATGACACCTTACTGATTCTCGTCTAGCGAATGAATAGTGAGTTAATTAACAATAAGTCTTGTGAAAAAGTAATTAAACAATTTCGACGTTACGTTAAAACTATAGGCCCCAGACAAGGCAAGGAGGAGAGCTGAATACGAGGTGTGTTCTTCGTCGAGTGTGTATCTACCAACTGAATATATTTCTCAAAATCAAGACAAGGGTGGTGGGATAATTACCCTTTTTCTACCTGGCCAGTGACTCATGAAAGACAGTCCAATATCTACGTGTTCGTATGGCCTAATCCTTGACTACGTTTACATATGTCACTCACACTTTAGTTATACATGCAAATCACTTTTCCCATAACATGCAACTGCTTGCAAATGATTCCCTTCCACTTCAAAATCAATTTTAATAAGTAATAGATGCCCCCATAGCATAATTATTAATGCAAAATTGTAACAGTACCTCCAGACACGGGATGGAGTGAGTGGGTACTCGACCTCACCTGACCTGACATGACCTTTCCTGTCTACCTGGGGATTAATAGCCTGCATCTATATTTCACTTGGGTTCACCACTCCTTACTTCCTCAGGAACTCCACGTGGTATCCCTTTGTTAATATATATATATTTAATAGCATTCTACTACGTACGTACGTTACGTTATGATCACGGATCAAACCGTGACAAGAGAGAGAGAGAGAGAGAGAGGTGGATGGGGAGGAATGGTATATGGGGGAAAGGAGAGAAATGGTGGGAGGGAAGAGAGGGAGAGAAATGGTAGGAGGAAGGAAAGGGAGAGGAATTGTGGGAGTAGGAAAAGGAGAGGAATGGTGGAAGGGTAGAAGGAGAGAAATAGTGAAAGGAAGAAGAGGGAGAGAAATGGTGGGAGGAGAGAGAGGAGAGAGAAGAATTGTTTAATGGAAGAGTATGAATATATAGGAAGGATAGTGGGAGAGGAGAGAAATGGTGAGAGGAGACGGAAGAATGATTTAATGGGAGAGAATGAATATATAGGAATGATGGTGGGATTGGGTGGGAATGGAGGAAGGATTTGCATGATTGTGTGATAGAGGGAAGGGAATATGGTGGAAGGGGAAGGTGGAAGGGATACAGGAAGATGAACGTATACAGTAGGAAGGGTAGACTCGGAGGAAGGATGGAGGGGAGAACCGAGTAGGGAGGTGGGAAAGGGGGAGGAGAGAGCATCTGAAAAAATGACAGAAATAGTTCTGTTGTGTGTCTGTGTGTGTGTGTTTATGTGTATGTGTGTGTGTGTGTGTGTGTGTTTATGTGTGTGTGTGTGTGTGTGTGTGTGTGTATGTGTATGTGTGTGTGTGTGTGTGTGTGTGTTGTGTGTGTGTGTGTGTTTATGTGTATGTGTGTGTGTGTGTGTGTGTGTGTGTGTGTGTGTGTGTGTGTGTGTGTGTTTATGTGTGTGTGTGTGTGTGCGTGTGTGTGTGTTGCTGTTTCTCATTTCATCCATTCATTGGTTCACTTTGATTCGGCCATTGTAGGATATCTGATCGTGACTGTACATGGAGTAGTCGACCATATATTTAAATTATCTACGTTGAGTATAAGAGACGAGATAAAGGTTAATGTATCTTCCTGTCTCTTGATGAGCTGACGATTTAGATGCAAAAATAGTAATGAGTACCTGTATGTATTCCTCTCTAATTAAGGGGGTAATACACCTTGGATAAATCTGGAGCAAATTATTCCTCCAACATTTTTCAGGCAACAGAACACCATTATTTCTGTTCATCTGGTCCTGTTTCTTGACATACTATGGAGGAATCAGGGTGCTCTAATGTACCAAAAGTGTATTACCCCCTTATGTCATACTATATTTTGTAATTCAGCTTGGCTTGTGCTGACTTCAAATGCGTCAACTATTTGCAGTGATTTGCAACCCAAATGACTTCAGTGTTGCCAATAGTGTCAGTCCTATTGGTTGGTATCTTTCTTTAATTATCTCAGTGAAACATAACTAATAAATAGTCGAAAATATAACCAATGGATGTGATGAATGTTCTTCCCCAAATGATATAGAGTTTTACTTAAATTTCATGGAGTCTAGTGTCAGTAAAGGAAAATTGCAAAATAAATCAGTCATTGTTTATAGGTTTAGGAAAAGATAAGATAACCCCCCAGTGTGCTCGTAACGCTGTTTGTCTGTCTCTCTCCCCGGAGTACACTCCAAGACAATTCCGCCAAATGGACCTAATTTCACAGTTCACAACAGACATCCGATATGTCAAAGGAATTGAGAATACACCAGCAGATGCCCTGTCCCGCAACATCACAGCAGTCTCTTCAACCCTTATCAATTATGCCGCCATTGCTGCAGATCAAGCAAATGATGCTGAGCTCCAGCAACTAAAGGAAAATGCCGCATTAAATATGAAGAAAGTTGAAATTCCAGGGACTCGCATACAGCTCTATGTAGACACTTCTACTGGCGCTAACAGACCTTACCTGCCAAAGAGTCATCGATACCCTCTCTTCCATCAACTGCACGACCTCTCTCACCCTGGAATAAGAGCATCCCAAGAAATGATGCGTTCAAGATTCATTTGGTCTGGCATTAACAAAGATGTCAGGAGTTGGACTCGCACCTGCGTCAAGTGCCAAGCTTCAAAAGTGACACGCCACACAATCTCCCCTGCAGCAACATTCACACCAGTCACGGAAAGATTTCATCACGTTCACGTTGACATCGTCGGCCCGCTACCTTACTCCAATGGGTTCAGGTATATTCTCACCTGCGTCGACAAATTTACTCACTGGCCAGAAGCTGCACCCCTTGCTAATATCACAACAGACACTTTTGCCAGAGCTTTCATCACCACATGGATTTCTAGATTCGGGATACCGCTCAGCCTAACTTCAGATCGTGGAAGTCAGTTCGAATCCTGCCTCTGGAACAAAATAATGTCTCTACTAGGAACCCAACGCTACAGAACTACGAGTTACCATCCTCAGTCAAACGGCGTTGTTGAGCGTTTCCATCGCCAACTTAAATCATCACTTACAGCTACGGCAGAAAATCGTGCTGACTGGACTGCGGCTCTGCCGATCGCTCTCCTTGGCATACGTACCTCACTAAAAGAAGACATAGGTTACTCCTCTGCTGAACTTGTCTATGGAACCACGCTCAGACTCCCAGGTGAGTTCCTCTCGGGCACCATTGATCCCAAACCCTGCAGTGTCCAAGACTTCACCAGTAACCTCAAAGAATCCATGCAAAAGCTACTGCCAGTACAACCACGGAAAAACTCCTCTAAAAAAACATTCGTCAGTCAAGAACTCTCCACCTGCACACACGTCTTCGTACGAGTAGACTCTGTTCGGAAACCATTACAACCTCCATACGAGGGTCCGTTCGCAGTCATCAAGAGGACAAGGAAAACCATGACGATTAATCGCAATGGAACCTCTTACGTGGTCTCGATAGATCGAGTGAAACCAGCTTTCCTGTTACATCCACCAGAAATGACATCTTCCATTTCACTCCATACCAACCCAGAAGTCCATCCAGGAAATGCAAGAGGACACCCTAAGAAGACTGTATCGTTCCTCCTTCCTCGTCACTAAGGAGGGGAGTATTGTAGCAGGCAGGCAACCTTTATGTTTATGTATAACATTGTTCATATTCCAGGTTGACTACAGATATCGTCACATGCTCATATTTCAGGTTCACTCTAAAACTTGATATACAAATGTAAGCTGAATCAATAAACAGGCTAGACCAGACAAGAACAAACCTATTTGTCATTAACCCCGTAGTGAAGATACCAGACATCTTCACTACAACGTAACCAACTTATTTGTCATTACCCCCGTAGTGAAGATACCAGACATCTTCACTACAACGTAACTAACGTTACAAGATGAATGACCCCAAAACTTTTTAATCTTGAGCCATTCATCTATTGTACGGTCTTGAGAAATTAATTGAAAATTCATCCAGTCTGTCTCGAATGGAGCAACGGATATAAATTAAGGGACCCCGTGGTGTAGTCAGCAAATAATATGGAGGTTAGTGAGTACTTCAAATATTGCCACGAAACACCGACTATGTAGAAGGAGCTTGTTTTGTGGTATGGTCAGAAGGAATCAGAAGCCTCCAATTTTCATACACGATCGCAGGGTCCTTAATGCTGCAACTCTCTGGGATTTCATACAGCGATTTATTTACCAACCAAGCTGTCTCTCAATCTATTTTAATATCCATCTATTTATTGTTTGTCTGCCTTATTTTTCGATCTATCTGTTTATCTATCTATAATGTATATCTATCAATTTTGTTTTCCTCCTCCCTTTCTCCTATTTATATTTAAGTCTTCCTTCTCCACCAGTTTATCTCTTCCTTGTATGTTACGTGACCATTGTGGCAGGAATTTGTAACAGTGATGAATATGGACTGCCGACCCACCTTGCTTGAATACCAGATGGATCGAGTTGTGAAGGGCAGGAGGGAAGATGAGCAGTGTTGAGGATGGAAAGGGTGTAGGGAGGGAGGAGAGGAGATAAAGGAATGGGGTAGGGTGACAGTGAAAGGAGAGGGGATGAGCAGTGTTGAGGATGGAAAGGGTGTAGGGAGGGAGGAGATAAAGGAAGGAGAGGGGATGAGCAGTGTTGAGGATGGAAGGAGAGGAAAAGGAGGAGATAAGAAAGGGATGAAGTGATAGGGGTGAGGCAGGAGGAAGGGGTAGGGTGATAGGAAACGAAGAGAAGGAAAGGGGGTCAGGAGATAGAGAAAGAGGGAGAAAGGGAAGGAGGGACAGACACGGATTAAAGCAAATGAGGTTGGGAGGAAAGGTGAATAATAGATTGATTGATAAAGGAGGGAAGATACGAGGGGCAAGATTGAGATAAGAGGGAATAAAGGAGAGAGCGAGGGTAGGAGGCGTGTAAGAGGGAGAGGGAGTGGGTTAATTGGTGATGGTAAGGGAGGAAGTGAAGGGAAGGGAATGAAAGGGACAGAATAAAGAAGTAGAAGAGATATGATAGGTTTGTTGTTCGTGTGTGTGTGTGTGTGTGAGAGAGAGAGAGAGAGAGAGAGAGAGACAGAGAGAGAGAGAGAGAGAGTACGGTAGTGTTTAAGATTTCGAAAGTGGGAAGGAGAATAATATTGTTGACTGCGCCAAGATCTCTCTCTCTCTCTCTCTCTCTCTCTCTCTCTCTCTCTCTCTCTCTCTCATCGCAGACCCCATATACATCGTCTGACTCGTAACTGGTGTGATATAGGGCTAATTTAACTTAACCACTGACAAGGGCAGCTTTAGCAACAATAATCCCGAGAGTGAGAAAGAGAGAAAGAGAGAGAGATATATTACGATAATCATTAATATTGATCGGCAGTCTATGTGTACGAGTATAATCAATTGAAAGTAGGAAGGATTTATAAGCAAGAGGAAGAATTATAGTGAAGGAAAACTTAAATACAGTATAGAAAAGCAAAGTGAGAGGACTCGAAAGAAGAAAGAATAAAATGTGGGAGAATTACAATATATGTTTGAGTAAAGCTAGAAGATAGGAAAGGATAAGGAAATTATGTAGGAGAATTTCAATATATTATGGAGGAAAAATAAAGCTAATGAATATACATTAAAGAGGAAGAGTACAGATAGAGAATAATATACTGAGTTAGGTTAATCAGTGTCTGTCAAGGATAATAATAATAATAAAAAAAAAAAAAAAAAAAAAAAAAAATGTGGTCTGTAGGGAGGAAGGGTGACACGATAACGGTGGGGTTGGAAAATTGAAGGTAATGGTTGGGGTGTAGGAGAGGAAATATGATGAGGGTAGTAGGGGAGAGCCAAGCCGAGGGAAGGAAAAAATATGCAAGAGGAATTTTGTTTTGGCGACAGGAGAGAAAATTTGATATGATGGAGAGACAACAATGGAGATGGGTCGGTACTAGAGAAAAGAAAGGGAAAACTATTTGATAACAACATGAAGTACAGGAAAAAAGAATGGAGAAAAGGAATTGATAACAGGAAAAAATACAGGAAATAAGGATGTAGAATATGAATTTATAACAGGAAAAAAATACAGGAAATAAGGATGTAGAATATGAATTTATTACAGGAAAAAATACAGGAAATAAGGATGGGGAAAATGAATTGATAACAGGAAAAAGTACAGGAAAAATAATAGGAATATAGTTGATGATGGCAAAAAAGGAAAGAGAGACCAAATTTAAAGGTATTGGAGATAAAATGGAGAAATTAATGGATAAAAGTAAAAAAGGAAAGAAGGAAAATATTGTAGGGTGCAAAGAAAAGAATAGGAAAATAATTGGTCATAGCTAAAAGGAAAAGACAGACCAAATGTAAAGGTATTGGTGAAAGAATAAGGAAATTAAGAGGAGAGCACACTTTCAGTACTTTGGGCTCCCTGGATTCCTTCAATTTATGCCAGGAAACAGTACACATTATTACCAAGATAATTGTGTCCTGTTGCTTGCTAGTGTTGGGAGAAATCAGTTGCTCCAGATTTACCAACACTCTATCTCCTCCCTAATTGATAAGTCCTAATATATATATATATATATATATATATATATATATATATATATATATATATATATATATATATATATATATATATATATATATATATATATATATATATATATATATATATATATTTTTTTTTTTTTTTTTTTTTTTTTTTTTTTTTTTGCTATATATACTATAGACCCTTATTAAACTGTTATAAAAATGTTTTGTCTTTGTAGAGATTTATTGCATTTTCCTAATTAATTAATTAATGGTGATACGGTTTGTAATATGTTAATGTCGTATATATTTAAGTAATATGTACGTGTGCGTGTGAGTCTGTGTCTGTGTGCGTGTTCGTGTGTGTCTGTGTATGTGTGTATGTGCCTGTGTATGTGTCTGCATCTGTATATATTTGTGAGTCTGTGTCTGTGTGTGTGTGGTTCCTATATAATATAATTGGAGGTGACTGGTAAGATCAGTATCAGTCTGCCATTACGTAAGGTGAGATGATAGTGGATAAACTCATGTTCCTCTCAGTGTATTGCTCTATCAACAATGCATATGTAATGATAGAAGTCTTATAAATTTTGTGTTATAATATGTATTAATGAGAGTCCAGGAAATCACACACACACACACACACACTCTATACTCCTGTACATGATATTTTGAAAACGATATGTTCTCTATAGTTATAGTTACTTCATTGTACCAGAGTCTCTTTACTTATTCATCATACAAAAAGCCATACAGTATGTTTAGATAATGTCCTTTACTGATATAACTATTACGAAAACACGAGTGGTGCAATATATATATATATATATATATATATATATATATATATATATATATATATATATATATATATATATATATATATATATATATATATATATATATATATATATATATATATATATATATATATATATATATATATATATATATATATGTGAAATTATAAGTATTTCTGGCGATCTCAACTTGACTGAATATTATGCAAGACTCTGATATATTGCTATTTTGTTTTCTGTTTAAAATGACGTTCTGTTGTATGAGGAGTGGTACTGAACTGAATATATTGTCGAGTCATTTAGAAGTGTTGTGGTTGACTCTTTCATCTTTGGTCGGTAGAGAAATATGAAACATAACATTTGTCCAATACCAATATACGATCCTCATATTTCAAGCAGTAAAAAAAATCGTTCCCCACTTTCTGTACTTGCTAGAATTATAAAAATGGTAGCGGTAAATAAAAACAACTTGATTGAAGGCCAGCTATTTACATTTTTATTATCAATAGACATCTAAGGTTAATTAATTCCTTTCAGTTTCTTCATGAACAGCGGTTTGCATCTTATCTATTATACCTTAATGATTATGTTACAGGAAAGAGATTGTTGTGTAAAACTCATACAAATTTGGGGTTAATGTAAATGCTAGCGTCCGAATTAGCCTAGCGAAATTATTACCATAACAAAGTTTACCTCTTTCTATTCAACTCTTTGCAAACTCTATATATAGATACCTATATAATAATAATAATAATAATGTGTGAGAGAGAGAGATAGATTGTGACATTGTGTGTGTGTAGTGAGAGAGAGTGAGTTTGTATGTGCGTGTGAGTGAGAGAGAGAGAGAGAGTGAGTTTGTGTAGTGAGAGAGAGAGAGAGTGTGTGTGTGTGTACTAGGCCTATTATAGTCTAGAGGAAATGGGGTCGAATCCGGTTTTGTGGTATGGAGAAGGGTTTATTGTTTATGTCCTCAACAGGAATCCGCCGGGTGCCACTCTAGCACTCTTGGGGAAAACAATTACAGACCAAAATCCAAATGGTTGCGACATGGCACGTTGCCAACACTAAATGTCACATATCTTTTTCAGTACTGTAAACAGAAAGGTAATCATGGTGTTAATACCTATGTTTTGGGGGGTCAAGGAAGTCACTCCTGCTCGCTAATTAAGAGTATCTTCCTCAGAAATGGTTTATATTCGTCGAGAAGGGTTATAGTTGGTGAAACAATAGTGACTTTATTGTAATAAGTACAATTTATAAACATTTAGTAACAATCCTGATTACATACTGCTTACTAATCACTTGTTTTATATCAAACTAGCAGGGATACCCGACGTTGTCCGGGGATCTTTCTATATCTATATGTATATCTATCTATGTATCTATCTATCTATGTATGTCTATATTTATCTATCTATCTATCTATATCTATCTATCTATCTATATCTATCTATCTATCTATATCTATCTATCTATCTATCTATATCTATCTATCTATATCTATCTATCTATCTATCTATCTATATCTATCTATCTATCTATATCTATCTATCTATATCTATCTATCTATCTATATCTATCTATCTATATCTATCTATCTATCTATCTATCTATATCTATCTATCTATCTATATCTATCTATCTATCTATCTATATCTATCTATCTATCTATATCTATCTATCTATCTATCTATATCTATCTATCTATATCTATCTATCTATATCTATCTATCTATATCTATCTATCTATATCTATCTATCTATATCTATCTATCTATATCTATCTATCTATATCTATCTATCTATATCTATCTATCGATCTATATCTATCTATCTATATCTATCTATCTATCTATCTATATCTATCTATCTATCTATCTATCTATCTATCTATCTATATCTATCTATCTATCTATCTATCTATCTATCTATCTATCTATATCTATCTATCTATCTATCTATCTATCTATCTATCTATATCTATCTATCTATCTATCTATCTATCTATCTATCTATCTATCTATCTATCTATCTATCTATCTATCTATCTATCTATCTATCTATCTATCTATCTATCTATCTATCTATCTATCTATATCTATCTATCTATCTATCTATCTATCTATCTATCTATATATATATATATATATCTATATATATATATATATATATATATATATATATATATATATATATATATATATATATATATATATATATATATATATATATATATATCTATATTTATATCTATCTATATCTATCTATCTATATCTATCTATCTATATCTATCTATATCTATCTATCTATATCTATCTATATCTATCTATCTATCTATCTATATCTATCTATCTATATCTATCTATATATATATCTATATCTATCTATCTATCTATATCTATCTATATATATATCTATATCTATCTATCTATCTATATCTATCTATATCTATCTATCTATCTATCTATCTATCTATCTATATCTATCTATTTATATCTATATATATATATATATCTATATCTATCTATCTATCTATATCTATCTATATCTATTTATATATATCTATATCTATCTATATCTATCTGTGTCTCTATCTCTCTGTGTCTCTATCTATCTGTGTCTCTATCTATCTGTGTCTCTATCTCTCTGTGTCTCTATCTATCTGTGTCTCTA
This sequence comes from Petrolisthes manimaculis, assembly GCA_034508575.1. Taxonomy (NCBI): domain Eukaryota; kingdom Metazoa; phylum Arthropoda; class Malacostraca; order Decapoda; family Porcellanidae; genus Petrolisthes; species Petrolisthes manimaculis. The sequence continues at coordinate 138,273 of JAWZYT010000123.1, read as the reverse complement.
TCTATCTGTGTCTCTATCTATCTGTGTCTCTATCTATCTGTGTCTCTATCTATCTGTGTGTCTATCTCTCTATCTATCTGTGTGTCTATCTCTCTATCTATCTGTGTCTCTATCTATCTGTGTCTCTATCTATCTGTGTCTCTATCTATCTGTGTCTCTATCTATCTGTGTGTCTATCTCTCTATCTATCTGTGTCTCTATCTATCTGTGTCTCTATCTATCTGTGTCTCTATCTCTCTGTGTCTCTATCTCTCTGTGTCTCTATCTATCTGTGTCTCTATCTATCTGTGTCTCTATCTATCTGTGTCTCTATCTATCTGTGTGTCTATCTCTCTATCTATCTGTGTCTCTATCTCTCTATCTATCTGTGTCTCTATCTCTCTATCTATTTGTGTCTCTATCTGTCTGTGTGTCTGTTTGTCTGTGTCTCTGTGTATATATATATATATATATATATATATATATATATATATATATATATATATATATATATATATATAAAACAGTCTGTCTGATCGTATGACGTTTTCTTTCATGCAGAGCATGAGGTTTTCTGTCATGCATTAAAGGGGATATGTTTTTTGTTTTTTGTTTTGTTTTTACTTTGAAACTTTTGTCATACGCAAATGCGGTTACGTAGGAGACTCCTGATTTCAGTTCCTGGTGTGTAAATTCAAGCTCTTTCATTCTGTAGGATTTTTTTTTGCCAACATGAAAGTTGAAAAATGACAAAATTTACTACCATTTGTCAGCTGGGTGGGGGGGGGGAGGAAAATAGTAGTTTTTAATTGGTTAATCATTGAAAAAAAAAAAAAAATATGAGGCCAAGACACTCTCCAGGTTTTAAAGATAAAATGTATCTACAAATTATTACTCTAGGTACAACGATGCGGCTGTGCATAGCGGCTAAACAGACAGACAGACAGACTGTTTTATATATATAGATTAATTAATAAATGATAATTGCAAAATAGCCTTGAAGTATGGTACTGTACAGTACATAAGAATGAAGCAATGAAATTATGCTTATTAATTTATCTGTGGTATTCCTACAAGGTTACAAATTATTATTTAGTGTATAGATCATGACACACGATACATAATGTAGTAATAAGAAAATAACACCACAAAACACGCCCAGTACAAATCAGTTTGTTTATCATTTTCTATGTGACAGTTACACGATGATATATTCCTACAAGTGTTCATACTATTTTTAGTGTTGTAATCATGACATACGATACATAATAGTAGTAATACGAGTGAGTTGACAATGGACTTACGAGGGAAACTCAACACCCATGCCGCAGTCACACCAGACTCATGCGTCGAGTCAAACACACTGGTGATTCGCACGCAAGCATGGTCCATTTCAACTCGCCCTATCTCCAAAACTATTCATCGTACAGCCCCCCAATGGTATCATTGGAAAGAGGAAGAGGTGAAGGTATGCAAGAAACTATATTGAAGTCAGTACACTTTATAGGTTAAGAGTGACAGCGTTGTGAATATAGGAAAAATCGAGGAATCTTGCCGCTACCGGCGGGCCAAAAACTAGAGGCAAACGTACTCTTAACCGGACTGTAGGGGTTAAGGGGATAGTATACATTTGTTACACTGGAGCGCCTTGATTCCTCCAAAGTATGCCAGGAAACAGGACCAGATGAACAAAAATAGTAGTGTCCTGTTGCTTGGAATAATTTGGATGCATAATTTGCTCCTGATTTAGCAAGTGTACTACCCTCTTAAACAGTGTGCCATGGGGTCACCACATCACTACTTCCTTTGAGGCTCACTGAGTGATGAGTGACAAAGTGTTCCCTCACTAACGGTGAACGCCAGAGTCACCACATTCTAACACCTCTTTAGTAAGAAAGAACAACAAGAAAGTAGGAGAGAAAGAAAGAAAGAGCTATGGGAGGTAGAGGATGCTCCAATCCTCACTTAGATAACACCTACCCATCCCCAACACCGATCATGAACCACTTGATGGTAAATTATTGGAGTGCTACAGAGTCCTCCAAACCGTATCATGCATTGGAAGCCCCTATTATAGTACGTAGCATTGAGGTGAGCTGTTTGGTTTCCTGGGATAGTTTGGGGGAAGCAGTTGTCTCTAAAATTATGTCCCGCTCTCGTGGATATATTTAGTTTGTTGACTTGACAAGATTCAATGAGTTAAGCGAAAATCTCCCCATGCGTTTTGGTCACTGTAGGACTCACTTCTGGTCCGATTTCGACGAAATTACAACCACAGGTAGGGACCACAATGCTGATGTCACTAATTTACTTTCAAGGTCAAAAGTAAAAAATCAATGTCAAAATCGTCAAAAAACTAAATATCTTCAAACTGCTATAACTTCAGTTCTCCAGATTCGATTTTGATGAAACTTTTTCTGTAACATGCTATGTTCATTTCTGCTTCTTGTGGTACTTGAGCGAAGGCCGTATTCCTAAAACTCGCGATTTGAGCATTAGGTCGAAAATCAAGGGGTCTGAATTTTGCCATACTTTCGCCAAGTAAACGAGCAAATGTTTATTTTATAATCAACCTAACCATCCTTTACTGATATCACGTTGACAAATTACGGCCTGGGATAGCAACATATATTTCATATTCTCTTTCATGGTTTTCTTCAATAGTTCAGGCCATTCTAGGTCACACACACATTCTCCTACATGGTTTCCTTGAATAGTTCGGGTTGTTCTAGGTCACATACACACATTGTAGGCAACTTACACATTCTACACTAATTCAATCACACATTTTAAGTCACAAACACACACATTCTAGATCCCACACACGCACATTCTAGGTCACACACACATTTCTAAGTCACACACACACACATTCTAAGCCACACACACACATTCTAGGTCATTTACACATTCTTCAATAGTTCACTCACACATTCTAGGTCACACACACACATTCTACAGTAGTTCGTTCCCTCACACCTTCTCCTTCCTGGTTTCCTTTAATAGTTCAGGCCATCCAAACCAGTTATCATTGTGATGGTTACCCAGATGCTGATAACCGAGGGACTGCATATAGGAGATAACACCTGACTCACCCTCTGGCACGTGCTTCGTCTCTACGCACAGCACTCGTATCTTTACCCTGTCCCAACTCAGGGTTTTCAGTACCTGCCAATATAGAATGTAAACAATGAATTGGTATACCTGATGATTGTATTCAAGTACACACACACACACACACACACAGAGTAAATTAAATGGAGGATACATAGTTTGCTCTAAACACACACACACACAGTAAATTATATGGGGGATACATAGTTTGCTCTACACACACACACACCGAGTACATTAAATGGGGGATATATAGTTAGCTCTTGGCCTGTGATAGAGTATAGGGACAGTTAACACGAAGGAAACACTGAGAAAAAAAAGACAGAATAAGAGAGGAAGTAATTGAATATAAAGAAGAGTGGCAATGAGAGTAAAAATAAGAGAGAGAAATTATTATCTATATTATATTATTATCCTTCTTACCTTGCTTAATTATTTATTCTTAGTTTTTATACTTATTTCTTTTACAGAAGCAAATAAACAAAAATAACAACAAACACAAACATAAATAACCACAAATAAATAATAATATAGTGTTGATGACAGATAAAGGATATGAATGGTGAGTCCCTTGTATACTATTTCTTCCCTTGTCTCACCTTCAGTTCATATCCTTCAACGTCGAGTGAGAAAAAGTCAATCATTGTCACGTTCAGGGCTTGGAGTATAGAGTGTAATGGCAAGGCGTCCATTGTAAGTCCTTTATCTGTACCTTCCCCTTCTTGGCCAATGTGTCCTGTCGCCCCCTTGTATCCGCTTGGCCTGTTGGTGGTGTTGTGGAATGTTTGTTTGTATTATTTTTAACGGCACCGGGTTCAGTGTTTGCTAATATTATTTCAACAGGGTCAGTGTTTGCTAATATTATTTCAACGGGATCATTGTTTGTATTTTTTTTCAACGGGGTCAGATTTTACATTATTCCAAAGGGGTCAAATAGTTATAACTGTTGTGGACGAATTATAATATTCACATATTGAAATATGTATACAGCTTATGTAAATTTAAAACAGGGAATCACAAACTACCTATAGTAATAGGTCGTTATAACAATGTAAATGTGGATGACCGTAAATGTACACTATGTTCACAGGGAGATACCGGGGATGAATATCATTATTTATTTGTATGTCCATTTTTTCTCAATGATAGAACTTTATTATTGAAACATTATTATTATTATAGACGACCAAATATGCATAAGATGACTCAACTATTCAGTAGTTATAACATACTTCTGAATCTAGCTAAGTTTACTTTTATTATTATTGACCACTTCAAAAGAAACTAAATGAGGAGCACCAACACACTATATTGTCATATGAATAATGTCATTATGTTACTATATATGTTTTTTTAAAGTTGTACTTTGTATTGTACTCATATACCCCGCTTGGGGTCCTTTCGAGTTAATTAACCTTTCAAACCTTTCAACCTGACACACCAAATACAACAACACCAATAACACGATCTTACCACAACAACAACAACAACTCACTTGAAAATAAGCTTAGTAGTGTGTTTGGTGACAGAGATGGCAGCGTTGATTTTAAAGGCTTTCCTATTCTTAGCGAGTAGTTTTACATAGGAGTCGGGGTTAGCTTCAATCAGTAATCCCGTCCACCCTTGCTCTCTCTCCAGGAACAATGTGTTACTCTGAAATTCACCGTCTGCTGCACCAAGTTCCACAAAAAATCCTTGTTTCTGTTGGGGTAGCACAATTAAGTTTATGAGAATTGTTTTATAATTATATTTTCACACAGTACACATGATGGTAATGTTGTTTTATTTATCTATGTACTCTCTCTCATTTTGACTCTCTGATTAGATTAATTCACAGGGAACTATGATATATTTAGATTAATATTTTGTTCATACATATTATACAGTATAAATAAATTCTGATAAGCGAAGTTTTACCATGAAATGTTGCTGTTTTCTAGGTATATCGTTTTCTCTTTGACGTTCACTCTAACCAAAGAAAACTAAATTATATCTACAGTAACTATAATATTCTCCCTTTCCTTGCTCTAGTCAGTGTCTAGTCTAACCAGTGTTGGTGGGTAGGAGCGACGGATCTTTTCCCGCCCATTGTACACTACGTGTATTATTATTATTAATATTAATGTTGCCTTAGTACTCTTTCATGATGTTACTGTAATTCTTTGCATATAATTTACTCTTTTAAATTACCCACCATGTATCAAAAAAACTTCATGTTCTTTAGTTGGGACTTGTAATAAACGTAAAAAAAAAAAATAATAATCTTGCTCTAATCTTCAGGGACCAGTTCCCACTTTCGTTAAGGTCATTTTGGGTTGAATTTTTGGCATTTATACGACCACCAAATTAATATTCGGTAAATTTACAGTAAACATGGGTTCAGTAAAACGTATATATTAGCATGTTTTACCACTAATTAGGACCATTCTAAGACTATTTTCTTCAATGGCGTTTCTCTCGGAAATGCCCGTTTTCGAGATACCCCATACAAACTTGGGGGAGAGCCTGGGAATACGGGGTTTTGGGTGGGAGAAAACATGCTGTACACTATGGCGTTGCCTTTATAATATGTAATTGTCTTAAATAAACACTTGAAACCGGAAAGAAAAGCGAAATAACAAAGTTCGAGACCGATACAATAAAATACAATTATAGCCCAAACAGCAGCGTTTCAACACGTGTTGGCTTGGGTTGGGCTAGATATTCAAATCAAATGGTTATTTTGGGAATTAGTATTACCTAACCTGACCTGACCTAACCTAACCTAGACCACGACAGACTACCGGGACCTAAATATCCAGGAACGTAAATGGATACAGGACGCTCAAACACAGTATTCCCAAAACAAAATATAGCCAATACAGCCACAAGTGGCGTGAATATTACAACATTTGCAACACTGATAGTGTTTTCCCCCACCCAAAACCCCGTATTCCCAGGCTCTCCCCCAAGTTTGTATGGGGTATGAAAACGGGGGCATATCTCGAAAACGATTCATTTCTAAGAGAAACAAAGTTAAGAAGTGTATTATAAAGGCAACGCCATAGTGTACAGCATGTTTTCTCCCACCCAAAACCCCGTATTCCCAGGCTCTCCCCCAAGTTTGTATGGGGTATGAAAACTGGGCACATCTCGAAAACGGGGCATTTCCGAGAGAAACACCATTGAAGATAATAGTCTTAGAATGGTCCTAATTAGTGGTAAAACATACTAATATATACGTTTTACTGAACCCAGGTTTACTGTAAAAATACCTAATATATTTGCCAGAGATATACATGACTAAAAGCAATCATACTTCGTTCATTATAGATAGACCCCTCGAGTGCTGTAAAATACACTCAGACTCCACTTCCCCCCCCCCTCACCCCCTCCACCTCCTAACCCTACATCGGTATTTAATGTTTTCTTTATATTTATAATGAACGAAGTATAATTTCACAGCGTAACCAAAAAGATTTATTTATTATTTTCTATCTTTGTTTACTATTGTTTTAATTATAGTTTCATTTTAATTATTATCACTTTTTTTATTGATATTATGATGATTATTATTATTGCTATTTTTTATGTACAAATCCTTTCAAGTCTCACCATATCGTGGGTGATTTTGTTCAGATATTTAGGTTGTGAGAATTGTGAGCTGTCTTTTTTTCTGGGGTTGTCGAGTTTATAAGGTGTTATGGAAGGGGGTACCAGCCTCTGACGGATGTAGGTAATTAGTTTGGGATCATCTTGTTCCAGTCCTTCCACACTCATTAACTTCACTTTTTCTTCCACACCTTCATTGGAATCCCACTGTAGCATATCTTCATCATGTAAATAATTTTATAAAGATATAAATATCACTTACGTAACTTCAGACACTTATAACTTAAAAAAAGTAATATATAAATATATAAATATCACTTAAGTAACTTCAAAAACCTTCAAATTCGAAAATCTTTTAAATTTATAGATAAACATTTTCATATATAAATACTAGCTGGCTTCGCCGCTAGCTACTGCGGAGGGCTGGCGGCCTGCGGCCGCCCTTCCACAGCCCTTCGGGCGGTGGAATTTTCATACACGATCACAGAGTTCTAAATAAACAAAGAATATAATAATACAACACTGATATGTAACAAATACATAACGTAACTGAATTGAAAATGCTTAGATGGATGTGTGGGGTAACTAAATTGGATAAAATCAGGAATGAGCGGATAAGGGGGACTGTGAAAGTGACTGAGATCTCGAAGAAGGTCCAGGAGAGAAGACTTCAGTAGTACGGGCATGTGATGAGAAGAGATGAGAATTATGTTGGAAAAAGAGTTATGGGAATGGAAGTTCAATGGACGAGAGGACGGGGAAGACCGAGGAGAAGGTGGATGGATAGTGTAAGGGAAGGTCTAAGAGAGAAGGTATTAACAGGAGACGAGGTCTTTGACTGGAGTAGTTGGTGGAGACTAACCAGAAACGTCGACCCCGCATAGAAGCGGGCTAATAAGACGTCAAGGCGAAGAAGAATATAATTATTATGTAACAAATACAAACTCCACTACCACCACTACTACATCAACCACTACCACCTCCACTACTACACCTCCACTACAATTACTACATCAACCACTACCACTACTACTACCACTACTACCATCACCACTACTACCACCACTACCACTACCACCACCACTACATCAACCACTACCACCTCCACTACTACCACCACCATCAATTCCCGCACCCCAAGCCTTACCTTACCTAGTGTGTGCGTGTGTACGGTAGGGGTATGTGTATGTGTGTGTATGTGTGAGTGTGTGTGTGTGTGTGTGTACGGTGTGTGTGTGTACGGTGTGTGTGTGTATGTACTGTATGTGTGTGTGTACCCTAGTGTGTGTTGTTTACGATAGGGGGGATGGGGGGGTGCGCGAGTAGGGGGACAGGCTTGGGGGGGTTTAGAGGGGTGCGGGAATATGGGGCATGCTTGGGGTGTGTGGCGGTAGGGGACAGGCTTTTTACCCCTCCCAGCCTGTCCCATATTCCAGCACCCCCCAAACCCCCCCACCCCAAGCCTGTCCCCTATTATCGCATATATAGTCTATCTCTCACACACAGTCTCTCTCTCTCTCTCTCTCTCTCTCTCTCTCTCTCCAATGTAACACAGGAATAGGACAGGTTCACCACTACATCAACCACTACCACCTCCACTACTACCACCACCACCTATTCCCGCACCCCCCAACCCCCCCACCCCAAGCCTTACCTTACCTAGTGTATGTGTGTGTTTGTGTGTGTGTGTGTACGGTAGGGATGTGTGTGTTTGTATGTCTGTGTATGTGTATGTGTGTGTATGGGGCATGCTTGGGGTGTGTGACGGTAGGGGACAGGCTTTTTACCCCCCAAGGCCTGTCCCCTATTCCAGCACCCCGCAAACCCCCCCACCCCAAGCCTGCCCCTTATTCCCGCACATATAGTCTATCTCTCTCACATACAGTCTCTTTCTCTCTCTCACAATCTATCTATCTACCTATCTCTCACACACAGTCTCTCTATCTATCTCTCTCTCACAGTCTATATAGTCTATCTCTCTCTCACATACAGTCTCTCTTTCTCTCTCACAATCTATCTATCTACCTATCTCTCACACAGTCTCTCTCTCTATCTCTCTCTCACAGTCAATCTATCTATCTATCTCTACCTCTCACACACACTATATCTATTTTTCACTCTTTCTCTCCCACACACACACACACACACACACACACACACACACTATCTCTCTCTCACACACAAATATAACCAAACCCAGTATTACCTCTCTCTCACACACACACACCCTCTCTCTCTCTCTCTCTGAAATTAAAAATAGAGATAGAGAGAGAGAGAGCCTGTGAGAGAGAGAGAGAGCATGTGAGAGAGAGCATGTGTGTGTGAGAGAGAGAGAGAGAGAGAGAGAGAGAGAGAGAGAGAGAGAGAGAGAGAGAGAGTTTGTGCGTGTCACTAATCCAGGGGTTCGAATCCCCCTCAAAACATTAACATTTTTTGAAAAACATGATTTTTTCTTTTATAGGTCCAAAACACTCCCCAAGTATTAGCGATCACACCCATGTAAAAAATTTCGCTCTAGGACGAAGGATCAGGGCGTGCATAGAGGACACACACACACACACACACATACAGAATTTCGGCTTTATGTATATTGATAACTTAGGTAACTTCAAACACTTACAATTACCTCACTTACTTGTATAACTACAATTTTAACAATATATATTGAAAACGATACTTACGCAACTTGAGAAATTATATAACACTGAATTATAAAAAAAATTCATTACATGTATAACTCTCAATTAAGAATTAAGAGCTCATTCAATCTGATTCACATTCAATCTGTTATCACTAGAATAATATTAATGAATTACTGCCACGCTATTCTACACACACACACACACACACACACATACACACACATCTAGAAACAAACAATAATGGAGGCTTTGGGTGGGCTGTCGTCCAGAAACCACCTGCTTCAGATCTGGGACTTTAACTATAATTATATAATATCCGAGTGTACAGTTGCAGACATATGAAACAGATACACCTGAAACGAGGGGGGGGGGCTCATTGAGCATATTATAGAGGGCAGGATGACATGTAGTGTGTCGATGCGGCTTGTCTTGTTATATGCTTGATAAGGGCCCCCTGAATTGAAGTGTGCCTGTTTCATGGGTCCACAACTGCACATACCGTCCCTTGTCTCTTACCTCTCTAATCTCCATAATTATCCCTACCTTACTTTCAACTATATTTTTGGTAGTTATTGCTTGGGTTAGTATATCACTCCACTCTGACTAAAACAAAACAAAAATGTATATGCGACCCACGGTGTATAGTGTGTACAGTCACAAGCACTAATAAGTATACAGCTTTGGTGGAAATTTATTTTTAAACAGTTCAATAATTTACCAACGAAAGTGTGCATAATTTTATTCGCTGTATCTAGGTATTTGAAACACACCCACCTGAATACTTATTAGTGCTCGTGACTGTACGGCCACAATCAAATATCCATCGACACTTTTTATCCATCGTAGTAAATCTCTTGGTAACAAAGAAAAACACGTGTGTGATTTTGCAGCACCTCATAATAATAATTGAAGGGGTTGAGTTGACGTAGGATGTTGTATGATTATATTTTGATATGATACTGATTTATTGGCACGATGGCAGGAAAGTTTTGGTGGTTATTTGATTGTGGCTGAACATGACATCACCTCACTAACCTTGAATAACACGTAGATGCAAAACCATCTTCATCATCATCATAAAAAACAATACCACACACAAGGAAAATCTCTGTTGTAGGAAAAAAATCAACATGATGGTTTCTATAATGAGTTAGGTGTGAGTGGTTTTTTTTTTTCTTCTGTAGCGCAGCACACTCACGTCTTGTTCTCTGTAATATAAATAGTGTGGTGTTACGACGACGACGATGATAATGATAATAAAAATTGCTATGACTTTAAAACACACACACACACACACACACACATCACAACTTGAGGCATGATGGATGTGAATTGTGTTACGCCCAACGTACTTGTTATTCCAATTCTCTATTGGCCATGCCTGGATATTGGGCCCAACACTAGATTTAAGATCAAAGAGTGAACGCTTAATAGTTCCGACTGCAAGATCAGTATAATATAAGGGCATGGAGAAAGATAAAGTATTTTTACACAATTATATTATCAACATATTAAAGACACAGAAATAAACACATAAGAAACAACATACATTACACAATATTAAATACACGAAATACACGAAATATAAGTGACCCTATATATACACAAGGAGAGGGCAGAGGTGAGATTTCTAAAGATATATATATACTCAACACAATGAAGTGAGTGGTGGGCAGAACTGAGAGACACTGAGTAAATCCTTGTGGAAGACTGGAACACACTGTATGTACACCATATGAAAGCTCACTGTGGAGTCCTACCTCGAACTCACTACTCTCACTTGTTGGATTTATGGCTATCAACCAGCGACATATAGTCAAAGGTCATTAAGCCAGTCTAATCCATTTTATTCTATCAATTTATATAAGGTCATAAAGTTTTGTCTCCCTCAGAAAACAGAGCAGTTTGTCTATAATATTCTTATCATCAGATAAAACATTCTCGATGGTAAATGCTTTATTTTTAAGTTGGAAAAATCTCTTAATTTTAATTCTTTGATCTTTGTACACATCACAAAAAATAAGCAAATGACTTATTGACATTACACTGTCACAGTGATGGCAAATAGGGGGATAATCCTTATTAATATAAGGTTCTAAGTGTGTTAGCCTGGTGGCGTTGACCCTTAAACGAGCCAACACCACCTCATCCCTGCGACTACGCCATGACGACGTAGCCCAGGGTTCAATAACTGCTTTAAACTTGTTATTGATGTCTAGTCTGGTCCACTGCCTTTGCCACAGGAGATGAATTTTAGATTTTATGAGAGAGACAAAACACCTGAGATCCGTACGGACTATGCTAAGGTCCAGATCAACAGTTGACCCTGCTAATTTATCAGCTTGTTCATTACCATAGATACCATAATGTGATGGTACCCATATTAACTTGATCAATTTATTGGCACTAAATAGCTTACTAATGATATTACCCTGTATTTCATTGTTAGTTGTATTCAAAGATTTAATAGCTTTAAGTGAACTTAATGAATCAGTAAATATGACTATCCTATCGTGGGTCGTCGATAGGGCAAAATCCAAAGCTTTATCTATAGCAAATAATTCAGCAAGAAAAATAGATGTATGATTCGGCAGTCTGAATCTTAACTGACATTCATGCGCCCATACACCCGCACCCACACATTCATCCGTCTTGGACCCGTCGGTATACAGTTGGAAATAAGAAAGATGTTTGACAATTATCTCACGAAACCTCTGGTGTACCTCCACCTCCGGCACCTGGGATTTAACCCCTGGTAACCAGGATTCCACACAAATAAAAGGGGGTATTACCCAAGGTGCAATATTTACTATAACCAGGGAATCGATTGTTGATAAGTCTATACCGACACACTCTACGAGGTCGTGGAGTCTTGCTCTGAGGGACCTAACGCCAGTGCCCTCCGGGGCCGTGCGTCCCCTAGGCGGATAACTTGGCCCTTCCAGGGGCCTATCGCCATCGCCCCCCGGCTGCGGGCGCAAAAAGGCACCACCGGGAGGATGACTCGGCTCCCCGGGAATATACAAACAGCGGGCCTGGTGTCCCTTGGCCTAACGCCAGTGCCCCCTAGGGCGCAGGGGTTCCCGGACGGATAACTCGGTCCTTCTACCAGGGGCCTAACGCCATGGCCCCCCGGGTGCGGTTGCCGCAGCAAGGCATTACCGGGAGGATGACTCGGCACCCTGGCTTTCTTAGCAAAGTATGTTAACATTAGTTGGTCTCGTCTTAGACGGAGGGGAGGCACTTGTGACTCCACCTCTAGACGATCGATTCGAGTGCAACGTAGGGCTCCAAGACACACACGCAAACAAGCATTCTGCACAACATCCACACCTTTCAAAACAGACTCAGATGCCGAACCATACACTATGGACCCATAATCTACTCTAGATCTGATCAGGGATTTATATAGCATTAACAAAGACTTCCTATCTGCTCCCCATTTTGTACCAGAAATGCATTTAAGTAAATTGAGTGCTTTTAAGCATTTAGTTTTTAACTGGCTGACATGGCAAGTCCATGTCAGTCGACTGTCAAAAATCAGTCCAAGAAATCTAGTTGAATTTTGAATAGGTAGGGGGTTTCCACCCATGGTCAACCGGACGACGGGTTTTTTCCTATGAGTGAAAATAACCCCTACACTTTTTCTAATTGAAAACTTAAAACCCCACTGGAGGCCCCAATTATGGATCGAATCCAGTGCCGATTGAATTCGAGTTGCCGAAAACTGTGCACTATGACTGGAGTGCCATATTGCACAGTCATCAGCATACAGTGAGTATTTAAGATTTCGAGGAGGAGCTGGTAGAATGTTATTAATCATACATAGAAATAAGGTCGGAGACAGAACACTTCCCTGGGGGACCCCGTTTGCCTGGACAAAAGTGTCCGAGAAAGTGACTGTATCCGAAAAAAGCTTGACAGAGAAAGTTCTGTCAGACATGAAGTTCTTAACAAAAAAGGGCAGATTACCGCGTAATCCCATCGCATGTAGTTTCCTGAGGAGGCCATGTCGCCAGGTCATGTCGTAGGCTTTTTCTATATCTAAAAATACTGCAACTAAAAACTGTTTTTTGGCAAATGCCTCTTGAATGTGAGATTCCAGGCTTACTAATTGATCGAGCGTCTGGCGACCTTTGCGGAAGCCACACTGCTCGTCAACCAGCAAGTTCCTGGAATTTAAAAAATGCAATAGCCTACGATTAACAATTCGTTCCATGACCTTGCATAAACAACTTGTGAGAGCAATAGGGCGATACGATGAAGTCGATCTGGGGTCCCCCCCTCCTTTCGGTATGGGAATGATATGTGCAAAGTGCCATGAATTTGGAAAGGCATGACCCCTCCAAATTTCATTAAACACTTGCAGCATCTTGATCATGGAATCATGATCAAGATGCTTTATCATCTCATACCGAATCTCATCGGGTCCTGGGGATGTCCCACTACAGGCTCCTAGGGCTTGAACAAGCTCTTGCATTGTAAGATCACAGTTGTAATCCAATTCATCTCCTGTGGCAAAGTTAATATGCTGCAGCTCTGATGCTTCCTTGAGAGGCAAGAAAGCTGGATGGTAATTGTCAGAGCTGCTAGCAAAAGAGAACTGCCTGGCGAGGGCGTTAGCAATGTCTCTAGGCTCGTCATAATTGACGTTATTATGATTGATGTTGGTGATTTTAATTGAAATTTTCTTTTTATTTAATTTTTTAACAGTGGACCAGACTTTTGAGATAGATGTTTCTGAGTTAATAGTAGAGACAAAGCTTCGCCAGGAGTCTCGTTTGGCTTGTTTGATGGTTCGACGAGCCCTAGCTCTCGCAAGTTTATACTTGCGAAAATTCTCATCACTAATGTGAGTTTTGAAAAGCCTGTAGGCCCTATTTCTCTCACACAGTGCTATGCGGCAATCTGGCGTCCACCAAGGAACTCTATGCTTTGCGCTATCTATCGAAGTCTTAGGAATTGTTGCCGTTGCGGCTTTGAGAATACTATCTTTAATGTTATTTACTTTATCATCAATGGTTTCCCCAACAATTTCAATATTGAGACTCTTTGTGAAGGACACCCAGTCTGCTTTTTTTACGTTAAATTTAGGTGCTGAAGGCTCTTTAACAGTGTCGCTGTTATATTTAATCAAAATAGGAAAATGGTCACTTCCCAATGAGTCATCAATAGGTAGCCACTGGCAAGAAGTGGCAATTGATGGAGAGACCAGAGATAGGTCAAGGACGCTAAAATTACCGGTATTATCATCAACTCTCGTCGGACTACCGTCGTTCAAAAGAATCAAACCGGAATTACTGATAAGCCTAGCCATCTGTTCCCCCTTCCTGTCATCCCGCAGGGAACCCCATAACGTATGATGTGCATTAAAATCACCTACAATTAATTTTCTACAGGGCAGACTGTCCTGCAGATCAAAAACATCATCATAAGTTACTGTATCAGGAGGACAGTAGACAGAACAGACAGTCAGGTAGGTACCACCGAATTTCACTCTGCAGGCGACAGACTCCAGAGGGAAATTAGATGGCACCTCAGTGAAAGGGAGGGAACGGCGGATGTAGAGAGCTACCCCACCTCCCCCCCTCCCGTTTCGATCCTTCCTAATTAACTGGTAGTTCCGAAGCTGGATAACCTCGTCTTCAACCCGGTTATCCAGATGAGTTTCCTGAAGGGCAATAATATCGGCAGCGTAAGTACAGGCCAAAAGTTTAAGTTCATTTAATCTACTTCTAAGACTTCGACAGTTCCATTGTACTATGGTCAGCGCGAAGATTATCGTGGTTTACGGTGTTTTGGAGGGCCGTGTTCGTCCTGGCGAACCTTTTTGTGCTGGGAAGGAGTACCCTCCTCTTCCTCAGCACTTCCCGGGGACCTCCCACGGGATGGTTTGGAGATGATAGTCTCCATCGCCTGTGCCTCTCCACGAGTCACAGATCCAGACCTCGAGCAGCTCGACGCACGACGAGCTGTCTGAGTCCCGGATACATGCTTCGTGGGAGTCACCTGAGCGAGAACATGAGATTGAGATTGTTTATTTTTGACGGTTTCATTTGCCTTGTGGGGTTTCATTTTCTGTTGTTTGGTTGATTCAACAAGTTCTGCAACTAATTCTTTTAGTTCAACTACTGTAGATTCCAAACTATTTACTTTATCTGTCAATGCTTGATTTTCTTTTTCTTTAGCCTTCAGAAGTTCCAAGAGGTCCTTTACAGCTGGAGCATTAGATGAGCCAGCTACAGCTCCGGCGTAGGATACGGTGGGAACCTGGGTAACCCCCTCCACCTTCCTCTTTGCCTCACCATAACTGACATCATGAGCCTTCATGTATGCCATTGTTTCGGTCTCCACAATCAGACTTCTGCAGATACCTGCACCTGCCTGGTGGGGGCCGCCACAATTGGCACACTTGAACACTGTCTCTGAACATTGATTCGTCTCGTGACTTCCGGCACATTTACCACAAATGAATTCACCTGAATCTCTAGTGAAACACCTCAATGCTGTATGTCCGAATTTTTGGCACCTGAAACAACGCATGGGTTTCTGAATGTAAGGTCTAACGTGAACAATTTCGTATCCAATCTTAACAGTATCCGGTATCTGAGCAGCAGCAAAAGTCATGAAAACTAGGCCAAATTTCTCTCTCTTGTTCTCTCTCATCCTGGTCATACTTTGTACTTCCACTACGCCCTGGTCCTTCATTCCGTCAAGAATGTCTGCATCATCCAGGTCAGCCAAATCCCTATGGAATATGACGCCCTTACAAGTATTTGGCCCAACTGGAATGGTGGTTTTCACCTTGAAAGAATGAATCTGCGTCAGTTTAAGTAAATCCTTAACCTGGGAAGAGTTGAGCACTTTAACCAGGAGACTACCATCTCGCAATTTCTTAGCAAATTCCAGACTGCCACCCACCTGACCATCAAGGACCTTTTTGATGATAAATGGGTTAACAGTCTTCAGAGATTGAGAAGCATCAACACAACGTACATTCACATAACGAGCATTCAGGGAAGGAATATCTATATCTGGTCGCCTTTGTCTGTCAGCCGTAGGGGTTCCAATATTGTCTGCCGTAGTCTTAGGATGGTCATTGGTCGTCAGCCTCCCTCCTTGAGGAGGAGGAAGGCTAGTCGAGGGATCAGCCATTCGGGACATCGGACTAGGTCCGAGCCCTTTCCACTCACCCTCTCCTAACTCCCTTAACTATTGTATCAACCCCCTAAAATAAGGACAATAATTTAGGGAAAAATAAAAGTAACCTTACTCAACCCTCCCTAGTGGTAGCCTGGCGGCGTACTCCAGTACCAGCTAGGGGATCGGAGCTAGTGCGGAAGGAACTTTCCCACCACCGAACCTGCCTAATGCGAGGGGTGGTGTAGTCAGAACCCACCTCCCAAGCGAATACCGTTGCTCAGAAATATGAGACAACCGTAGGCCCAAGAGGTCGCGGAAAATATGGAAGAAAAGAGTAGTTCGAGAAAAAGAGGTGCCCAAATGACACACCAGACTACTGGGCCCCACTACCACAGGGATTACCCCTGAAGCAGTGAGTGCTGCGGGTCTGGTGTAGGGAACAACTATCTACTAGCTAGCATGCACTACATGATGTCCTCAAGCAAAGACAAAACACAGAAGGTGCACAACAGCAGTGCAGCAAAACGCTGCAAATTACGTTACTATTTACTTTACAAAAGCAAAGAGACAACAGAGTATTGCTGGCAAGAGGCCTCGGAACCCAAGGTAGCTCAAACGGACAATACGTGGAAACTGTTGGCGCTATGCAGAGAACGAGGACGAGTCTGGACGCATAATGACCTCGAACTCACTCACTTCACTTGTTGGATTTATGGCTATCAACCAGCGACATATAGTCAAAGGTCATTAAGCCAGTCTAATCCATTTTATTCTATCAATTTATATAAGGTCATAAAGTTTTGTCTCCCTCAGAAAACAGAGCAGTTTGTTTAAAATATTTTTGTCATCAGATAGTACATTAATGATGGTGAAAGCAAGTCTTTTAAGTTGTAAGTATTGCTTTAATTTACTTCTTTGTGTATCGTATTTCTTACAATAAATAAGCAAATGTGCTAGTGACATTACTGTGGTGCATACTGTGCACTCTGGAGGAAAAGATCTATTTATGTATGGTTCCAAGTGTGTGAGTCTGGTAGAGTTGACCCTAAGACGGGCCACCACCACTTCATCCCTCCGGCTACGCCATGACGACGTAGTCCAGGGTTCAATCACTGCTTTAAATTTGTTTCTGATGTCTAGTCTGGTCCACTGCCTTTGCCACAGGAGACGAATTTTAGATTTTATGAGAGAGACAAAACACCTGAGATCCGTACGGACTATGCTAAGGTCCAGATCAACAGTCGACCCTGCTAATTTGTCAGCTTGTTCATTACCATAGATACCATAATGTGATGGTACCCATATTAACTTGATCAATTTATTGGCACTAAATAGCTTACTAATGATATTACCCTGTATTTCATTGTTAGTTGTATTCAAAGATTTAATAGCTTTAAGTGAACTTAATGAATCAGTAAATATGACTATCCTATCGTGGGTCGTCGATAGGGCAAAATCCAAAGCTTTATCTATAGCAAATAATTCAGCAAGAAAAATAGATGTATGATTCGGCAGTCTGAATCTTAACTGACATTCATGCGACCATACACCCGCACCCACACATTCATCCGTCTTGGACCCGTCGGTATAAAGATGGAAATAAGAAAGATGTTTGACAATTATCTCACGAAACCTCTGGTGTACCTCCACCTCCGGCACCTGGGATTTAACCCCTGGTAACCAGGATTCCACACACATAAAAGGGGGTATTACCCAAGGTGCAATATTTACTATAACCAGGGAATCGATTGTTGATAAGTCTATACCGACACACTCTACGAGGTCGTGGAGTCTCGCTCTGAGGGACCTAACGCCAGTGCCCTCCGGGGCCGTGCGTCCCCTAGGCGGATAACTTGGCCCTTCCAGGGGGACCTCGAACCACCTGTCCCCGCTATTTATACATTTTATTTCCCGCCAAAACCCAAATCCTCTTCTCCTATTGGTAGAGGGAAAAAGACATGATTGGTGGAAACCTAAACAAAGGCCTAATCTGCTTAACCACCGTCTTGGTAGTTCCCTGTAGATGAACCCACAAGTTTCGTATTGAGGGTCGTAACAATTGGAACACGAGTATACAAAGTCAGGCTACTTCATTGGTCCGTTTCATTTCTTGTGTATTCAGTTAATTAATATATCTATCTATCTATCTATCTATCTGTCTATTTATTGCCTCAATCCTCGAAGGGGTGGCCACAAATGAATCGCCTCCATGAACCCCTGTTCCCCGTTAACTGGCGTCCCTCCTCCCTCCCTCTCTCACATATCTCTCAACACCTTCCCTCCACACTCTCTCACATATCTCTCCACTCCTTCTTTCCATCCTTGCCTCCACTTCACGAAACAAGCTCCTTCTATACAGTTGGTGTTTCGTGGCAATATTTGAAGGACTCGTTTACCTCCAATATTCTGACTACATCACAGGGTCCCTTAAAGCTTCTCACACCTGGTAAAAACAAAAGCATTATAATTATCTTACTCTGTCTGTGTGTATGTGTTTATTGTATGTGTTTAGTGGTGTATTTGCATGTTAATTAAGGGACGATGTGATGAAGTAAGAAAATTGGAGGTATATGCGTCATTCCAATACTGTCACGAAACACACGCACCTATATGGAAGGAGCTTGATTCGTGGCATAGTTATTTAGGAGTAATCAGAAGCCTAAACCATTTTTTTTATACACGATCACAGGGTCCTTAAATGATTATAGAATGGCCCGTTGAATGTAGGGTAAGGTAACACTAACACACACATCCCTACAATACAGTACTAACTATAAATGACTTAACAACCCCATTAAAGTACTATTATACCACACACTACACAACACAAAACAACACAAAAACAACACAACACAACACAACACAAAAATAACAAGAAAACACAACTGTATATACTGCCCCTCCCCTCCCCTCCCCCCCCCCCACACACACTTTTGAATACGAAGACACACCTGTAATACAGAAATACGATACTGACAGATGTTTGTGTGTGTGTGTGTTGTGATAACATCTGCTATTATAGTTCTGTTCATAGGGAGAGAGGACATGAGAGGACATGATAGGGGAAGGATAAGGGGAATGGAAGGAAGGGGAAGGGGATGATGGAAGGGGATGAAGGAAGGGAAAAGAGTGAGGAAGGGAAAGGAAGTGATGGAAGGGAGAAGGAAAAGGGAAGGAGGCTCAACGTAGGGAGAAAAGAAGGAAGCGAGATGCAAAATGAGAGAAAATTGGGAAAGAAGAGAGAGAGAGAGACCTGGAAAAGATAAAAGGAAGAGAGAGAGAGAATTGGTTGAGAAAAGAGAGAGTTGGGAATGAAAAAGGAAGAAAGAAAGAATTGGTACAGAAAAGAGAAAAGAGAGAGAATTAGTCAAGAAAAGAGAGAGAATTAGGAACACACACACACACACACACACACGTCACCATCACACACACACAAACACACACACAACAAACACACACTCGTCACCATCACACACACACACACACACAACAAACACACACGTCACCATCACACACACACAATAGACACACACACGTCACCATCACACACACACACACACACACACAACACACACACACACACGTCACCATCACACACACACACACAACACACACACACGTCACCATCACACACACACATACACACACACACACGTCACTATCACACACAAACACAATGCAAGAGTTGACAGGATTGATTGATTTTAGGCACCGCTACAGCAAGGTCATATAGCGCCAAAAAAGGTGATAGAGAGGTGAGACAGCAAGCAGGAAGGAAATAGAAAAGTAAGAGGGTCAGTCGAAGAATTAAAAGCTAGTGGCTGGGGTCTAAGGGGCGCCAAAACCCTTATTAAAGTATTGCCCACATCATTAATCCAGGCAATACCCCCCCTACGTAGGGGCAAACGTTGACAAATACTCTCAGTTTTTTATACACACAAATATTCAACTCTTAAACACACAGACACACACACGTCACCAACCAACCACGTCACCAATTATCACGACACTGGATTACAAAGATTTCGATAAATATTTACGTGAAGGATAACTTTCGGAGACGGAAATAAGATAAACAAACACAAAGACAACACATTCTCTCTTCATTGACACACAACAACAACAACAACAACAACATGAGGCATAATTATATACTGTAAATATACGTACAATCTTTCGTATATAGTGTATTTTTAATCTTGGGGTTTGCTTTACTGTATACTCATAATCTTTCCTGCTATTAATAAACCGTGAATATTATACCCCTTACTTTACAATCACCGTTTCATTTCACACACACACACACACACACACACTTACCCACCTCGTTCTGGATGTGAAGTGAGATAATAATCTTTAACACTCTATAAACTCAGGAACACTTGTTGCCGGAGGGTTGCCAAGTTCACCAGCGTAAATAGTACCATCATACAAAATAATAATCATAATTATAATCATAATAATAAAAATAACATTCAGAAAGGGAAGAAAAAATGAGATAGTCTTAAATGTATGATTATCATATGAAAATATATATATATATATATATATATATATATATATATATATATATATATATATATATATATATATATATATATATATATATATATATATATATATATATATAATAATGGGACAGAACAGGGAAAATGACATGTATGTATACAGTATGCTACAGTTGCCAGCTGTTGGGATCATCATAGGGTCGTTTCTACCTGACGAGTTACGGAGAGAGAGAGAGAGAGAGAGAGAGAGAGAGAAGACAGGGGAGAGGAGGTTGTGTGAGGTTGCCAGTTACTTGAAAGATATAGGTATTAAGTTTATTTTACGGCGAGAAAAGGTGATAAAGAGGGGGACTACCAGCATGAGGGGTGAAAAGAATACAGTTAAAGCTGAAGACAGAAAATTAATTGTCTCGGCTCCGTTATTTATTGCTTAATATCCAAAGGATAATAATTATAATCAGTATCTCTCTACGGGGGTGAACAACAGACAGTGTCTTTGTTTAATAGATCGATCAAATGCAATATAATGAAGCACATATTCTAAATGTTTTTAATTTCTTTTCAACTACACACCCTTATCTGTCCTATACACGACCGATGCCCTTTCCATATGGCGAGGAAAGTTCAAAAATGGTTTACTGCTCATGATTATTTGCAGGTGATAGATTTGTCTATTTAAGACTGCGATATGAACCCTATAGAAAATGTATGAGGTTCTATCGTTAACACGTGGGAGCCAGAACGACAGAGAACCACAGCAGATTTGCTACGGCACACCAGAACACAGTGGGAGATTTTTCGGGGAACACCCGATATAGTGAGGAAGTATGGTGCCTCAATGCCCGAGCAACTGCAGGCTGTCATTGAGAAGGAGGGTGGTTGGACACGATATTAGCAACAAATTGATGAGTAATGAAATGAAATATGTAATCTACAGTATTTCAAGCCTTAATATCTTCATAGAAGTGTATATAAATAGTGTATACACTGTATATCATCGTGGCTAAGGGTCTAAACTTCTAAAGCAATACATATATAGCTGCTTATAATAATAAGAAACAAAACAAACATTACACATGCTTAATGCAAACGTGAGGTCGAAGTAAAAACTTTAGGTTATAATAAGTTAACAGTTATTATAATTGTGGTTATTATAATTACAGTGTGGTGCCTACAGACCCAGTTGGATTATGGGTTTGAATGCTTCGTGACGAGGAATTGTGGAGCTTTCACCTAAACTGACAAAGTCATATAAACAATAACCAATAAATGTCTGATTTCAATTTTTCCCTATTTTAATTAGTAATAACAATAGTTGTGACACAATATCTTCTAAATGTTGTGATTGGTTCACTAACACTGGGCGTCTGAATGGCTGGCCTAGATGTTGACCTCAGATAAATAAATAAAGCTAATAAATATATTCGTCATATATAACGGATTGTATTTGCATACCAGATATCACTATTATTTCTATTCTGGTCGTGTTTGCGCATTAACATATTATGCAGCAACACACAGAATGATGGTGGTGGTGGTAAGATGGAGAGTAAAGGAATGGTGGGATGGAGGGAGAGGAAACAGTGAATTGAATAAGGGAGGATGGGGTGAGGAAGAACAGATGGAGTAGTTATTGGTTAATTAACATCTTACACTATATAACTATTATCCTTTGGTAACCAGTTACACAATAAACGTTTCTTAGAAAATGTCATGAATGATACAGGATAAAAATAAAGGATTTACTTGAACAGTAACTTAACACTGAGTAGGTGGTGCATGGCTTGATATATTAGTCATCAAAAACTGGTGTCGTGTTAATTATATTACGTAAAATCTGGATTCATTTCAAATAATAAAGAATATCCCATGGAATGCAGCATCAGAGTTGGATTTAGATTACAGAAGAAAACATTTAGCTACTTGATCCAATAATTCTCTCCATCTCGATCACTGGTAAACTTTACCCCCTCTCCCCAACCCAACCCCTCCTCTCCTACCGCCTTCAAGTGAGTGGTTCACATCCATGATCACAAGTGGTTCGGGATTCAAATATCTGGATGGCTCAACATTGGTAACGCTGCGTGGTAAAGACTCCCACATTACCCCCCCTATATAACTCCGCCCACATTTCTCCCCTCCCCCCTCCACCTGTCAGTGATACCATATCCGTTGAGGCCCACACCAAGGCAAGGGTGGAAGAAGTGTGGACCATTGATCAGTCTGGAGCTTAACCCCGCCCGCATATTGGCCAACTGTACTCCATTCCCGCACCAATTTTGAAAACGGCTGGTCCAGACGAATTGAAGGGGTAACTTGTTTAAACATCGCAACTCGCTTACGCACGGCTCCATATGGTCTGCACATTAATAATGATAATAATAATGAACGGTTTATTGATTTGGCAGCCAAAGAGCTGAAAATACATAATAAGTTAGTGATTGATCATGAATGGGAATTACAATTGAAATATCTCTTAAATTAACTATATATATATATATATATATATATATATATATATATATATATATATATATATATATATATATATATATATATATATATATATATATATATATATATATATATATATATATATATATATATATATATATATATTATATACATATTATAATACATACACTTACATCTTCAGTTTTCACATAGATATACATGGTATGAATAGATAAGTTTGTATGTGTATGTGTAATCACAATGGTGCAACATCTCTTAAAATATGCCGATAGTTTTTGGAGACTGTATATGTACATTTACACTCGTACTCACATACACAATTCCATGTACTCGGAGTTTGAAAGATACTTATAGTACTTGTAGGCTTGTTTGTATTTGAACGCCATGTGTACTGTACATGCCCAGTACTTTTGAGTACGATTTATATGCAACCACACAAAGCAACACACTACGTGGGCAGCAATGGTATTGATAGTTTGGCTTTGGCAAATGTTATTGGGAAAAAGGGTGAAAATTGAAATGCAAGGGTGGGGGGTTGGGGGGGGTGAAGGCATACGCCTCCCTTCGCCCTAAATCGGTTGTAGCACCTTCTCAACTCTCTCAAGATGCAGCTATTTCTTGCTCTAGTGAGAGCGCTTCTAAGGTTTCACTACAAAATAGCTTCTCTGTCTTGAAGATTTTATCAGACACTCATTCTGGTAACTCTTCAACTGATGACAACTCTCAGACTTTAGCTAAAGGTGTCCATGTAGTAAAGGTTCACGCTGCCACACGCTCTCCAAAAAGGAAACTTAAGTCACCTAAACTGCATTCGGGGTTTCTTTGAGGCACTTGACTCCATAGATGTTCCTCCCTGCAAATCAGCAGTCTCTGCGGACTCTTCCATAGTTTCCTCTCTGTTTCACCAGAAGTGTTTTCGTGGCTCTGATTAATCTCTTGATTCAACAGATGTTTACCCTTGCAAGCTTCCTTCGGGATCATCAGAGGGGCGTGAAGTGAATGTGGATGCCTCGGATGTTGTGATTTCAAAATATTCAGTTTCTCTTTCACTTGAGCAGCGGAGTGATTCTTCCACCAGTATTATGGATGTTGATGTATCTGCCTGTGTCAGTGATACCACTGCTGTACAGGACAATACCAGTGTAATTGTTTCAAAGAATGTCCCTGCTCATCAACCTTCATCTACTTCAAATATATCAGATGCTTCAGGGACTCGTCTACGGGTCCCAATTACTGCCCCAAGTACTACTCCTCGGGTTCGCTCTTTTTCTAATGGCCCAGGATTTGACAGAACTTATCGTTTGAGTAAACCCTCAGGTCGAGGTGGTAGTGCTAAGTACCTCCGTGAGGCTTCCCAAGGTCCTTCCCAAGGTCCTTCAGTGGAATTGTCGTGGCTTGTGTGCTCCTTGGGAGGAACTGCGCATTCTTCTCTCTAGCTTCTCTCCTGCATATGTTTCTATCCAAGAGACAATGCTTGTAGACTACATTCCTGCCAGTCCTCCAGCATACTCTGCATTTGATTCCAATTCATTTGAAGGGCAGGGTCACCATGGTGGCTTTTCTTTTGAAGCCTTATTTTCAAGTGACATACTCTTGTTCTATCTAATGTCCTAACTATGTCCTATATAATTATTATTGTTGATCGATAAGTATAATACATGTTGAGAATAACGTGTCAAAATTTTGATAAAATATACGTTTAGTGAATATATATATATATATATATATATATATATATATATATATATATATATATATATATATATATATATATATATATATATATATATATATATATATATATATATATATAATTTCTCTTCTTTTTTACACAAAAGTCTCGACTAATACTCAATAGGTACAACATTATAAAGTTAGATAAAGAGAATTTTCCGTTAATGAATCAGGTTACGTTACGATCGAGATAATGGAATAAGTAGCCTGTTATGAAGTCTCCCCCCGGAATAAAAGGTTATGGCAACATCGATTATCGTACCACTTTCTTGATATTGTCGTCAGTGTTAAGCCCCTTCCACACGACATGCATAAAGACGTCGGGCAACTGAGTGAAATGCTCTCACTTTTTACTAATGTTACAAGATCAAACAGTCTCTGGCAGTCATTGGCCACTTGTGTCCGCAACTCACACACAAAATTGGTAACAGTGTCTGCCCGCAGTTTATTTGCCTCTCGTGTAGAAGGGGCTTTAGTGACTTACTGATGTTACTATGGTCTTACATCTGTGGTTCTTAACCATTTAATGGGATGGCTGTATTTGCTTTCCCTCAGGATGAATTCTCCCCCTGGAATCCTGAAATTACCCCAAAGTTGGGAAATGCAGTCTTAAATTATATTGACGGATTTCTGATATTGCACCTATTACATTATGTACAGTACATACATACACACATACATGCATCGGGTATTACTACATTAGCAGTCTGTTTTAGCAACATACAGTATCTGACGAAAAGTTTTCATGAACCTCACTTGAACAGATGACAGATCCAAGATAGCAACTACGATGAGGTGATGGAAGGCAATTTCATCTATCATTAACTCTCTCTCTGTCTCTCTCTCTCTCTCTCTCTCTCTCTCTCTCTCTCTCTCTCTTACTTTACAACTTGAACATAAAATGAAGGCTTGAAACTTACATAGTTAATATTCCATATTATGTAAGAGACGGGTATACCAAGACGCTGATAAAAGAGAGCATGAATACTAATGGATGAAAGAGACCAGCTCATCAGTTGAGGTGACGCGGCTCTCACCCTGCTTGTCCAATTTTCCCAAAGTGTTGCGTACCCTAAAGAAGGATCAAGAGCGGGTGTCTGATAGAAAGAAAAAATAATAATATGGTAAAGATACGCATTTACTCTAAAAGTCGTCATAATGAAATTGAAATTATTTCAGATTATGTGAAGTACAAAACACACTACTTTGTATCAATATTGTGAGACAGCAGTGTTATCTGCACCTTGTGCATGTTTGTATGTCTCCATCTTGACTGTCTCATTCTGCCACTCACTTACCTTTTATCTGCCGAAGGAAACAATCATTTCATATCAATCAATAACCCGTATCGCATAGAGCAAGGGGTTACCAAACTTTTCAACTCCACGTACCCTTTTGAGCATTTTTAATGTCAGCTGATACATAAATAAAAAAAAAAAATGGATTATTATTTCCTTGTGTATTTTTAAGCAGTGAAAATAAGGTGTAACTAAATAACCATTATAGATACAGTCTGCACCGCAACTAATGATGTATTCCGGTATAATACACCGCAATAATCTAATTCCAGCCTTCGCAATGGGAGAAAAGATTGCCAGATTCGCCAGACGAATGAACCTTTGCGTAGTTCAGCATCGTGAGCAGAGCGGTAATATTTTATAAAAAGTCGTTGTGAAGTAAATATGCACAGCTGAAGTACACTTACCTTTTAATTATTTCAATCGATAGTTTAGCTAGTCTTTAAAGTTTAATATACTGTAGAAAGATGGAATATAATGACTATCAAAGCAATAAACTTAATGTCGTCCCTAAACATATTTTGATTTTTTTGTATGCACACGCCGCACAATTCTTTTGTTTCACTTGACAGTCGCTGCATATTGAAGCAATAAATGATTTTACTGGTCGACAAGGATTGTTAATAGTTTTAAACAAGAAATATATCGAAAAATTGGCCGCCGAAATTCCTGTACGCCGATATCGCCGACCGAGATTGTATTTAAATACGAAACTAACCAAACGAACAGCAAGCACTGTAGCCAGATGTGAGTCAATATCTTGTATTATGTGTTGTATAAATGTTCTGTGACCGTAACTGTTTATGGTATCAAAATTTTGCTTGGGAATTAGTTGTAAATATTGAGTATATTGATTAATACTCATATAATTTTAGATATCTATTCTAAATATGATTATGACAAATTTGAGTATTTTCGGCTATTAGTATCTGGATACGCTGCAGTAAGATAGTAAACAAACATTCAAACATCGCATAATACCGAACATATTTATGAGATTTTACAACAGAGAAACACAAATGTGCAAACAAAAATAGCACATTTTGCATAATTCAATTAAAATAAATAGATAAAAAAAATTGAGATAGTTTATTCAAACGCTGTTATTATAAGTAACAACAACAACAACAAAGTCAATTTTGACCCTTCGTATTATTTTCACCAATATATCGTTAAGCACAGTATTTAAAATGTTCCTAAAATAGCAAGGAACATATTTGTGGCAATAAAAGGCAGAAATAAATTATTTTCGAGTACTACTCCATTAAATACTACGAATTATATTTCCTGGCGAATCTGGCAACTTTTTCTCAGTTTGCGAAGACTGGAATTGAGAAACATTTTAGCACAATGTAATTCTAAAATGTAATATAATTGAGTACCCAAACTACTATCATCATAAACTGAACAGTAAAGCAAATTTTACTAAAAAACCACGCCACACCACACCTCAAAAGTCCATACTTCTTACACTACACGGTATTTAAATGTCAGACATTTTACTGCAAAAGGTCACCTGACATATGCGAGGCAGCTCTTGAAGTCGCATAAATAAGTCATCACGTGTAGTATATAATCACGCACAGAAAGAGATCCCTTCTTTAAGAAACAAAGATAAAATCTACGACATTGTTTTGTTTTCTTTTATAAGCTAATGTCACTCCATAAATATAATTTCACAGATCAATATACCAAGCCCCGCATCACACCTAACCAATCCACACACCACATCACACTCAGCTACACATATCACCAAACTAAACCATACTCCACATCACACTCAGCCACACCACACAAAGTCACGCCACACCATACATCACACAAAGCATCATCACAACTAGCAATACCATGCCACACTACAAGGCCATCTTGCACCATACATCACCGCTATAAGGCTATAGTAATACACTTCACACAAGACCCTTTTGCACAAACGAAAACCAGTAGTGTTTTTCTGCATCAAACTTTTCTATCTAAAATATATCTGTGCCATTTATCAATCTTATCCTTGGTAATGTCACGTATTATGCGATAACAATGTTGATGAAATCGACACAGTATTCCTTATTTAATATTTCAGTAATGAAAGTTTCTTTATTTATTTGTTCCTGGACATAGGCTTCATGTAGTCCGTTACCGTGGCCCAGGTCAATCGCTACTCACACACACATACGTTACGATTCCGAACTGGTAGCCAGCACAGTGGAAGGGAAGTGAGGGTAATTCCCAAATACTGCAGCTGTTATGGTACGAGCGAGGGTGTTTTACGACGTTTTGTGGCCTAATAGTTTGTGCTTGAAACTCAGTTCCGAAGTGTAAATTTTCTCAAGCCCTCATCTGGGAGGAATCGATCTCCAGACCGTTAGATTGCGAGTCCAGAAAACTAACCACTAGGCCACCTATCCTCAAGCTGGTGATGGTAGTAATGTATTAGACTTTTACCTATATATCTCATAACTAGTCATTATGCCTTATTCGTCGTCTAATAAATTATTGCCAGCAAGAACCTACATCATAAGATAAGCCAAGGAAACATTTGCTACCACCATGGCTGTGGAGGGAAAATCTAAGTAATTTTGGGACAATCTAAGGAATTTGGAAAACAAAAATAATAACCTTCTGTTCGGAAGAACAATAGGTTAAGTCCCGAAGGACACTAAGGCCCGTACTTTTAAACCTTCTGTCTAGCCTGGCAATCGCCTGGCGAAGTTGCGCCAGGCGATCGCGTGACTGAGGACGTCCTTACTTTTAAAACCCAATATTCGCCAGCTTTTGCGATCGCCAAAGCTGGCGAACGAGATTGTTCGCCAGGGTTAATTCTTCGGAATCTTGAGCATTTTCCGAAAACGCGCGGTAAGTACCTGTTTGTTTACATCTGTTTCAGCCTTCAGAATAACGGTCGTGACGCTCACCATAGATGAAAATGTTTTCCTCTCACTCTCCCTTGACTCTCACTACTATTTCCTATCTTCCTCTCACTCTCACTCTCACTTCTTCTTCTCAGCTTTTCCCTTATTCGGGGTCGCCGTTCTCGATGAGTCTTCTCCACAGGTTTCTATCTAGTGCACTTCTTTTATTTATTATTCCTTTCACTCTCATGTCGTTGTCGATACAATCTTTCCATCGGGTTCTTGGCCTTCCTCTTCTTCGAGTCCCTTCCACTTCCATATTCATCACATCTCTTGCCACATGCAGTTCTTTTTCTTCCCTCCTTATAATGTGTCCAAACCATCTCAATCTTGCCTCTTGTACTTTCTTGGACACCTCTATAACCTGCACTGATCCTCTGATGTATACATTCTTCACTTTATCTCTCCGAGTCACCCTTGACATCCACCTTAGCATTTTCATCTCAGCCACACCAAGCTTCTTGTCTTCAGTTTTCTTCAGGGCCGCTGCTTCAAGTGCATTTGTCATCGCTGGTCTTACTATTGACTTATGCACTTTGCCTTTCAATCTTATGGGGACTCTTCTGTCACAAATCACTCATGATACCTTTCTCCAGTTATTCCATCCACATTGTATACGGTGTTTTACTTCCTCTCCCATTTCTCCTGTCTTTGCTACTACTGACTGACCCATGGTATTTGAAGTTCTTCACTCTTTTCAAGTTTATTCCCCCTAGTTGTACCGTAGCTTGCTGATCTCCGTCCATATCAGTTGTCATGTATTCTGTTTTATTTCTGCTTATTTTCATTCCTCTACTCTCCAGTGCACCCCTCCACCTCTCTAAAGTTCTCTATAAGTCTTCTCTACTCTCTGCCACCAAGATCATGTCGTCCGCATAGACGACACACGACGGTGGTTGCTCTCTCACAACTTCTGTCATAACATCAATAACTATGTTTAAAAGGAAAGGGCTGATGGTCGATCCCTGGTGAAGCTCAACTTTCACCAGAAAACTATCTGTTATTCCGACAGTACTTCTCACTTTAGTTGTAGCATACCTATAAGTTTCCATTATCATTCTGACATACTTTTCTGATACTCCTCTCTCTCTTAATGATCTCCATACTTCTTGCCTCGGCACTTCTATATTTTTCCATTATCTGTCTCAACACGAATATTCCATCAATCGTGCCAAGGCCTTTCATGAATCCTAACTGATGCCTCCCTATGGAAACTTCCTGTCTCAATCGTCCGTCTAGAATTCGTTCAAATAGTTTAAGTGTGTGGGACATTAGTTTGATGCCCCTGTAGTTTTCACAATTTTGAACATCACCCTTCTTTTTGAACACAGGTATCAACGTACTTTCTCTCCACTTATCAGGCATTTCTACTCTTTCCATTATCCTTCTCATTAAGTTCCACAGCACATCGATGCCCTCTCACTCCACTCTCACTATTTTTTTCTGTTTTCCTCTCACTCTCCCTTCACTCTCACTATTTTTTCTGTCTTCCTCTCACTCTCCCTTCACTCTCACTATTCTTTCTGTCTTCATCTCACTCCTCTCCCTACACTCTCACTATTCTTCTCTGCCTTCCTCTCACTCTCCCTACACTCTCACTATTCTTTCTGTCTTCCTCTTGTAACGCTCCTATTTTTTTCTAATAATTAATTAAGTTGTTTTACCTTGGGAGTTGAAGCTTGCAATGGAAATTGAAAGAATATGGTTGTAAATATTGTAAATAGGAATAATCTTACCATTATAACCCTGTTAAATTCCTACATGTCTGAAACTTACTTTTGTTTGGTAACAGTGTTGAGGTGGCACTAATTTTTAGCTCCGGCCTAAGCCGAGAGGTCTAGGTTTTATGCGAATTATTGTTCTTGGGGCGACCACTTCTTAAAAGGGGTTCAACTCACTCACTCACTCTCTTCCTCCCATCCATTTTCTTTTACCGACATTGAATCATTTATTATTGTTATTATCATTTTTTTCTTCTTGGGGTGACCACTTCTTAAAAGGGGTTCAACCAATATTTAAGAGGTTCAACCGAGAAGGGGTTCAACCGAGAGGGGGTTCAACCGAGAGGGGGTTCAACCGAGAGGGGGTTCAACCGAGGGGTTCACCCTCAATAAAAAGGGTTCATTTTCAAAATTTCAATATAACCATATGAATACGAAAATCCCGATAAAATATAATTAATATTTTTGAGACCTTTACATATGGATATTTTATTATTTCACTTGAATCATTAAGAGCCGGAGCTTTTGAAGGGCTTTCCTTCATGTTCTTGTTTTAATATGAAAGTGTGTGGCATCTTAACTGTTTGTTGTGGCCGGGGTGGCCCGCTGTGAGTCGGCGTTTCCTTCTATTTCATACAGGTGAGGAGTCAAAATTTACAGTGTTACGAGGGTGTGTTATAGGTAGACTTTGAAGATTATAATACTTAATTCCTGCCTCAATGTGGAGGTAGGGTAGATACTATCATGGTGAATAATTAGTTTTGGGATCAGGCAGAGAGAAATTATTTTGGTGAGACATTAATTCATAGTGGGTCTTTCCTTCTATTTCATACAGACCCGACCAGGTCGTGACTCCATCTTGTCCATATGGGGGGCTAGCCTGACCTGTTGGTGAGCTGGTTTAGGTCTTATATGTGCATTATTATTGTTAGTGAGCTGGTTTAGGTCTAAATGGGAATTGTTTATTGTTGGTGAACTGGTTCAGGGAGTAGGGTGTAAGGAATTCAATATTATTTGTGGTAAAGCACCAGGTGTGCACTAATTATTTTTGGTGAAGCCACTATTGTAGTGTTTGGTAAAACAATAGTTGGATATAGTATGTTTGGCAAGCCACTAGTTGTGGACAGGTATTTGGTAATCCCATTAGTTGGTCTGTGTTGATTTTGTAAATGCCTTTTTGGAGGAGAGGGAAAAACCTGTAAGTCACTCTACTGGAAATTGACTCCATAATTAGGTGTGAGTGCGAGGTTTAGGTCCACTCACAGTGGGAGGGGGGTATTTTAGAATAGGGAGTTTGATCTCCAGTGGTGTGCTGCAGGGTGATATATATATATATATATATATATATATATATATATATATATATATATATATATATATATATATATATATATATATATATATATATATATATATATATATATATATATATATATATATATATATATAATATTGTTTTTGTAATGTATTCTTTTTGGTCTCTGGTCAATTCAGTTTTGTTTTGGTGCCAATGTGCAAGGCTGTATCCTGTTCTAATTTATTTGAGTTGTTCTAATTTAATTTTGATCCGGTTAATTGGTTTTGTGATATTGAAGTTGGTGATAGAGTAAGGATAAAGATATTTGTTAAATTGATTGTATTAAATATATTTGGGTAAATTTTAATTAGGGGGAGGGGGATATATGCAATATTGAGCAAATCTTTATTTTTGTTTAAAGAAAGTTTTGTTATTGTAATAATTATATATTTTTGTTATTGTTTGTCCCCAGGCTCGTGTGCACTTGTGTGTGTGTGCGTGTGCGCGGGCATTTGCGTGCGCATCCGGTCGCTGTGCCAATGGAAGTCAATGACTCCTGGGCTTACGATTTCTAATGTCGACAACAGGGTCGAAGTTTGTCAAGAAATCGGCACCCAAGGCTTGCGCGGGTTTGTGAGCAGTTTGGGATAACACGGTTGCAGAATTTCATCATCCCTGGGATCTCTTTCAGGCTTTCAGCTTGTGCTAAGTCCTTGGCTTTGGGAACTGCTGGATCGTTTCACACTTTGACTGAAGTGGTGTGATGCCTGCTGAAGACACTGTATGGCCAAAAAATGTTGTTGTTATTGTTAGTTAAGATGTGCGCTGGGTAGTTTGCACCAACACATCTTCCTCACTAGAATGTGGTGGATAGTGAAGATGTGTGCTGATTACCTGGCAGCAGGGTAGATGTGTGCTGATTACTGTTGTTGCTGCTGTTGTGTTGAAAAGTTCGGGGTGCATCGTAATGTATTTGAACAAGCCAAGCTGAGTTATGATGGCTGTTTTCGGGATGTCCACTGGGTCGGCTGGGATCTGATGACTAAATCTAACCGGTTGTTTTCCACGGGTCACCCCGGGGTCACCATTTATAACACGAGGTTACATGTAGTGAAGATGTTGGTCATCTCACTTTGAGGGTCAATGGCAAACAAGGTTGGGTGGTTTGTGTAAGGTTTATTGGTGTCAGTGTTAGTGTGTTGTTAGTGTTCGTGTGGGTCTATCCTATTATATTACATTACATATGAACTTCTTGTATCCAACCTGGAATATGTTCAATGGTATACAATGTAATAAAGGTTGCCGCTACAATAGGTAAATTTTGTTGTGCTCAAAATAATAAATTACTGGGTCTTTTATCTCTGAACATTGTTTTTTTCTGCACAATAGCCTGCCACCTGAGGAAGGTCGATGACAGTGAACACGAATCCAAACTTTTGTATTTTGTGCTAGCGCAGGGTTATTGGTTTGGAGCACCGGGAATATCCTGGTGGATCAAAAGAACCGAAACCCAGTGTTACACTCTCACTCCACTCATTCCACTCTCACTTCACTCTCACTATTCTTTCCACTCTTCCTCTCACTCTCACTATTCTTTCTGTCTTCCTCTCACTCTCCCTCCTCTCATTTTCACTCTCCCTACACTCTCACACTCACTATTCTTCCAATCTTCCTCTCACTCTCACTCCAATCTCACTACTAAAAAAATTATAGTGCACAATGGTTAAATTTAATTGAAAAAATGTTAGTCACTCATGGGAAAGGGAGGCCTCACTCGGACTTACGTTCGCCAGGCTATTCCATCGCCAACCCTGGCTATAAAGCAGGTGATCACTCTCACTGTGTTTAATAGTACGAAATTGCAGATCGCCCTGGCTAAAGGTTTTAAAAGTAGGTCTACGGCCCAAAGTTAGGATAGGTCAGGTCAGGTTCGTCTGGTGATGTAAATTCATTACCACCTTCTCTCAGAAAGCCATGATTCACCTGCAGAACAAAATTACCACATTGACTGTCTAAGGAATTTTCGGGATTTTAACTAGTAAAGAAATTAAAAACACGGTCAATACATCAGCATGTACTTAATCTATATTAATATGGTAGGAGATATAATCAAATCGAGTGGAATGCTATCTAAAATAATGGTATATCTACATAAATCTAGTAGATGAAAATTATTGATAAATACCGAAAGGAATTGCCAAGTGACCAACCATGCTCATCCAAGATTCACTAACCCTTATCCCAATTGCAATGTGGCATCTATCTTTCCCTGAACTCCAGTTGGTATTCGAATGTTCTTAATAGTTAACCTTGCAATGGTGTTTCTCATGAAGTATTTTCTTTGTTGATATACGTATATTCGTATAAGGTCCTAAGACTAATTCAGTTTGAATACTTGAATGGCTACTTTGGGCAATTTTAGTAATTAGAATAAATTCCAACATTTTTACAAAACGCCCTGTATTATTGTGCAATACATTCTTTCTTTTTTTCTTTTTTTATGTATAATCCATATTTTAATAATTCTAATTTTAATGTCGGTATCCAACTTTATTGATAATCATGTCACTAAACACATTTCTTACAAACATGTTCAGGACAATCCTCAGCTCAAACATAGCTTTAAACCTTTAAGCACTGGCCTTCTCGAGTGTGGACACTCTCTCCCACGGGCCTTTTTAACATCTCACGCTCAAAATATAAATAGCATATTTGATGGCTAATAGTGTAAACCACTTACGCTACATAAATAAACGGTACATGATATTGAAGTACAAGTCTTTAGATATCACCTATTGTATTTGTTGAGACTAAACGGAAATCTGTAGTATGAGTAGCTATCTCAGAATGAACACAAATCATACCACACTTTTACACTTTCCTGACATTTCTAATTATATTTTCATGCTCTGATTTCGTCATAAAACATGTCAGAATTACATTTTTCAACACAACATTATGAAATATGATGTCACTGTAGTTTTACATACAGCTGGCCACACTCCCGCGAGGCCCACCCAGCGTTGTAAACGCTGGCCGAGATATTAATTAACCCCAAAACACTATAATAGTGAGCTCCGCTGCTCGACCCATTCACTGGTGGGAGGAAGAAGTAAGGAGGATTTTAGGAGAGTGGGGGGGGGGGGTACTTATACAAGAGAGGTGAGAAATGACAAGTGTTGAAACCACTATTACACTTCCATTTCCCCCGTATCTACCTAACAGTTTATAATCGTCATGTAAAATATAAAGCAGTCATTAACCCTCAAGTGATAGCAGCCATGTAATATTCTGAATACTCTTAATAATATCTTTTTGTATTGAATTTGTATTTTGTATTTTGTATTGAATTTTACATGGTATGTAATTTGTCTCATCGTAGCAAAAACTATTATTTGTGGTAAACCACACCATTGGCTGTTTATCATGATTTGGAAGCCCAAGAGCGCAATGCCCTGGATTTTACGAGGTACAGCTGGTCACACTCCCGTGAGGCCCACCCAGCATTGGCCGAGATAACCCCGAATCACTAGTTGTGAGCTCTGCTTGTTCGAATCATTCACTGGTGGGAGGGAGAAGTAAGGAGGGGTTTGAGGAGGGTAAGGGGGGGGGGTGCCTATAAAAGAGATGAGAAAGTATTCTTCGGAAGGTGAAAAATGTGTGGATGCCCTGTTATCAATTATTAATATACTGATATTCGTGTCAATTATTAACATAATTAAAGATAAGATTATTTTTTTCAAATTATGATGTAACATGAGCACCATACCTCCCACCCCACACTATCCCCACCTCCTCTCTACACAATACCACCCCTCCTCCTTCCCCTCACCACTGATATACCCACGTTCCTCTCATAATTCGGCCGCTTTCACGAGCGAAGATAGTTTTCCAAATTTTGGATAACTTTTTGGCCTGGTGGTCAACCTCAGTTCTTGTGCTCCAGATTTTAAAAAAAATGTCCGAACCTAACTCCTCCTAGACCGTAACAGATATCATCACCAAACTATCAGGGAAGTTTCCTACGGTTTTGTGGTAGATTTTAAACCTATTTAAAACTTGCATAGTGGTTAAAAGAAAAATATTACCTTGGTGACTTTAATTTACAGCGACGCATTTCACCTCCGCTCTGTCTTCCAAAGTCTTCAAATTTGGACACTCAAAGAGGTATCACACGGGCACTTTTTCCGACGACTTCATGTCGTGCAACACGATTTTCGACGACATGTTGCCGGAAACGGGGATTTCGGACGACTAGGTATCCACTGAGAATATCGAAAACTGTCGGCGATATCCTGCGACAGGGAGAAAGTAATTGAAAGTCTATAATGAATACACTGCAATTAATATATTATTATGGCATATTATAATTTAAGTGGAGTTATGTATCATTATTTGAATACATAAATTGAATTCTTAGATCTTATTTATTATTTACAGCGAATTTAACTGTAAAGTATGAGCTTGGTGGGACGGTCACTTGAGTGTTTTTGTTGTTGTCCCGCCAAGCGTGTCGTCTGTCGTCGTTGTTGTCAATGATGCCGTGTGCTATCATGTCCAGCGACATGTTGTTGAAAATGCTGTCGTACTACACAATGTCGTCGGACCGTGTGATACCCGCTTTAGGTTGAGTTTACACCAAATGAGTCGCGTCGCGTCAAGTCATTCTCAGTTATTTTGTGCAAGTCAAAACAACAATCTCCGTTCACACCGACTGTGTAAGTTCGAGTCAAGTCATTACTCAATGGGATATTTCAAAGATAATGGATACATTTTCTCTAGCTAAACACCAGAAGGCCAAATTTTAAAAACTTCAGTCATTTATTTCTAGAATTGTTGAAGCATACAGAAACATTCTCCAACATATTTGGGATGTTAAGTGATATAACAAGAAGCTGGTGGACTTGACTGGATTTTTTATAAGAAAGTAAGAAAGTAATATTATTACAGTGTGCATTTGGGGTTGACGAAAAAAAATGTAATTTTTTTAAGGTATGAAGTATCTTCTTGAAAATTCCATCAATAATTACAAGTAGGGTTACGTGTAGGACAATTAAAAAATACATCAATATACAACTTATAAACAAAGAATTTAACTAATTAAAAGGTAAGGTAGAGGAATTAATGTACGGAAAGAAATCTTAGAGAAAACAATAAATTTTAAGTCTCTGTGTTCTCCCCGCCACTACCTGTCACCTTCTACCTCTTCCCACACACACACCCTTTCCGGCTCTACACACCGACGTACTTAGCGCCCCCGGACGCCGCCTACACGCATCCGCACGACAGTTCCCACTCATCCCACACTTCTCTCTATCACCTTGTACACCCCAGTAACATGACCACCGCCTCTCCCACCAACACCAACCCAGCATCACCTAACATGTCTCTCCACTTGCTACCTCAAAACTCCACCACTTCCACAAACACAAATATAGACTCCCTATGTTCTTCATTTCTCGTTTAGGCACAGGAAAACCCTGTGGAATTCCACGACCTTCACATACTCCGTGCAACCCCTGCGGATGTCTTCGATGTTATTCCACAAGCACTCACTCAACAACCAAACTACAACTCAATCAAGGTCGCTATTGTCGCCTCCCACGGTATGTCTGAGCAGGAGTACCATGGCGCTCTTGAGGACGTGCAGCTGGAGGGGCGCCGCCCATCTGAACTTTTTTGTGACATGCAGCAGTTAAACAAAAAGGCGGCTAACCCTCTCACAGAGTCTGTTGTCAGGAGCCGCCACGCCAAGTGACTATACCTGCAATCACAACATCACCTTTCTCTCCATTTCTACGCCAATCTCGCAGACCTGCTCATGTACTACGTACACAAACAGCGAGGCCACATACGAACCCCAGCATGTCACCGCCAATATTGTCACGCCACCTATTCCTGCTGCAATACTGGGTGGATTACCTCCCGCACAACAACACCAACCACCAATACCACAGATACAACATGCACTTACACCCTACTACATAACCCTCAGCCATCACACCACTTCAACACTATACCGCACACTCAACTACACCATGCTCTCACACCACAACCCCACCAACACTTTCCTCACAACAACACTCCCTTCCTACCTCATAACAACACTCCCTTCCACACGCCTCCTACACCTCAACCTGCGCTTTCTTCTACACAACAACTAGACTCTCTTACGCATTCTGTACACACCATCCTACAAAAACATGAAACAACAACTTCTCCTCTACCATCAACAACGCTACATCGCACCACCACAAGCACCACAGCAACAACACTACACCCCTCCACCAAGGATACTACCAACACTCTAGCATCAACCTACTATGACGACACACCTTCAACTTTGCATGTACACCCGACAACAGTTCCGCCTGCACCACCCAGAAATGAAGTATTGTAGATGCGGCAGTAGTGTGTGTGTGTGAAAGTGATGAAGTTGGTGGCAACGACGAGAAGAAGGTTCGAAACGTGTTGTTAGCTGCAGCCTACACCCAGGCCTTTAACACTGCTGACTGGGAAATGAAGAGGCTTGGACAGCAGAATGAACAACGAAAACGACCCCTTCGAATTGTAGTGGAACAAGAGGAAAGAAGAAATGATATTTTAGGAAGAGCCAAAAACATGAAACAGGCAAGAGGATATTTTTCCCAGATATACGTTAGGAAAGATGTTCATCCGGCGGTTAGGAAAGCGATGGCCCGACTCCGACAGCGAGAGAGAGAAGAAAAAGAAAAGCCGGAAAATGCAGGTGTGAGTACAGTATTCGTTATGACTGGAAAGACCGTGTGCTGTACAGAACTACAGGGATGATGAGATCATTGATAAGTATTCTACAATTTTTTTCAAGTAGGTGAAAGACAGACCAACCCTAAACAGATAAAAGTGGGCTCTTGGAATATTGGTGATGGAAATTATAAGTTATTGAACCCAGATATACTGAAATGGTTGTTATCATGTGACATAGTGTGGATACAGGAAACAAAAATAATTGGAAAGTATGGAGTTCCTGGTTTTAATATGTATCACAATCAATCCAGGCACGGTGATCACAGAGGTGGGGTGATAATGTTGGTGAAGTATATTATAAATGAATACATATCTAAGGTTGACATGTCTAATGAAGATCAAATTTGGGTAGAACTATCCTGTTTCCCTGATTTTATATTTGGTGGTGTATATATCCCGCCAGAGGATTCTCCCTTTTATGACCCGTGTGCATTTGGCAACATAGTGGGTCATGTGCAGGGCTTTTAGAATGTACTTGTGATGGGTGATTATAATGCTAGAGTTGGTACCCCAGTTATTGTAGATAGGGAAGAGAACCCTTATGAATATAGTGGTGTAATAGATGAAACGGTAAATAGACATGGTCGATCCCTCATAAATTTATGTAACAACTAGCTGGCTCCGCCGCCCTTCGGGCGGCTAAGAGCCGCTAGCTCCTGCGGAGGGCTACAAAGAATGTAATAATACAACACTGATATTTAACAAATACAAACTCCACTACCACCACTACTACATCAACCACTACCACCTCCACTACTACATCAACCACTACCACCTCCACTACAACTACTACATCAACCACTACCACTACTACTACCACTACTACCATCACCACTATATCTGGTCGCCTTTGTCTGTCAGCCGTAGGGGTTCCAATATTGTCTGCCGTAGTCTTAGGATGGTCATTGGTCGTCAGCCTCCCTCCTTGAGGAGGAGGAAGGCTAGTCGAGGGATCAGCCATTCGGGACATCGGACTAGGTCCGAGCCCTCTCCACTCACCCTCTCCTAACTCCCTTAACTATTGTATCAACCCCCTAAAATAAGGACAATAATTTAGGGAAAAATAAAAGTAACCTTACTCAACCCTCCCTAGTGGTAGCCTGGCGGCGTACTCCAGTACCAGCTAGGGGATCGGAGCTAGTGCGGAAGGAACTTTCCCACCACCGAACCTGCCTAATGCGAGGGGTGGTGTAGTCAGAACCCACCTCCCAAGCGAATACCGTTGCTCAGAAATATGAGACAACCGTAGGCCCAAGAGGTCGCGGAAAATATGGAAGAAAAGAGTAGTTCGAGAAAAAGAGGTGCCCAAATGACACACCAGACTACTGGGCCCCACTACCACAGGGATTACCCCTGAAGCAGTGAGTGCTGCGGGTCTGGTGTAGGGAACAACTATCTACTAGCTAGCA
Organism: Petrolisthes manimaculis; assembly: GCA_034508575.1. Classification (NCBI taxonomy): domain Eukaryota; kingdom Metazoa; phylum Arthropoda; class Malacostraca; order Decapoda; family Porcellanidae; genus Petrolisthes; species Petrolisthes manimaculis. Next base: position 97,667 of record JAWZYT010000123.1, on the reverse strand, counting down.
TGCACTACATGATGTCCTCAAGCAAAGACAAAACACAGAAGGTGCACAACAGCAGTGCAGCAAAACGCTGCAAATTACGTTACTATTTACTTTACAAAAGCAAAGAGACAACAGAGTATTGCTGGCAAGAGGCCTCGGAACCCAAGGTAGCTCAAACGGACAATACGTGGAAACTGTTGGCGCTATGCAGAGAACGAGGACGAGGTCTTGACTACACAGAGTCTGGACGCATAATGACCTCGAACTCACTCACTTCACTTGTTGGATTTATGGCTATCAACCAGCGACATATAGTCAAAGGTCATTAAGCCAGTCTAATCCATTTTATTCTATCAATTTATATAAGGTCATAAAGTTTTGTCTCCCTCAGAAAACAGAGCAGTTTGTTTAAAATATTTTTGTCATCAGATAGTACATTAATGATGGTGAAAGCAAGTCTTTTAAGTTGTAAGTATTGCTTTAATTTACTTCTTTGTGTATCGTATTTCTTACAATAAATAAGCAAATGTGCTAGTGACATTACTGTGGTGCATACTGTGCACTCTGGAGGAAAAGATCTATTTATGTATGGTTCCAAGTGTGTGAGTCTGGTAGAGTTGACCCTAAGACGGGCCACCACCACTTCATCCCTCCGGCTACGCCATGACGACGTAGTCCAGGGTTCAATCACTGCTTTAAATTTGTTTCTGATGTCTAGTCTGGTCCACTGCCTTTGCCACAGGAGACGAATTTTAGATTTTATGAGAGAGACAAAACACCTGAGATCCGTACGGACTATGCTAAGGTCCAGATCAACAGTCGACCCTGCTAATTTGTCAGCTTGTTCATTACCATAGATACCATAATGTGATGGTACCCATATTAACTTGATCAATTTATTGGCACTAAATAGCTTACTAATGATATTACCCTGTATTTCATTGTTAGTTGTATTCAAAGATTTAATAGCTTTAAGTGAACTTAATGAATCAGTAAATATGACTATCCTATCGTGGGTCGTCGATAGGGCAAAATCCAAAGCTTTATCTATAGCAAATAATTCAGCAAGAAAAATAGATGTATGATTCGGCAGTCTGAATCTTAACTGACATTCATGCGACCATACACCCGCACCCACACATTCATCCGTCTTGGACCCGTCGGTATAAAGATGGAAATAAGAAAGATGTTTGACAATTATCTCACGAAACCTCTGGTGTACCTCCACCTCCGGCACCTGGGATTTAACCCCTGGTAACCAGGATTCCACACACATAAAAGGGGGTATTACCCAAGGTGCAATATTTACTATAACCAGGGAATCGATTGTTGATAAGTCTATACCGACACACTCTACGAGGTCGTGGAGTCTCGCTCTGAGGGACCTAACGCCAGTGCCCTCCGGGGCCGTGCGTCCCCTAGGCGGATAACTTGGCCCTTCCAGGGGGACCTCGAACCACCTGTCCCCGCTATTTATACATTTTATTTCCCGCCAAAACCCAAATCCTCTTCTCCTATTGGTAGAGGGAAAAAGACATGATTGGTGGAAACCTAAACAAAGGCCTAATCTGCTTAACCACCGTCTTGGTAGTTCCCTGTAGATGAACCCACAAGTTTCGTATTGAGGGTCGTAACAATTGGAACACGAGTATACAAAGTCAGGCTACTTCATTGGTCCGTTTCATTTCTTGTGTATTCAGTTAATTAATATATCTATCTATCTATCTATCTATCTGTCTATTTATTGCCTCAATCCTCGAAGGGGTGGCCACAAATGAATCGCCTCCATGAACCCCTGTTCCCCGTTAACTGGCGTCCCTCCTCCCTCCCTCTCTCACATATCTCTCAACACCTTCCCTCCACACTCTCTCACATATCTCTCCACTCCTTCTTTCCATCCTTGCCTCCACTTCACGAAACAAGCTCCTTCTATACAGTTGGTGTTTCGTGGCAATATTTGAAGGACTCGTTTACCTCCAATATTCTGACTACATCACAGGGTCCCTTAAAGCTTCTCACACCTGGTAAAAACAAAAGCATTATAATTATCTTACTCTGTCTGTGTGTATGTGTTTATTGTATGTGTTTAGTGGTGTATTTGCATGTTAATTAAGGGACGATGTGATGAAGTAAGAAAATTGGAGGTATATGCGTCATTCCAATATTGTCACGAAACACACGCACCTATATGGAAGGAGCTTGATTCGTGGCATAGTTATTTAGGAGTAATCAGAAGCCTAAACCATTTTTGTTATACACGATCACAGGGTCCTTAAATGATTATAGAATGGCCCGTTGAATGTAGGGTAAGGTAACACTAACACACACATCCCTACAATACAGTACTAACTATAAATGACTTAACAACCCCATTAAAGTACTATTATACCACACACTACACAACACAAAACAACACAAAAACAACACAACACAACACAACACAAAAATAACAAGAAAACACAACTGTATATACTGCCCCTCCCCTCCCCTCCCCCCCCCCCCCACACACACTTTTGAATACGAAGACACACCTGTAATACAGAAATACGATACTGACAGATGTTTGTGTGTGTGTGTGTTGTGATAACATCTGCTATTATAGTTCTGTTCATAGGGAGAGAGGACATGAGAGGACATGATAGGGGAAGGATAAGGGGAATGGAAGGAAGGGGAAGGGGATGATGGAAGGGGATGAAGGAAGGGAAAAGAGTGAGGAAGGGAAAGGAAGTGATGGAAGGGAGAAGGAAAAGGGAAGGAGGCTCAACGTAGGGAGAAAAGAAGGAAGCGAGATGCAAAATGAGAGAAAATTGGGAAAGAAGAGAGAGAGAGAGACCTGGAAAAGATAAAAGGAAGAGAGAGAGAGAATTGGTTGAGAAAAGAGAGAGTTGGGAATGAAAAAGGAAGAAAGAAAGAATTGGTACAGAAAAGAGAAAAGAGAGAGAATTAGTCAAGAAAAGAGAGAGAATTAGGAACACACACACACACACACACACACGTCACCATCACACACACACAACAAACACACACTCGTCACCATCACACACACACACACACACAACACACACACACGTCACCATCACACACACACAACAGACACACACACGTCACCATCACACACACACACACACACACACAACACACACACACACACGTCACCATCACACACACACACACAACACACACACACGTCACCATCACACACACACATACACACACACACACGTCACTATCACACACAAACACAATGCAAGAGTTGACAGGATTGATTGATTTTAGGCACCGCTACAGCAAGGTCATATAGCGCCAAAAAAGGTGATAGAGAGGTGAGACAGCAAGCAGGAAGGAAATAGAAAAGTAAGAGGGTCAGTCGAAGAATTAAAAGCTAGTGGCTGGGGTCTAAGGGGCGCCAAAACCCTTATTAAAGTATTGCCCACATCATTAATCCAGGCAATACCCCCCCTACGTAGGGGCAAACGTTGACAAATACTCTCAGTTTTTTATACACACAAATATTCAACTCTTAAACACACAGACACACACACGTCACCAACCAACCACGTCACCAATTATCACGACACTGGATTACAAAGATTTCGATAAATATTTACGTGAAGGATAACTTTCGGAGACGGAAATAAGATAAACAAACACAAAGACAACACATTCTCTCTTCATTGACACACAACAACAACAACAACAACAACATGAGGCATAATTATATACTGTAAATATACGTACAATCTTTCGTATATAGTGTATTTTTAATCTTGGGGTTTGCTTTACTGTATACTCATAATCTTTCCTGCTATTAATAAACCGTGAATATTATACCCCTTACTTTACAATCACCGTTTCATTTCACACACACACACACACACACACACTTACCCACCTCGTTCTGGATGTGAAGTGAGATAATAATCTTTAACACTCTATAAACTCAGGAACACTTGTTGCCGGAGGGTTGCCAAGTTCACCAGCGTAAATAGTACCATCATACAAAATAATAATCATAATTATAATCATAATAATAAAAATAACATTCAGAAAGGGAAGAAAAAATGAGATAGTCTTAAATGTATGATTATCATATGAAAATATATATATATATATATATATATATATATATATATATATATATATATATATATATATATATATATATATATATATATATATATATATATATATATATATATATATATATATATATATATACATAATAATGGGACAGAACAGGGAAAATGACATGTATGTATACAGTATGCTACAGTTGCCAGCTGTTGGGATCATCATAGGGTCGTTTCTACCTGACGAGTTACGGAGAGAGAGAGAGAGAGAGAGAGAGAGAGAAGACAGGGGAGAGGAGGTTGTGTGAGGTTGCCAGTTACTTGAAAGATATAGGTATTAAGTTTATTTTACGGCGAGAAAAGGTGATAAAGAGGGGGACTACCAGCATGAGGGGTGAAAAGAATACAGTTAAAGCTGAAGACAGAAAATTAATTGTCTCGGCTCCGTTATTTATTGCTTAATATCCAAAGGATAATAATTATAATCAGTATCTCTCTACGGGGGTGAACAACAGACAGTGTCTTTGTTTAATAGATCGATCAAATGCAATATAATGAAGCACATATTCTAAATGTTTTTAATTTCTTTTCAACTACACACCCTTATCTGTCCTATACACGACCGATGCCCTTTCCATATGGCGAGGAAAGTTCAAAAATGGTTTACTGCTCATGATTATTTGCAGGTGATAGATTTGTCTATTTAAGACTGCGATATGAACCCTATAGAAAATGTATGAGGTTCTATCGTTAACACGTGGGAGCCAGAACGACAGAGAACCACAGCAGATTTGCTACGGCACACCAGAACACAGTGGGAGATTTTTCGGGGAACACCCGATATAGTGAGGAAGTATGGTGCCTCAATGCCCGTGCAACTGCAGGCTGTCATTGAGAAGGAGGGTGGTTGGACACGATATTAGCAACAAATTGATGAGTAATGAAATGAAATATGTAATCTACAGTATTTCAAGCCTTAATATCTTCATAGAAGTGTATATAAATAGTGTATACACTGTATATCATCGTGGCTAAGGGTCTAAACTTCTAAAGCAATACATATATAGCTGCTTATAATAATAAGAAACAAAACAAACATTACACATGCTTAATGCAAACGTGAGGTCGAAGTAAAAACTTTAGGTTATAATAAGTTAACAGTTATTATAATTGTGGTTATTATAATTACAGTGTGGTGCCTACAGACCCAGTTGGATTATGGGTTTGAATGCTTCGTGACGAGGAATTGTGGAGCTTTCACCTAAACTGACAAAGTCATATAAACAATAACCAATAAATGTCTGATTTCAATTTTTCCCTATTTTAATTAGTAATAACAATAGTTGTGACACAATATCTTCTAAATGTTGTGATTGGTTCACTAACACTGGGCGTCTGAATGGCTGGCCTAGATGTTGACCTCAGATAAATAAATAAAGCTAATAAATATATTCGTCATATATAACGGATTGTATTTGCATACCAGATATCACTATTATTTCTATTCTGGTCGTGTTTGCGCATTAACATATTATGCAGCAACACACAGAATGATGGTGGTGGTGGTAAGATGGAGAGTAAAGGAATGGTGGGATGGAGGGAGAGGAAACAGTGAATTGAATAAGGGAGGATGGGGTGAGGAAGAACAGATGGAGTAGTTATTGGTTAATTAACATCTTACACTATATAACTATTATCCTTTGGTAACCAGTTACACAATAAACGTTTCTTAGAAAATGTCATGAATGATACAGGATAAAAATAAAGGATTTACTTGAACAGTAACTTAACACTGAGTAGGTGGTGCATGGCTTGATATATTAGTCATCAAAAACTGGTGTCGTGTTAATTATATTACGTAAAATCTGGATTCATTTCAAATAATAAAGAATATCCCATGGAATGCAGCATCAGAGTTGGATTTAGATTACAGAAGAAAACATTTAGCTACTTGATCCAATAATTCTCTCCATCTCGATCACTGGTAAACTTTACCCCCTCTCCCCAACCCAACCCCTCCTCTCCTACCGCCTTCAAGTGAGTGGTTCACATCCATGATCACAAGTGGTTCGGGATTCAAATATCTGGATGGCTCAACATTGGTAACGCTGCGTGGTAAAGACTCCCACATTACCCCCCCTATATAACTCCGCCCACATTTCTCCCCTCCCCCCTCCACCTGTCAGTGATACCATATCCGTTGAGGCCCACACCAAGGCAAGGGTGGAAGAAGTGTGGACCATTGATCAGTCTGGAGCTTAACCCCGCCCGCATATTGGCCAACTGTACTCCATTCCCGCACCAATTTTGAAAACGGCTGGTCCAGACGAATTGAAGGGGTAACTTGTTTAAACATCGCAACTCGCTTACGCACGGCTCCATATGGTCTGCACATTAATAATGATAATAATAATGAACGGTTTATTGATTTGGCAGCCAAAGAGCTGAAAATACATAATAAGTTAGTGATTGATCATGAATGTGTGGTTGCATATAAATCGTTCTTAAAAGTACTGGGCATGTACAGTACACATGGCGTTCAAATACAAACAAGCCTACAAGTACTATAAGTATCTTTCAAACTCCGAGTACATGGAATTGTGTATGTGAGTACGAGTGTAAATGTACATATACAGTCTCCAAAAACTATCGGCATATTTTAAGAGATGTTGCATCATTGTGATTATTTACCACTAAAAAAACCCTACATGTTTGAGATGGAGTAACAGTGGCGATTGAAGTTGACTTTATTGGTTAAAGCTTAGAATCACAATGGTGCCATTATCTCCTAAAACGTGCAAGCACTGCAATACGCGACAGTGCTGACGAGTGTATACATTGCCAAGGAAAACCACACACACACACACACACACACGCGCGCACACACACACACACACACCTCTACATGATAATTATTCAGCTTTAGCCCTTCCCCACAATTATCACCTTCATGATGTGATGATGACCTCCCCCTACCTGACACCCCACCCAACAATTTCCAGAGTTCCCTCCTTACTTCACCACACACACAAACACACACACATACACATACAAACTTATCTATTCATACCATGTATATCTATGTGAAGACTGAAGATGTAAGTGTATGTATTATAATATGTATATATAATATATATAGTTAATTTAAGAGATATTTCAATTGTAATTCCCATTCATGATCAATCACTAACTTATTATGTATTTTCAGCTCTTTGGCTGCCAAATCAATAAACCGTTCATTATTATTATCATTATTAATGTGCAGACCATATGGAGCCGTGCGTAAGCGAGTTGCGATGTTTAAACAAGTTACCCCTTCAATTCGTCTGGACCAGCCGTTTTCAAAATTGGTGCGGGAATGGAGTACAGTTGGCCAATATGCACCCCGCCCACAGTGACCAGCGCTCAGTCCCCTCATCTGCCTGGTCTTGGGTCCTGAGGCTAATTTAACAATATCAATGATATATGAATAACAAAAAGCCACAATCTCTGGTCGTGGTTGTATGCAGAAAACTGCAAATAAGAGTACAGGGAGGGACGTGGTAACCTTATCCATGCTTCCCGATATCTGGAGAAAAAAATTGGAGTACTACCAATGGGCCACATAAAAAAGTACGGAAAGGGCGTTTTAATTAGAGCCAAAGGTCTTACACAGGCCAAAGATGCTCCTCAATTTCCCCTGTCCTTCTGATAGCATGTTTGAAATATCAAACCACATTGAACATTTAATTATAGCAAGGGGCGTATATACAATGAGGACCTGTATGAATTCTCAGAAGAGGATATTCTTGCTTTGTGTCCAGATAGAGTCCAACGAATAACAAAAATGAAGGGCAGTAAAAATATAATCATCCTCACTATCTATAGCACACATATCCCAGATCGCTTTAATATTAGCCCCACCTCATTTTAGATGAAACCTTTTGTTGAGCGTCACTTACAGTGTTTCTGTTGTTATGAGTTTGGTCATGGGAGGAGGAACTGCAACAACCGTTCCCGGTGTGGTAATTGTTCTGTTCTTGACTCGCATCTTACTTCTAAGTGTCAGTATGAGAGTTAATGCTTTTGCTGCAGGGATGCTCTCCCCTTACGTTCTCGCCAATGTAAGATATACCTTCATGAGCAGGAAATCCTCCTCTTGGCTAACACTCAATTCATTAGTATTGGTAGTGCCACGAGGCAAATTAAATTAAGGCGACAGAATGATGTGTGTGTGTGGGGGGTTGGGGGGGGTGAAGGCATACGCCTCCCTTCGCCCTAAATCGGTTGTAGCACCTTCTCAACTCTCTCAAGATGCAGCTATTTCTTGCTCTAGTGAGAGCGCTTCTAAGGTTTCACTACAAAATAGCTTCTCTGTCTTGAAGATTTTATCAGACACTCATTCTGGTAACTCTTCAACTGATGACAACTCTCAGACTTTAGCTAAAGGTGTCCATGTAGTAAAGGTTCACGCTGCCACACGCTCTCCAAAAAGGAAACTTAAGTCACCTAAACTGCATTCGGGGTTTCTTTGAGGCACTTGACTCCATAGATGTTCCTCCCTGCAAATCAGCAGTCTCTGCGGACTCTTCCATAGTTTCCTCTCTGTTTCACCAGAAGTGTTTTCGTGGCTCTGATTAATCTCTTGATTCAACAGATGTTTACCCTTGCAAGCTTCCTTCGGGATCATCAGAGGGGCGTGAAGTGAATGTGGATGCCTCGGATGTTGTGATTTCAAAATATTCAGTTTCTCTTTCACTTGAGCAGCGGAGTGATTCTTCCACCAGTATTATGGATGTTGATGTATCTGCCTGTGTCAGTGATACCACTGCTGTACAGGACAATACCAGTGTAATTGTTTCAAAGAATGTCCCTGCTCATCAACCTTCATCTACTTCAAATATATCAGATGCTTCAGGGACTCGTCTACGGGTCCCAATTACTGCCCCAAGTACTACTCCTCGGGTTCGCTCTTTTTCTAATGGCCCAGGATTTGACAGAACTTATCGTTTGAGTAAACCCTCAGGTCGAGGTGGTAGTGCTAAGTACCTCCGTGAGGCTTCCCAAGGTCCTTCCCAAGGTCCTTCAGTGGAATTGTCGTGGCTTGTGTGCTCCTTGGGAGGAACTGCGCATTCTTCTCTCTAGCTTCTCTCCTGCATATGTTTCTATCCAAGAGACAATGCTTGTAGACTACATTCCTGCCAGTCCTCCAGCATACTCTGCATTTGATTCCAATTCATTTGAAGGGCAGGGTCACCATGGTGGCTTTTCTTTTGAAGCCTTATTTTCAAGTGACATACTCTTGTTCTATCTAATGTCCTAACTATGTCCTATATAATTATTATTGTTGATCGATAAGTATAATACATGTTGAGAATAACGTGTCAAAATTTTGATAAAATATACGTTTAGTGAATATATATATATATATATATATATATATATATATATATATATATATATATATATATATATATATATATATATATATATATATATATATATATATATATATATATATATATATATATATATATATATATATAATTTCTCTTCTTTTTTACACAAAAGTCTCGACTAATACTCAATAGGTACAACATTATAAAGTTAGATAAAGAGAATTTTCCGTTAATGAATCAGGTTACGTTACGATCGAGATAATGGAATAAGTAGCCTGTTATGAAGTCTCCCCCCGGAATAAAAGGTTATGGCAACATCGATTATCGTACCACTTTCTTGATATTGTCGTCAGTGTTAAGCCCCTTCCACACGACATGCATAAAGACGTCGGGCAACTGAGTGAAATGCTCTCACTTTTTACTAATGTTACAAGATCAAACAGTCTCTGGCAGTCATTGGCCACTTGTGTCCGCAACTCACACACAAAATTGGTAACAGTGTCTGCCCGCAGTTTATTTGCCTCTCGTGTAGAAGGGGCTTTAGTGACTTACTGATGTTACTATGGTCTTACATCTGTGGTTCTTAACCATTTAATGGGATGGCTGTATTTGCTTTCCCTCAGGATGAATTCTCCCCCTGGAATCCTGAAATTACCCCAAAGTTGGGAAATGCAGTCTTAAATTATATTGACGGATTTCTGATATTGCACCTATTACATTATGTACAGTACATACATACACACATACATGCATCGGGTATTACTACATTAGCAGTCTGTTTTAGCAACATACAGTATCTGACGAAAAGTTTTCATGAACCTCACTTGAACAGATGACAGATCCAAGATAGCAACTACGATGAGGTGATGGAAGGCAATTTCATCTATCATTAACTCTCTCTCTGTCTCTCTCTCTCTCTCTCTCTCTCTCTCTCTCTCTCTCTCTTACTTTACAACTTGAACATAAAATGAAGGCTTGAAACTTACATAGTTAATATTCCATATTATGTAAGAGACGGGTATACCAAGACGCTGATAAAAGAGAGCATGAATACTAATGGATGAAAGAGACCAGCTCATCAGTTGAGGTGACGCGGCTCTCACCCTACTTGTCCAATTTTCCCAAAGTGTTGCGTACCCTAAAGAAGGATCAAGAGCGGGTGTCTGATAGAAAGAAAAAAATAATAATATGGTAAAGATACGCATTTACTCTAAAAGTCGTCATAATGAAATTGAAATTATTTCAGATTATGTGAAGTACAAAACACACTACTTTGTATCAATATTGTGAGACAGCAGTGTTATCTGCACCTTGTGCATGTTTGTATGTCTCCATCTTGACTGTCTCATTCTGCCACTCACTTACCTTTTATCTGCCGAAGGAAACAAACATTTCATATCAATCAATAACCCGTATCGCATAGAGCAAGGGGTTACCAAACTTTTCAACTCCACGTACCCTTTTGAGCATTTTTAATGTCAGCTGATACATAAATAAAAAAAAAAAATGGATTATTATTTCCTTGTGTATTTTTAAGCAGTGAAAATAAGGTGTAACTAAATAACCATTATAGATACAGTCTGCACCGCAACTAATGATGTATTCCGGTATAATACACCGCAATAATCTAATTCCAGCCTTCGCAATGGGAGAAAAGATTGCCAGATTCGCCAGACGAATGAACCTTTGCGTAGTTCAGCATCGTGAGCAGAGCGGTAATATTTTATAAAAAGTCGTTGTGAAGTAAATATGCACAGCTGAAGTACACTTACCTTTTAATTATTTCAATCGATAGTTTAGCTAGTCTTTAAAGTTTAATATACTGTAGAAAGATGGAATATAATGACTATCAAAGCAATAAACTTAATGTCGTCCCTAAACATATTTTGATTTTTTTGTATGCACACGCAGCACAATTCTTTTGTTTCACTTGACAGTCGCTGCATATTGAAGCAATAAATGATTTTACTGGTCGACAAGGATTGTTAATAGTTTTAAACAAGAAATATATCGAAAAATTGGCCGCCGAAATTCCTGTACGCCGATATCGCCGACCGAGATTGTATTTAAATACGAAACTAACCAAACGAACAGCAAGCACTGTAGCCAGATGTGAGTCAATATCTTGTATTATGTGTTGTATAAATGTTCTGTGACCGTAACTGTTTATGGTATCAAAATTTTGCTTGGGAATTAGTTGTAAATATTGAGTATATTGATGAATACTCATATAATTTTAGATATCTATTCTAAATATGATTATGACAAATTTGAGTATTTTCGGCTATTAGTATCTGGATACGCTGCTGTAAGATAGTAAACAAACATTCAAACATCGCATAATACCGAACATATTTATGAGATTTTACAACAGAGAAACACAAATGTGCAAACAAAAATAGCACATTTTGCATAATTCAATTAAAATAAATAGATAAAAAAAATTGAGATAGTTTATTCAAACGCTGTTATTATAAGTAACAACAACAACAACAAAGTCAATTTTGACCCTTCGTATTATTTTCACCAATATATCGTTAAGCACAGTATTTAAAATGTTCCTAAAATAGCAAGGAACATATTTGTGGCAATAAAAGGCAGAAATAAATTATTTTCGAGTACTACTCCATTAAATACTACGAATTATATTTCCTGGCGAATCTGGCAACTTTTTCTCAGTTTGCGAAGACTGGAATTGAGAAACATTTTAGCACAATGTAATTCTAAAATGTAATATAATTGAGTACCCAAACTACTATCATCATAAACTGAACAGTAAAGCAAATTTTACTAAAAAACCACGCCACACCACACCTCAAAAGTCCATACTTCTTACACTACACGGTATTTAAATGTCAGACATTTTACTGCAAAAGGTCACCTGACATATGCGAGGCAGCTCTTGAAGTCGCATAAATAAGTCATCACGTGTAGTATATAATCACGCACAGAAAGAGATCCCTTCTTTAAGAAACAAAGATAAAATCTACGACATTGTTTTGTTTTCTTTTATAAGCTAATGTCACTCCATAAATATAATTTCACAGATCAATATACCAAGCCCCGCATCACACCTAACCAATCCACACACCACATCACACTCAGCTACACATATCACCAAACTAAACCATACTCCACATCACACTCAGCCACACCACACAAAGTCACGCCACACCATACATCACACAAAGCATCATCACAACTAGCAATACCATGCCACACTACAAGGCCATCTTGCACCATACATCACCGCTATAAGGCTATAGTAATACACTTCACACAAGACCCTTTTGCACAAACGAAAACCAGTAGTGTTTTTCTGCATCAAACTTTTCTATCTAAAATATATCTGTGCCATTTATCAATCTTATCCTTGGTAATGTCACGTATTATGCGATAACAATGTTGATGAAATCGACACAGTATTCCTTATTTAATATTTCAGTAATGAAAGTTTCTTTATTTATTTGTTCCTGGACATAGGCTTCATGTAGTCCGTTACCGTGGCCCAGGTCAATCGCTACTCACACACACATACGTTACGATTCCGAACTGGTAGCCAGCACAGTGGAAGGGAAGTGAGGGTAATTCCCAAATATTGCAGCTGTTATGGTACGAGCGAGGGTGTTTTACGACGTTTTGTGGCCTAATAGTTTGTGCTTGAAACTCAGTTCCGAAGTGTAAATTTTCTCAAGCCCTCATCTGGGAGGAATCGATCTCCAGACCGTTAGATTGCGAGTCCAGAAAACTAACCACTAGGCCACCTATCCTCAAGCTGGTGATGGTAGTAATGTATTAGACTTTTACCTATATATCTCATAACTAGTCATTATGCCTTATTCGTCGTCTAATAAATTATTGCCAGCAAGAACCTACATCATAAGATAAGCCAAGGAAACATTTGCTACCACCATGGCTGTGGAGGGAAAATCTAAGTAATTTTGGGACAATCTAAGGAATTTGGAAAACAAAAATAATAACCTTCTGTTCGGAAGAACAATAGGTTAAGTCCCGAAGGACACTAAGGCCCGTACTTTTAAACCTTCTGTCTAGCCTGGCAATCGCCTGGCGAAGTTGCGCCAGGCGATCGCGTGACTGAGGACGTCCTTACTTTTAAAACCCAATATTCGCCAGCTTTTGCGATCGCCAAAGCTGGCGAACGAGATTGTTCGCCAGGGTTAATTCTTCGGAATCTTGAGCATTTTCCGAAAACGCGCGGTAAGTACCTGTTTGTTTACATCTGTTTCAGCCTTCAGAATAACGGTCGTGACGCTCACCATAGATGAAAATGTTTTCCTCTCACTCTCCCTTGACTCTCACTACTATTTCCTATCTTCCTCTCACTCTCACTCTCACTTCTTCTTCTCAGCTTTTCCCTTATTCGGGGTCGCCGTTCTCGATGAGTCTTCTCCACAGGTTTCTATCTAGTGCACTTCTTTTATTTATTATTCCTTTCACTCTCATGTCGTTGTCGATACAATCTTTCCATCGGGTTCTTGGCCTTCCTCTTCTTCGAGTCCCTTCCACTTCCATATTCATCACATCTCTTGCCACATGCAGTTCTTTTTCTTCCCTCCTTATAATGTGTCCAAACCATCTCAATCTTGCCTCTTGTACTTTCTTGGACACCTCTATAACCTGCACTGATCCTCTGATGTATACATTCTTCACTTTATCTCTCCGAGTCACCCTTGACATCCACCTTAGCATTTTCATCTCAGCCACACCAAGCTTCTTGTCTTCAGTTTTCTTCAGGGCCGCTGCTTCAAGTGCATTTGTCATCGCTGGTCTTACTATTGACTTATGCACTTTGCCTTTCAATCTTATGGGGACTCTTCTGTCACAAATCACTCATGATACCTTTCTCCAGTTATTCCATCCACATTGTATACGGTGTTTTACTTCCTCTCCCATTTCTCCTGTCTTTGCTACTACTGACTGACCCATGGTATTTGAAGTTCTTCACTCTTTTCAAGTTTATTCCCCCTAGTTGTACCGTAGCTTGCTGATCTCCGTCCATATCAGTTGTCATGTATTCTGTTTTATTTCTGCTTATTTTCATTCCTCTACTCTCCAGTGCACCCCTCCACCTCTCTAAAGTTCTCTATAAGTCTTCTCTACTCTCTGCCACCAAGATCATGTCGTCCGCATAGACGACACACGACGGTGGTTGCTCTCTCACAACTTCTGTCATAACATCAATAACTATGTTTAAAAGGAAAGGGCTGATGGTCGATCCCTGGTGAAGCTCAACTTTCACCAGAAAACTATCTGTTATTCCGACAGTACTTCTCACTTTAGTTGTAGCATACCTATAAGTTTCCATTATCATTCTGACATACTTTTCTGATACTCCTCTCTCTCTTAATGATCTCCATACTTCTTGCCTCGGCACTTCTATATTTTTCCATTATCTGTCTCAACACGAATATTCCATCAATCGTGCCAAGGCCTTTCATGAATCCTAACTGATGCCTCCCTATGGAAACTTCCTGTCTCAATCGTCCGTCTAGAATTCGTTCAAATAGTTTAAGTGTGTGGGACATTAGTTTGATGCCCCTGTAGTTTTCACAATTTTGAACATCACCCTTCTTTTTGAACACAGGTATCAACGTACTTTCTCTCCACTTATCAGGCATTTCTACTCTTTCCATTATCCTTCTCATTAAGTTCCACAGCACATCGATGCCCTCTCACTCCACTCTCACTATTTTTTTCTGTTTTCCTCTCACTCTCCCTTCACTCTCACTATTTTTTCTGTCTTCCTCTCACTCTCCCTTCACTCTCACTATTCTTTCTGTCTTCATCTCACTCCTCTCCCTACACTCTCACTATTCTTCTCTGCCTTCCTCTCACTCTCCCTACACTCTCACTATTCTTTCTGTCTTCCTCTTGTAACGCTCCTATTTTTTTCTAATAATTAATTAAGTTGTTTTACCTTGGGAGTTGAAGCTTGCAATGGAAATTGAAAGAATATGGTTGTAAATATTGTAAATAGGAATAATCTTACCATTATAACCCTGTTAAATTCCTACATGTCTGAAACTTACTTTTGTTTGGTAACAGTGTTGAGGTGGCACTAATTTTTAGCTCCGGCCTAAGCCGAGAGGTCTAGGTTTTATGCGAATTATTGTTCTTGGGGCGACCACTTCTTAAAAGGGGTTCAACTCACTCACTCACTCTCTTCCTCCCATCCATTTTCTTTTACCGACATTGAATCATTTATTATTGTTATTATCATTTTTTTCTTCTTGGGGTGACCACTTCTTAAAAGGGGTTCAACCAATATTTAAGAGGTTCAACCGAGAAGGGGTTCAACCGAGAGGGGGTTCAACCGAGAGGGGGTTCAACCGAGAGGGGGTTCAACCGAGGGGTTCACCCTCAATAAAAAGGGTTCATTTTCAAAATTTCAATATAACCATATGAATACGAAAATCCCGATAAAATATAATTAATATTTTTGAGACCTTTACATATGGATATTTTATTATTTCACTTGAATCATTAAGAGCCGGAGCTTTTGAAGGGCTTTCCTTCATGTTCTTGTTTTAATATGAAAGTGTGTGGCATCTTAACTGTTTGTTGTGGCCGGGGTGGCCCGCTGTGAGTCGGCGTTTCCTTCTATTTCATACAGGTGAGGAGTCAAAATTTACAGTGTTACGAGGGTGTGTTATAGGTAGACTTTGAAGATTATAATACTTAATTCCTGCCTCAATGTGGAGGTAGGGTAGATACTATCATGGTGAATAATTAGTTTTGGGATCAGGCAGAGAGAAATTATTTTGGTGAGACATTAATTCATAGTGGGTCTTTCCTTCTATTTCATACAGACCCGACCAGGTCGTGACTCCATCTTGTCCATATGGGGGGCTAGCCTGACCTGTTGGTGAGCTGGTTTAGGTCTTATATGTGCATTATTATTGTTAGTGAGCTGGTTTAGGTCTAAATGGGAATTGTTTATTGTTGGTGAACTGGTTCAGGGAGTAGGGTGTAAGGAATTCAATATTATTTGTGGTAAAGCACCAGGTGTGCACTAATTATTTTTGGTGAAGCCACTATTGTAGTGTTTGGTAAAACAATAGTTGGATATAGTATGTTTGGCAAGCCACTAGTTGTGGACAGGTATTTGGTAATCCCATTAGTTGGTCTGTGTTGATTTTGTAAATGCCTTTTTGGAGGAGAGGGAAAAACCTGTAAGTCACTCTACTGGAAATTGACTCCATAATTAGGTGTGAGTGCGAGGTTTAGGTCCACTCACAGTGGGAGGGGGGTATTTTAGAATAGGGAGTTTGATCTCCAGTGGTGTGCTGCAGGGTGATATATATATATATATATATATATATATATATATATATATATATATATATATATATATATATATATATATATATATATATATATATATATATATATATATATATATATATATATATATATAATATTGTTTTTGTAATGTATTCTTTTTGGTCTCTGGTCAATTCAGTTTTGTTTTGGTGCCAATGTGCAAGGCTGTATCCTGTTCTAATTTATTTGAGTTGTTCTAATTTAATTTTGATCCGGTTAATTGGTTTTGTGATATTGAAGTTGGTGATAGAGTAAGGATAAAGATATTTGTTAAATTGATTGTATTAAATATATTTGGGTAAATTTTAATTAGGGGGAGGGGGATATATGCAATATTGAGCAAATCTTTATTTTTGTTTAAAGAAAGTTTTGTTATTGTAATAATTATATATTTTTGTTATTGTTTGTCCCCAGGCTCGTGTGCACTTGTGTGTGTGTGCGTGTGCGCGGGCATTTGCGTGCGCATCCGGTCGCTGTGCCAATGGAAGTCAATGACTCCTGGGCTTACGATTTCTAATGTCGACAACAGGGTCGAAGTTTGTCAAGAAATCGGCACCCAAGGCTTGCGCGGGTTTGTGAGCAGTTTGGGATAACACGGTTGCAGAATTTCATCATCCCTGGGATCTCTTTCAGGCTTTCAGCTTGTGCTAAGTCCTTGGCTTTGGGAACTGCTGGATCGTTTCACACTTTGACTGAAGTGGTGTGATGCCTGCTGAAGACACTGTATGGCCAAAAAATGTTGTTGTTATTGTTAGTTAAGATGTGCGCTGGGTAGTTTGCACCAACACATCTTCCTCACTAGAATGTGGTGGATAGTGAAGATGTGTGCTGATTACCTGGCAGCAGGGTAGATGTGTGCTGATTACTGTTGTTGCTGCTGTTGTGTTGAAAAGTTCGGGGTGCATCGTAATGTATTTGAACAAGCCAAGCTGAGTTATGATGGCTGTTTTCGGGATGTCCACTGGGTCGGCTGGGATCTGATGACTAAATCTAACCGGTTGTTTTCCACGGGTCACCCCGGGGTCACCATTTATAACACGAGGTTACATGTAGTGAAGATGTTGGTCATCTCACTTTGAGGGTCAATGGCAAACAAGGTTGGGTGGTTTGTGTAAGGTTTATTGGTGTCAGTGTTAGTGTGTTGTTAGTGTTCGTGTGGGTCTATCCTATTATATTACATTACATATGAACTTCTTGTATCCAACCTGGAATATGTTCAATGGTATACAATGTAATAAAGGTTGCCGCTACAATAGGTAAATTTTGTTGTGCTCAAAATAATAAATTACTGGGTCTTTTATCTCTGAACATTGTTTTTTTCTGCACAATAGCCTGCCACCTGAGGAAGGTCGATGACAGTGAACACGAATCCAAACTTTTGTATTTTGTGCTAGCGCAGGGTTATTGGTTTGGAGCACCGGGAATATCCTGGTGGATCAAAAGAACCGAAACCCAGTGTTACACTCTCACTCCACTCATTCCACTCTCACTTCACTCTCACTATTCTTTCCACTCTTCCTCTCACTCTCACTATTCTTTCTGTCTTCCTCTCACTCTCCCTCCTCTCATTTTCACTCTCCCTACACTCTCACACTCACTATTCTTCCAATCTTCCTCTCACTCTCACTCCAATCTCACTACTAAAAAAATTATAGTGCACAATGGTTAAATTTAATTGAAAAAATGTTAGTCACTCATGGGAAAGGGAGGCCTCACTCGGACTTACGTTCGCCAGGCTATTCCATCGCCAACCCTGGCTATAAAGCAGGTGATCACTCTCACTGTGTTTAATAGTACGAAATTGCAGATCGCCCTGGCTAAAGGTTTTAAAAGTAGGTCTACGGCCCAAAGTTAGGATAGGTCAGGTCAGGTTCGTCTGGTGATGTAAATTCATTACCACCTTCTCTCAGAAAGCCATGATTCACCTGCAGAACAAAATTACCACATTGACTGTCTAAGGAATTTTCGGGATTTTAACTAGTAAAGAAATTAAAAACACGGTCAATACATCAGCATGTACTTAATCTATATTAATATGGTAGGAGATATAATCAAATCGAGTGGAATGCTATCTAAAATAATGGTATATCTACATAAATCTAGTAGATGAAAATTATTGATAAATACCGAAAGGAATTGCCAAGTGACCAACCATGCTCATCCAAGATTCACTAACCCTTATCCCAATTGCAATGTGGCATCTATCTTTCCCTGAACTCCAGTTGGTATTCGAATGTTCTTAATAGTTAACCTTGCAATGGTGTTTCTCATGAAGTATTTTCTTTGTTGATATACGTATATTCGTATAAGGTCCTAAGACTAATTCAGTTTGAATACTTGAATGGCTACTTTGGGCAATTTTAGTAATTAGAATAAATTCCAACATTTTTACAAAACGCCCTGTATTATTGTGCAATACATTCTTTCTTTTTTTCTTTTTTTATGTATAATCCATATTTTAATAATTCTAATTTTAATGTCGGTATCCAACTTTATTGATAATCATGTCACTAAACACATTTCTTACAAACATGTTCAGGACAATCCTCAGCTCAAACATAGCTTTAAACCTTTAAGCACTGGCCTTCTCGAGTGTGGACACTCTCTCCCACGGGCCTTTTTAACATCTCACGCTCAAAATATAAATAGCATATTTGATGGCTAATAGTGTAAACCACTTACGCTACATAAATAAACGGTACATGATATTGAAGTACAAGTCTTTAGATATCACCTATTGTATTTGTTGAGACTAAACGGAAATCTGTAGTATGAGTAGCTATCTCAGAATGAACACAAATCATACCACACTTTTACACTTTCCTGACATTTCTAATTATATTTTCATGCTCTGATTTCGTCATAAAACATGTCAGAATTACATTTTTCAACACAACATTATGAAATATGATGTCACTGTAGTTTTACATACAGCTGGCCACACTCCCGCGAGGCCCACCCAGCGTTGTAAACGCTGGCCGAGATATTAATTAACCCCAAAACACTATAATAGTGAGCTCCGCTGCTCGACCCATTCACTGGTGGGAGGAAGAAGTAAGGAGGATTTTAGGAGAGTGGGGGGGGGGGGGGGGGTACTTATACAAGAGAGGTGAGAAATGACAAGTGTTGAAACCACTATTACACTTCCATTTCCCCCGTATCTACCTAACAGTTTATAATCGTCATGTAAAATATAAAGCAGTCATTAACCCTCAAGTGATAGCAGCCATGTAATATTCTGAATACTCTTAATAATATCTTTTTGTATTGAATTTGTATTTTGTATTTTGTATTGAATTTTACATGGTATGTAATTTGTCTCATCGTAGCAAAAACTATTATTTGTGGTAAACCACACCATTGGCTGTTTATCATGATTTGGAAGCCCAAGAGCGCAATGCCCTGGATTTTACGAGGTACAGCTGGTCACACTCCCGTGAGGCCCACCCAGCATTGGCCGAGATAACCCCGAATCACTAGTTGTGAGCTCTGCTTGTTCGAATCATTCACTGGTGGGAGGGAGAAGTAAGGAGGGGTTTGAGGAGGGTAAGGGGGGGGGGGTGCCTATAAAAGAGATGAGAAAGTATTCTTCGGAAGGTGAAAAATGTGTGGATGCCCTGTTATCAATTATTAATATACTGATATTCGTGTCAATTATTAACATAATTAAAGATAAGATTATCTTTTTCAAATTATGATGTAACATGAGCACCATACCTCCCACCCCACACTATCCCCACCTCCTCTCTACACAATACCACCCCTCCTCCTTCCCCTCACCACTGATATACCCACGTTCCTCTCATAATTCGGCCGCTTTCACGAGCGAAGATAGTTTTCCAAATTTTGGATAACTTTTTGGCCTGGTGGTCAACCTCAGTTCTTGTGCTCCAGATTTAAAAAAAAATGTCCGAACCTAACTCCTCCTAGACCGTAACAGATATCATCACCAAACTATCAGGGAAGTTTCCTACGGTTTTGTGGTAGATTTTAAACCTATTTAAAACTTGCATAGTGGTTAAAAGAAAAATATTACCTTGGTGACTTTAATTTACAGCGACGCATTTCACCTCCGCTCTGTCTTCCAAAGTCTTCAAATTTGGACACTCAAAGAGGTATCACACGGGCACTTTTTCCGACGACTTCATGTCGTGCAACACGATTTTCGACGACATGTTGCCGGAAACGGGGATTTCGGACGACTAGGTATCCACTGAGAATATCGAAAACTGTCGGCGATATCCTGCGACAGGGAGAAAGTAATTGAAAGTCTATAATGAATACACTGCAATTAATATATTATTATGGCATATTATAATTTAAGTGGAGTTATGTATCATTATTTGAATACATAAATTGAATTCTTAGATCTTATTTATTATTTACAGCGAATTTAACTGTAAAGTATGAGCTTGGTGGGACGGTCACTTGAGTGTTTTTGTTGTTGTCCCGCCAAGCGTGTCGTCTGTCGTCGTTGTTGTCAATGATGCCGTGTGCTATCATGTCCAGCGACATGTTGTTGAAAATGCTGTCGTACTACACAATGTCGTCGGACCGTGTGATACCCGCTTTAGGTTGAGTTTACACCAAATGAGTCGCGTCGCGTCAAGTCATTCTCAGTTATTTTGTGCAAGTCAAAACAACAATCTCCGTTCACACCGACTGTGTAAGTTCGAGTCAAGTCATTACTCAATGGGATATTTCAAAGATAATGGATACATTTTCTCTAGCTAAACACCAGAAGGCCAAATTTTAAAAACTTCAGTCATTTATTTCTAGAATTGTTGAAGCATACAGAAACATTCTCCAACATATTTGGGATGTTAAGTGATATAACAAGAAGCTGGTGGACTTGACTGGATTTTTTATAAGAAAGTAAGAAAGTAATATTATTACAGTGTGCATTTGGGGTTGACGAAAAAAAATGTAATTTTTTTAAGGTATGAAGTATCTTCTTGAAAATTCCATCAATAATTACAAGTAGGGTTACGTGTAGGACAATTAAAAAATACATCAATATACAACTTATAAACAAAGAATTTAACTAATTAAAAGGTAAGGTAGAGGAATTAATGTACGGAAAGAAATCTTAGAGAAAACAATAAATTTTAAGTCTCTGTGTTCTCCCCGCCACTACCTGTCACCTTCTACCTCTTCCCACACACACACCCTTTCCGGCTCTACACACCGACGTACTTAGCGCCCCCGGACGCCGCCTACACGCATCCGCACGACAGTTCCCACTCATCCCACACTTCTCTCTATCACCTTGTACACCCCAGTAACATGACCACCGCCTCTCCCACCAACACCAACCCAGCATCACCTAACATGTCTCTCCACTTGCTACCTCAAAACTCCACCACTTCCACAAACACAAATATAGACTCCCTATGTTCTTCATTTCTCGTTTAGGCACAGGAAAACCCTGTGGAATTCCACGACCTTCACATACTCCGTGCAACCCCTGCGGATGTCTTCGATGTTATTCCACAAGCACTCACTCAACAACCAAACTACAACTCAATCAAGGTCGCTATTGTCGCCTCCCACGGTATGTCTGAGCAGGAGTACCATGGCGCTCTTGAGGACGTGCAGCTGGAGGGGCGCCGCCCATCTGAACTTTTTTGTGACATGCAGCAGTTAAACAAAAAGGCGGCTAACCCTCTCACAGAGTCTGTTGTCAGGAGCCGCCACGCCAAGTGACTATACCTGCAATCACAACATCACCTTTCTCTCCATTTCTACGCCAATCTCGCAGACCTGCTCATGTACTACGTACACAAACAGCGAGGCCACATACGAACCCCAGCATGTCACCGCCAATATTGTCACGCCACCTATTCCTGCTGCAATACTGGGTGGATTACCTCCCGCACAACAACACCAACCACCAATACCACAGATACAACATGCACTTACACCCTACTACATAACCCTCAGCCATCACACCACTTCAACACTATACCGCACACTCAACTACACCATGCTCTCACACCACAACCCCACCAACACTTTCCTCACAACAACACTCCCTTCCTACCTCATAACAACACTCCCTTCCACACGCCTCCTACACCTCAACCTGCGCTTTCTTCTACACAACAACTAGACTCTCTTACGCATTCTGTACACACCATCCTACAAAAACATGAAACAACAACTTCTCCTCTACCATCAACAACGCTACATCGCACCACCACAAGCACCACAGCAACAACACTACACCCCTCCACCAAGGATACTACCAACACTCTAGCATCAACCTACTATGACGACACACCTTCAACTTTGCATGTACACCCGACAACAGTTCCGCCTGCACCACCCAGAAATGAAGTATTGTAGATGCGGCAGTAGTGTGTGTGTGTGAAAGTGATGAAGTTGGTGGCAACGACGAGAAGAAGGTTCGAAACGTGTTGTTAGCTGCAGCCTACACCCAGGCCTTTAACACTGCTGACTGGGAAATGAAGAGGCTTGGACAGCAGAATGAACAACGAAAACGACCCCTTCGAATTGTAGTGGAACAAGAGGAAAGAAGAAATGATATTTTAGGAAGAGCCAAAAACATGAAACAGGCAAGAGGATATTTTTCCCAGATATACGTTAGGAAAGATGTTCATCCGGCGGTTAGGAAAGCGATGGCCCGACTCCGACAGCGAGAGAGAGAAGAAAAAGAAAAACCGGAAAATGCAGGTGTGAGTACAGTATTCGTTATGACTGGAAAGACCGTGTGCTGTACAGAACTACAGGGATGATGAGATCATTGATAAGTATTCTACAATTTTTTTCAAGTAGGTGAAAGACAGACCAACCCTAAACAGATAAAAGTGGGCTCTTGGAATATTGGTGATGGAAATTATAAGTTATTGAACCCAGATATACTGAAATGGTTGTTATCATGTGACATAGTGTGGATACAGGAAACAAAAATAATTGGAAAGTATGGAGTTCCTGGTTTTAATATGTATCACAATCAATCCAGGCACGGTGATCACAGAGGTGGGGTGATAATGTTGGTGAAGTATATTATAAATGAATACATATCTAAGGTTGACATGTCTAATGAAGATCAAATTTGGGTAGAACTATCCTGTTTCCCTGATTTTATATTTGGTGGTGTATATATCCCGCCAGAGGATTCTCCCTTTTATGACCCGTGTGCATTTGGCAACATAGTGGGTCATGTGCAGGGCTTTTATAATGTACTTGTGATGGGTGATTATAATGCTAGAGTTGGTACCCCAGTTATTGTAGATAGGGAAGAGAACCCTTATGAATATAGTGGTGTAATAGATGAAACGGTAAATAGACATGGTCGATCCCTCATAAATTTATGTAACAACTAGCTGGCTCCGCCGCCCTTCGGGCGGCTAAGAGCCGCTAGCTCCTGCGGAGGGCTACAAAGAATGTAATAATACAACACTGATATGTAACAAATACAAACTCCACTACCACCACTACTACATCAACCACTACCACCTCCACTACTACATCAACCACTACCACCTCCACTACAACTACTACATCAACCACTACCACTACTACTACCACTACTACCATCACCACTACTACCACCACTACCACTACCACCACCACTACATCAACCACTACCACCTCCACTACTACCACCACCACCTATTCCCGCACCCCCCAAACCCCCCACCCCAAGCCTTACCTTACCTAGTGTGTGTGTGTGTGTGTGTGTGTGTGTGTGTGTGTACGGTATAGGGGTATGTGTATGTGTGTGTATGTGTGAGTGTATGTGTAAAAAATAATAATAATAATAATAATTAACGGTTTATTTACATAGCAGTCAGAGACTGAAAATATACATAGGGGAAAATTACATTAATATTAATTCTTAATTCTAAGATCTATAGGCTACAACTTGGAGACATACAGTACTAGTTAATTTAATTATTTATCTTTCGCACTAAAGTGTGAATAGTGCTATGGCGATAGCGGTCAGTGCGAGGGACTTTGAGCGGCACCAGTTTGTTTTGGTGTCTGGTAGCCCTGGCTAGTGGTGGAGCGTTAGGTGGTAGTAGATGACGGTGACGTGGGTTACTTAACAAGCCTTCTCCAAACTTGATAAGGGCCTGTTCATACATGGCTGTCAGCCTGAGCAGACTCAGGGTGGTGAGGGCATGATTGTAGCTGGTGTGTGTGTGTGTATGTACTGTATGTGTGTGTGTACGCTAGTGTGTGTTGTTTACGATAGGGGGGATGGGGGGGTGCGCGAGTAGGGGGACAGGCTTGGGGGCCGGGGTTTAGAGGGGTGCGGGAATATGGGGAATGCTTGGGGTGTGTGGCGATAGGGGACAGGCTTTTTACCCCTCCCAGCCTGTCCCCTATTCCAGCACCCCCCAAACCCCCCCACCCCAAGCCTGTCCCCTATTCTCGCATATACTGTATAATTATAGTCTATCTCTCACACACAGTCTCTCTCTCTTTCTATCTCTCCAATGTAACACAGGAATAGGACAGGTTCACCACTACATCAACCACTACCACCTCCACTACTACCACCACCACCTATTCCCGCACCCCCCACCCCCCCCACCCCAAGCCTTACCTTACCTAAGCCGTCATCTGGACGTCAATCGGATACGAAGTTCGCTTGGGTTAAACCAAACCAAAGCAAGCGGAACTGTTCTGTTCGGTCAAAAGGATTCGACGATCCACCAAGATGGACCCTGCTGCCAGCCACTTAAACCAAGACCAACCACGTATCCATCCAAGCTCGCCAAAAAGCAGCGATTCGGGCAGCTTGATAGGAGGATAGGAGAAGTATAGCAGTAAATATGGCGGCCATTAAAGATATGACAAGTAAGTTAATAGTATAATAATACATGAATTCTAGGTGCAACAGGCTGTAAAATAGAGCGATAGCAACACAAATAAGGCTTTAAGTATAGCACTGACAGATTAGAGCAGGTGTAGAGTTCATATTAGTCTACCATTTCTACTAAAATAGTAATTGTTAAAACCTGGAGAATCACGATAATGATATAAATTATTAATTTTTTTTTTTTTTATGTTCTCGTATCTAATTTAACTTATATGGGATTATATGGATTGCTTAGGGGTTATGTGACCCATTCTTGATAATTATGTAATATTATTAAGGTGAAGGGAAGTATTGTACTTTATTGGAAATCAGTTCTTGGTAAAACTATAGAATCATGCCAACTTTTTCTGTTTTTAATCAATCTTAAAATACAGGAATGGACTTTGACTTTCACCGGTTCTGACTTAAACACAGTATCACTGTAGGATATAAGAGGTCCACCTTCATGTGTATTTCAAATGTGATTGCAGTAATTATAACTACCGGCACCTAACCAGAGCAACCAATGGCACCTAACCTTGTTAAACTACCATGACCTAATCGGGACATAGCCGGACACTACTACAGAACAGCAATAAATTCTATAAAATAATTAAGTTAGGTCTAACTAATTCAATAACTTTCTTATCGTTATATAGGGAGAGGTAATTTTTGTACTACATTGCAAATGTAGTGTATTAAGCATGTGTGTTTAATATGTCAAGTACCAGATACTGTATTCCCTTCTTTAACTGTTTCTTACCATGGTAGGTTACTACATTAAATTCTTTACTTCCAGGACTGTGTGTCTGTACTGTGAACGTGCATTCGATGACCCAAATGATGCCTGCAGTTGCATACAGTCCCATTTAGTTGAAGCACAAGCGGAGAGTCTTCCTTCAGTATCGCCCATCTCCTCGACCTCCTTTGCTGAGAGTAGGTTAAAGCTAAAAATACTTTAATCCAGACTTACAGTCATTTGCAAAAATAGATATTCAATATTTAATTCAAGGAAACTTTTTCCTTTACTAACAATGTATGCCCTGATAATTATATGCAATGGTTTAGAGCAGTTCAGT
The DNA here is from genome assembly GCA_034508575.1 of Petrolisthes manimaculis. Lineage (NCBI taxonomy): Eukaryota > Metazoa > Arthropoda > Malacostraca > Decapoda > Porcellanidae > Petrolisthes > Petrolisthes manimaculis. The sequence continues at coordinate 70,984 of JAWZYT010000123.1, read as the reverse complement.
TTCCTTAATTAACAATGGCACTCCTCTTGTTGTCTCATTGATACTAACTAGTACTTTACAAATTTTACTGGTACAATAACCAAGGAAGAGCATAAGGGAGAGAGGAAGCATATCCAAACCACCTCAATGTATTACACTTCACTCTCAACCACACCACACTCATTACCAATTGCTTTCTTACTCATACCACATCTCTCATACACACTCTCATTACTTTTTCCATCCCGACTTGTAAGTCCACATGCACCTCTCAAGTAACTCATTTCTACTGCACCTATTCTAGACTGATGAGCCCTACTCCATGTCCAGGGACTCGTGCCCCCTGGTGTTGTGATGATTTGGCTCCCATAGCTGCCTTCCTTGACAGCCTTCGGGGGTGGTTGAAGACTGCAACGCACACAACCACACTAGCCAACAACACAACATATACTGTACTCTGAGGGCACTTTGGGAAAGCCCGGTTCAGGCCATGGCCTTCCTCGAGAGCTCGGGGCTGCTCGGCCAGACAGCTTGAGGAACTTCAACAACAACTCCTGCCATAATGGCTGAAGACCTAAAACACAATAGAAGACTTCTCCAATCTTTGGACCATTCTCATTTTTTCACAACCATCATTCCTACATGTGCGCATTTTTCTTTGATTATGTGAGTGCTGAACCAAGTACTGTACCATATCTACAGGATGATTCATATACATATTATAATATTTATTAAATGTGTATTATACGCTGTATATATGCATTTAAGACATAATATACAGAACTTATTTACAGTGTTTAAGAAGCAATAGCAGATCATATGTTCAACTGTAATCTATTTTCATGAATGCAAGCTCGTACTCATTTTACCATGTTAGCAGAAACTTCTTTTGAATAACCCTATATAATGCATATATATTTTTGTACTTTGTGTGATATTGTACCTTAATTTTGTTTGGATAAGAAAATGTATACAGCATTATGTTTGATACTAAGAGTTTGTACCAGTCCTGTTAGGCTTTAACTCGTTCAAGCTCTGGTAACTTATTTGTATTTGCTTCTTGGGACTTGTAGTCTTGTTATTATTATTAGTTAGTTAGCGTAGACGTGGGTGTTTTCTAAGGTAATTGACTTCACAGTTGTAACATGGAAAGTTCATTTATTTACACTTATATCTCTATACACACACAGACAGGAAATGATATTGATGTGCTTCTTTTCTGATAGAGTAGTGTGTCTCTCTTGGCGAGACAATTATGTATAATAGACCTAAGGGAGCAAGTTTAAGAATCCTACCTATTAGGTAAGTGTCACTGTTTATATACAATTTCACTTGAGTTGTCAGTTGTCTTTGGATACAATTATTACTGTGTGTTGTCATGCTTACGTGGCCAGACAAGCCACGTGGGTCATGTGGTAGGAAAGTTACGTGTCTGGTTGTCATGTGGTCATGAGGTATAGTCCTTGTGTTCTTAGTCCTACCCAGTCTGCTGCTCTAATCAGTTTATATTATCTGTGTATTTGGGCATATCTCCTTGTGACCATTCCTTGATTATTTGACTTACTCTTACTCTCTCTACTCTCCTTTCTACTCTCTCCCTAATCTCACATGGGTACCACTGTGACTCACACTGTTTATTACTAATATCTGCCCTCTGCTTATCTTGTGTACAGGGTCTTAGGCAGGCAGTCTGTTTACCTGTGTATTATCTTATGATTGTGGCATACAGCACTTGCCTTATTGTGTACAAATGCTCGGCCGCTACCCTTATCTATCTGTCCTCAGATAACCTTGATTGTGGAAACAAACATACAATGTAGGTAGGGTACACAATAACTAAGATATTATCAGTGAATACCTCAATAATAATATAAAATTGACATCAAAGACATAGGCACATCATATACTTAAAATGAACATCAATACATGAATAAAATACACTGGTACATACATAAAGAAATAATCTTAAAATTAATGTGTTGAGCTAGGTGCTTGTAGTTATGTGTATAAGCTAACCTATGCTAAAAATTCACACATTAATGAAGAGGCCTTGTTGCCATGTTGTGGCTGTGCAATAACAGCTAAATGTTAATTTTCCATAACAAGATAATTCAGTCTACATTGATAGAGTTCTCTTATACAATGCAAAATATGACAGTAGACTTTTTCTATATAAAAATGTTATAGTACCTGCCAGAAAGATAAGACATGGGATATTAAATATTTGTACCAAGTTTTATTTTCATCAATATATGGAGTAACCAACTGATACTAGCAGGATGTTTGATTCCCAGTTTCCTTGAATAACTTCCCAGCTTCACTTTTTTCTGAAACAACTGATAATAGGGAGATATTAAACAAGTCGATATTAAATGAAATATATTGAAAGGTGGAAGAGAGTGGGATATATTGTCTAGCAATTATATATTTTATTTTCCAATGTAACGATTCCCTTGAATCGATTTTATCTGAGTCTGCCTCTCTACAGTAGCCTTAATCCATGCCATGTGTAGGGTGAGTAGGGTAATATATTGTTAATTGTCTATCAGTAGGTAAGTATAGATAGTAGGAATAGAAATTTGATGATATAAGAGAGGTTTGATTAGTAATAGATATGAATTACATGCATATAGTGCCTGAATTGCTTTAAAGCAAGTGGAGATTTCGCATCTTTTGGAGGAATACTTGCCAATATTTATGCAAGACCAACATATAAATAAGGACATGCAACCTGGTACTTGAGGAGTGTGTGTCATTGATGACATCATCACTAAGTATAATACTTCTTGGAGGAATTTTGAACATTAAAAGATTATTTCTATTTTCATTGGGAATTCTTGAAGTGCGTAGCTTGTGAATAATACTTTACCTTCTATGGGAATAATAATGAGTATATAATCTTGTATTAATATACTACGCACGATTTTAAATAATATTTCAAATAGGTGGAAGAAAGATATTTTGGTAAGATAGTACTTCACACTGATTTTTCCTTTGTATGTTATAGTTATTCGAGTGATATTAAGTATGAGTTAATCTTATCTTACCCGCAGTAAATACTCTCCTAATAAATGGTTGTACTTTCTTTCAAAGTTCCTGTACTCGTAATACAGCTTCCTGCTTCCCGCAGAAATAAAATAGAAGCCTACTAAGTATATGTGAATATTTTCTTTTATTGGTAAAGTAAAGCTCTATAATTCGTATTTAATATCTGTGCAATGCTTTTTTACCTGTTACACTTACCACGATATGCAACAGTTTGTCTCATAACCCTTTATTTTATAGGATATATGTGTATACCACTATGTAAGCAGTACCAAATAATGTTCACGAAAATACACGTAAAATTTTCCCAACCACGCTCTGGGCTGTGGTGATGGCTCAAGCCATTATATATTTTGTATAATAAGCGAACAATATTACCTTAGTCGCTGGATTCCATTTGTGTGATACCTGTCAAATAAACTAGTGTATCAGTAAATACTTGTAGCTGTAACCACTGCTCACTGGGATAAAATCTGTAAAGAGTAAGAAATAGTGATTATATCATTTGTCACCATTAGTTTATTTATTTTTCTTTTCTTTTCATCTGCTTGTTAATAAAATTGTATACGAGAGCTCTCGGATTGAAGACGTCATTTGTACTGCGTTGTGTTCCTCGTCTGAGCCTGGAGCTGTTGAGAGTAGAGACAAAATTATTATCCATTTTGGTTGATTTGGGCCACATCTGTAAAAAGAAATATTATTTTATTTCATAGTAAACCGATCGGATATATGTTTGTAATTGATTATTTCATTATATAGTATATAGTAGGGATAAATTTACTAAGAAGAGGAAATTGTTATGTTTCAGTGATATGGATTGGTTTTATTTTGGATGGTTTGCGCGCTTTTTACCAATCTCTTTATCCTGTTTACATATACAATATCAACCGCCTGGTAAAAATATTCTTTATTATAAGTTTATTACCTACTAAAGATATGACTGTGTGAAGTTTTTAAACTTCGATCGGGTACCCGTATTATTTTATGTATCACCTGGAGTGAACATTTGAATTATTTGCTTTATTAGACCGGCGATTACGCATTTTATTCCTGCAAGCCAGTAAATTGCTTGTGTAGGCGATTACGCATTTTGTTCCTGCAAGCCCGTAAATTGCTTGTGTAGGCGATTACGCATTTTTTTCCTTGCAAGCCCGAAAATTGCTTGTGTAGGCGATTACGCATTTTTTTCCTTGCAAGCCCGAAAATTGCTTGTGTAGGCGATTACGCATTTTTTTCTTGCAAGCCCGTAAATTGCTTGTGTAGGCGATTACGCATTTTTTTCCTTGCAAGCCCGAAAATTGCTTGTGTAGGCGATTACGCATTATTTCCTTGCAAGCCCGAAAATTGCTTGTGTAGGCGATTACGCATTATTTCCTTGCAAGCCCGTAAATTGCTTGTACATCATGATGAAATTGTTGAACTGCAACTCACTGTTGTTCAGCGAAGTTGTCCTTGTTGTAGCCTGGCTTCTGTGTGGCAATTGTTTCCATATAATTATATGAAAGACGTTTCTTGTACGCCATATAGTATTTCCTGAGGAGTTTTTTCCTTTTATTTCAACGTTTTGTAGTATTCATAGACTGTCATTTTTTTGATGCAGTCTTTCCATGTGGAGGGATTTCCATTGTTTCTGTGCCACCAAGTACTTGTAGTATTTTACGGTTTTGCCGTATTGTTAACCATTAGCTGCTGGGAGATATGGGGAGATATGGTTATACAAACGTTTGCTTCAAATTAGTAGAAATTAGATATCTTTATAATATAGGACATGTATATGGGCATAAAATAATTTGGGATTAGATATATGTGCACGTATTATTTGCGGTTTTTATCATGTAGTGGTGCCGCCACTAAATATTTAGAAAAATGGTTAACCATAGGTAATAGTTTATTTATGCCCTGATTTGTAATTGGTAAGGAAAGTAGAATTATTCCTATTATGTCTCCTGATTCGTCCAGGATTATATTCCTGTCATGGAGCATTGCATGTTTCGCACTGAGCGATATACTGTATATGTTTTTTCATCTGCCCATAGTTTATGTTGATAATATATTATATGGAGATTGTTTTGATATTCTCTCCCAGGATGTCCTGTTGTATTTTGTTAAAAGGGTAATTAACACTGAGGGAAGCATTATTTAATGTATCACTTTCATTGGTTTATAAGTCACTTTTACTAAGTTTTTTTTTTTTTTTTTTTTTTTTTGTAAAAATCTTATCATAATGGGAAAAGTTATTGAAGTGACTGTAATTCTCGTCTATTATTTTCATCCTCAGAGTTAAATAATGTCTTATTATATTTTAGCATAGGAATTGCTAATGTTTATGCATGTTTACCACGTCCATGAGTGACTTCTGAAGTAAATGACAAGATGATTGTTTAAGGGATTTGTTATTTTTTTTATCTATAATCATCCTGGAAGATAGTTAATAACAATATGTGAGAGAAATTCCTTAATGGTTCGATAATATCTGGCTAATTTTCACACTAAGGTTTGAGATTATAGTAAGCCAAGAATATATTAGTGATTCACGAGTATTTGTAAAGGATAGCCTAATACGATTTTCTAAAAGTACGAATTGCCCCTAACATTAATTGTTAATTGTTCCTGGTCCGTTACAGAGTAACGAGTTTGCTGTGCATTAAATATTCGTTATGCATAAGTAGATACCCGACGTAGAACTTAGCTATATCTTACATAAGTACAGTGCCTAAGCTTACTGAAGAAGCATCTGTACACGTGATATTATTATTATTAAGGTAATGAATAGGATGGAAATGCATGAATTGGAGCTGACATTAATTAACCTTTATTAACTTTTCTGACTTCCATACACATCTGTCACTCTCCTGAGGAGATTATTTAGTGTGTTTGTTAGATGGGAAAAATGTTTTTATAATGATTCTCTATATACGAACATAAACTCAAGAGTGATTTTACGTTAGTTTACTTTCATTGTTCGTATTTTATGCTTGTGTATGGAGCCCAGTGGTGGTTAATGTATAACCTATCATTATAATATCCTGGTAATATAATGAAACATATATATTTAAAGTTTGAGGCCTACCTAATTCAATGTCTATTTAACCTTCCTTATTGTTAAATATTGTGATTGTACCTTATTAGAAAAATAATCAAATTGTCTAGCTAAGCGATGACTACGTTAATAATAACACTGACACGAAAATTTAGCATATGCTTAAATGTTGATTGAGCATTACGTAACCCAAATGGTCTACGAATGTATTCATAATAACCATGGGACGTATTAAATGTATTATTATATAATGCTACTTGCCAGTGTCCACTGACCAATTTTAATGGGTTTTGTTTGAGCAATGTTAGAGAAACATCCTTAAAGGAAGGAGGGGATATTTATATTTACTTGTAGCATTATATCTCTATAAAGAAGTACTGGCTTAAATTCACCATCATTTTTGAAACCAAAAACATTTGACTGTTAAAAGGGGGAGTTAAAATCTTAATAATACTTTCATCCAACATTTCATTTATCATTTATAATTTTCTGTCTAGTATAAGGTATGGTCGCCTATATGCTTATTTATAAATAGGTTATTCCTAAAAAAAAATTTTCAGGTAGGGCAATCGCATTTTGCTATGTGGCTAGTATATTAATAAAATTATCATTATAAATTAGAAAATATCGTTTCCTGACCAATTTCTAAGGTTCTCCCTTATATGATTATCCTTTAACTCTTCGGTTAAAATTGATATAATATTTCTTGTGGTATTTAGTCTAACTTCCATCTTGTACCGATCATATAAATATGTCATTTTCTTTACCTGATTAATGGTAGTTGATTTCTTAAAGATATAGATAGTAGCAATATTATTATCATTTACATTAGTGAAAGTAGATACATTCCCAGGTTATTTTCCCAGACTCTACTAAGGATAGAACACTAATATGTGGTTGTAATATGAGATGGAAGTTTTACCTTCAATTTATGGACGAAATTTAGTGGTAATATAGTATTATCTGCAGTAGGCCTTTATGATAATGTAATAGTTCCCGTTTTGTTTCTTGTTTTGTTTTTCAATACATATTTATGGACTTATATTTTGGCCTGGACAATCCTGTATTAAAATACATTAATACCTAAAATGTATTATTTTATGTTTAGTGCATATTATTATGTATATTTGGTTAGTTTTTGTCTAACCGTACAGGAAGGGTTTAGTGTCCCTAATACCTGTTCATTTATTATTTGTCATATGTGACAATTTTATATCACCTGTTCAATCTTACTTTATAAAACCCGCTGGGGATCTAAGTTGCACAATTTGTTAAAGGAATTATCCGATAACAAGGAAACTGCTGTTCCTGTGTCTATCATTAATGAAATATTAGTATGTGATACTTAGACAGGGATTATTATTATATTATAGGTATTTACGACGACAGGGCAGTATTTATTTACTTATGTGATTTATTGATGCCATTTTAATATTGTGGTGGTCTCATTTCATACATCATGTTTCGATTGTGCAAGCTTTGTTTCCTTTTGTTAAGGATCATGTGTTCATTTAAGGAATACGAATTTGACTCATGTGAATGACAGTATTTATGCTTTGATTTCCCATTATTTCCTGTGGATTTATTACTATCAGATTCACTGGTCTTATGCTTATCTTCGTTACAATGTTTGCAACGTTGTCTGTGTGATTCCCTTTGAGTTATGGTATCAAAATTATAATTCTTCTTATCCCTGGAGTGAGTAATATGTAATACATGATGTATGATGCGAGATTTCTTTGAATATAATTCTAGCGATCCTGCTGATGCAAGTGCTTTTGCTAGTTCCCTTGTATTTATTTTGTTTGCCTTTCTTTTAATCATTCTTTGAACCCTTGAGAACGATTTATGTACTTTACCATCCCCCAAAACATCAATAAGTGACTGTCTAAATGTGGCATATGACGTTAAATTCTTTGGATTAGAAAAAGCACTTGTGTTTAACCTAGAACTGGCTGGACTAACCTGTGCAATATACTCTCTTACCAATGCTATTTTATGTTCGTCCTGCTCTATATTCGCTTTGCAAAATATCTTCTCCAAATGACGCAAGAAGAGATGAATCCCATATCTTGGATTATCTCCCTTAAAATGCTTTACATGAGAAATGGTGGTAGGTAAGAGTTTCATTGTTAGCTTAGAAGTGATTGTGGAATCAGTATTTGTTAGATGATGAGCAGAGACGATAGGAGATTGTAGAGGAGCAGTCATTGTTAGTGATAATACAGGATGATATAATAGACAGATTGAGTTTTTAATGGGGTTATGGTTGGAGAAGAAAATGTACTCGTATGTGTTGGCACCACAACGAGACTTTTTAGGGAGGCAGGGGAATCTAGCTCAGAGGGTAATGAATCATTATCAGGGATATTCGAAGTTATTGCGATACCTTTAGATTAATGGGGAAGAATTCTTTACTTTGTTTTAATTTGGCACTTTTTTTTTGTTTTTCTTTCTTTCTGGGCTTTAATGAGGAAACCTAATTTTATCCTAACATGTTCGTAGACAAGTGAAAAATAATGTAATGTACATGTAATGTGTACCTACTTTTAGTACTTTAGTTGCAACGATGATGACGACGACGAGTTGACGTCTAGGTGGGGTGTTCTGGCCAGTCGTGGTGATGAGTAGCTCGCACACTAACACACTAGTAGTCGTTCTTGGAGTGAAGATGATGAATGTTGACTTGCCTTTTACGAGAGAATTTACGTAACAAGGTGTCAGCTTGGAGAATGGAGATGATGAAGTGATGACGTTGTCCTACGTTCCAGGGACGCTCATGGGTAGTGATGAAGTGATGACGTCCTTACGTTCCAGGGACGCTCATGGGTAGTGATGAAGGGATGGCGTCCTTACGTTCCAGGGACGCTCATGGGTAGTGATGAAGGGATGGCGTCCTTACGTTCCAGGGACGCTCATGGGTAGTGATGAAGGGATGGCGTTGTCCTTACGATAGAATTTACGTACAGGGACGCCTGGGGTAGTGATGATTGATTGTTGTGAAGTAGATGAGGTCCCGTTGTAGGTCTAGTTGCAGTTATGTTGAAGTAGGTGTCTTGTAGGTGATGAATTTGTGGTTTATCTCCCTCGTTTATAGAGGTCGTGAGAAGAAATTACCTGAGAGAAATTTACAAGTAAAATCTTCAACTTGTCCTTGAACTATGTTATTCACTGTACTCCCTGGAAGTCAACTCCTTTGCAATCTTGTTATTGCAACCACTGCTGCCACCATAATGTACCAGTCCTGTTAGGCTTTAACTCGTTCAAGCTCTGGTAACTTATTTGTATTTGCATCTTGGGACTTGTAGTCTTGTTATTATTATTAGTTAGTTAGCGTAGACGTGGGTGTTTTCTAAGGTAATTGACTTCACAGTTGTAACATGGAAAGTTCATTTATTTACACTTATATCTCTATACACACACAGACAGGAAATGATATTGATGTGCTTCTTTTCTGATAGAGTAGTGTGTCTCTCTTGGCGAGACAATTATGTATAATAGCCCTAAGGGAGCAAGTTTAAGAATCCTACCTATTAGGTAAGTGTCACTGTTTATATACAATTTCACTTGAGTTGTCAGTTGTCTTTGGATACAATTATTACTGTGTGTTGTCATGCTTACGTGGCCAGACAAGCCACGTGGGTCATGTGGTAGGAAAGTTACGTGTCTGGTTGTCATGTGGTCATGAGGTATAGTCCTTGTGTTCTTAGTCCTACCCAGTCTGCTGCTCTAATCAGTTTATATTATCTGTGTATTTGGGCATATCTCCTTGTGACCATTCCTTGATTATTTGACTTACTCTTACTCTCTCTACTCTCCTTTCTACTCTCTCAGTCAGTCAGTCAGTCAGTGAGAGGACGTGCTTTGGTGCCTCTCCTAAAGTGTAACTTTTTCTCCCTTTACACTTGTATCTAACGTAAATATTCGCTATACTATAGTGTATATCAACGTACTGTGAAGGGCCTTATAACGAATACTGTGATTATAGTGAATAAATGTGCCTACTCGACCTGCACGTAGGCCTATAGCCGCCACGTGACCAACCCCACCACCTGCTGTGGTTGGAGCTAGCACGGTGCGCTGAGTTAACTGCACGTGAGCCGAGCCTGGAACCAGTGCTTATGAAGGAGACAGTCTACAGATCGGCTAAGTTTATTATTATTACTCGTTCTCCCTCTCTCTCTGTCCCATTATAGCATATACTTATTGTTCTACTAAGTTTTATCCACAAATATGGGTCCAGCAAAGCGCTATGAGTGTAGGACATGCAAAAAAACCTTCATCAAGGACTTTTTCGTCCACACCAGCGTTGTTGGCCAATTTGAAAAATGTCTATTCTGTCATCATCACTCCGACCTAGCATCTAAAATTGAACAGGGTATGCTAGCGATTAGGTCCCTGACAGAACAGAATAAAACCCTAACCTCCGAGATTCAATGCCTAGTCAAACAACAACACCCACCACCTATAAATAATACACTATGTCGCCCACCCCCCAGATTCCCTCACCTCACCTCACCCCCCACATTCACTCACCTCACCTCACCCCCCAGATTTCCTCACCTCACCTCACCCCCCAGATTTCCTCACCTCACCTCACCCCCTGGACTCCCTCTCCCCATCCCTCCCCCTGGACTTCTCTCACTCAACCCCCCACCTGGATATCCCCCTCACCCCCCATTCAATCCCCCACAGAGATATTCCCCAGTCAATCCCCCATCTAGAGTCCACACTGTAAATAATGCAATACACTCCCACCCTGCCCAGACAAACGTATCAAACCCAGTAAACCCACCCCCCCTCCCCCACCAGACTCTCACCACTTTTCCAACATATGACCAAAACTTCCCACCTCTCCCAACAACCACAAACCCATACACAGTAGTTAAAAATAGAAATTACCCCAGGAAACGGACTGTTCCCCAGCACCCAGTCAAGCTATCAAATATGTTCGATGTCCTAGCAGATGCAGAAAATGAATGTCCCCCCACCCCAATCACAGAAGATTCCTCTATGATTCTGGGAGACAGTATAGTCAGAGGTACGAGCAAATATTTCTCAAGACCTAAAACTGGGAGAATTGTGCATGTATACCCAGGTGCTAGGATAAACCATGTAAAAAAACAAGTGACAAATAATACACTACCCGACAAAAAATCGTGTGTAGTGGTAAATGTGGGCAGTAACGACGTCTATCACAAGGATGCAGCTTCTGAATTAATAGTAGAGGACTATAAAGATTTAATTAGCAAACTGAAAGACAGAGCTGACAATATTGCATTAGTAGCTGTAATTCCACGAATGAAAGTAGGAACATTTGCACTAAGCCGTGCACTTCACATAAATGATAGACTTGCTTCACTATGTAAAGAGGCTAAGATCAACTTCATAGACCCATGGGATGACTTCATAAAAGATAGAAGCCTATACCAGAAGGACGGCACCCATCTTACCTCGAGAGGATCAAAACTTTTAACCTCAGCAATAAACAAAGGAATTGCTTCACAATTAGATGCTAAAACAAATTTTTGCTAAATTATGTTAGAAAAACTCTAGAGAGAGATAAAAATAAATTCCCCAATTTACCAACATGTGCAGACAGCCCTCCCACTAGGACCCATATCCCTAAACTAACTGATATCAATCCCCCTCTCTTGACTAACCAACCCAAAATCCCAGCACAAATTAGTGGAATTTACACAAATGTGAGATCACTAAGAAATAAAATTAATGAACTAAGGTGTTTGGTAAACACAGAATCCATAGATGTCATTGCACTCACAGAAACATTCCTTGATACAGAAAATATCGATCTGATTGGTGAATACTCACTACCAGACTTTAATCTCTATGTTAGGGACAGAATAGGTAGGGGTGGTGGCTGTGCACTCTATGTCAGGTCAAACCTCAATCCCATACAAATCAAAACAAGTGCAAATCCCAAAGTAGAACATATGTGTGTACAAATTAACACTAACAGGAATAAAAGAATATTAATTAATGTAGTATATAGAAGACCTAGTCAACCACTAGATACAGATATAGCCATGTACACAAGTATACACGAATCAATCAAGGATAAGGAGGCTATAATATTGGGTGATTTTAACCTCCCAGAAATTTGCTGGAAAAATATATCTGGAGTTGAAAGTGAATCTAACAGACTGATTGATTTTGTCGAGGACCACTTCCTATATCAAACTGTAACAGAACCAACAAGAGGAAATAACATACTTGATCTAATCCTTGCATCACAGGAACACCTAATAACAAACACCCAGGTCGGTGAACACTTAGGCACCTGTGACCATAACTTAATTAGATTTAAAATAAATCATTGTACCCAATCCTCAATCAATAAAACTAATGTCCCAAATTTTAAACTAGCAGACTTTAACGGGTTTAAAAATACACTGCAACAATTGTCCTTCAGAGGAGAAGACTCTAATGAATTGTGGGAAGATTTTAAGAATCAATTTATGTTCCATCAGAACACATTCATACCTTCACACAACAAAAACAACTGTTCAAATAACAAACCGGAATGGTTCACTCCTGCCATCTCACATGCAATCAGAAAAAGAAATATGCTATTCAAGAAAAACAAATCAAATGACAGTCCTTACTTAGTTACCTTATATAATACAGCTAGGAGAGAAGTGAAAAGGCAAGTTAAACAAGCCAAAAAAGAATATGAAATTAACATAGCAAAAGAGAGTGCTACTAATCCCAAATTGTTTTACAGATATATTAATAAAAAGAAAAACATAAAAAGTGGTATTGGACCCCTTGTAAGTGAAGATGGTCACCAAATTGACGACAACAAGGGCATAGCAACTACCTTAAACAATTTCTTTAGCTCTGTATTCACACAAAGATGTAGTAACCCCCTGCCAGAAGCGACCCTTAATACATCCCATTCAATATCAGATCTAGTCATCACAGAATCTGAGGTATTAAAGCAACTAGACGAACTAAAAACTAATAAGAGTCCAGGACCAGACCGTTTTTATCCTACAGTTATTAAACAAGTGAAACACGAAATAGTGAAACCTCTTGCCCAAATTTTTAATAAATCCCTCCAATCTGGAGCCGTACCAATCGACTGGAAAACGGCTGATGTCACCCCAATCTTCAAAAAGGGAAACCGCGAAATCCCAGGCAACTACCGCCCAATTAGCCTCACATCAATCATATGTAAAATTCTAGAGTCTATAATTAGGGATAAAGTTGTAGATTACCTTGAAAAGCATACACTAATAAAAAACACTCAACACGGATTTAGAAAGAATAGGTCGTGTCTTACAAACCTCCTTGAATTTTATCATAATCTCATAAATGTTCACGATAAAACCAAAGCCCTTGATATTATATTTCTTGACTTCCAGAAGGCTTTTGATAAAGTTCCCCATGACCAACTAATGATTAAAGTTAGGGCTCTTGGCATTAACGGTACCATAGGAAATTGGATAGAAGATTGGCTACACAATAGAAAACAAAGAGTTGTAGTTAACGGTGAATCATCGCCTTGGTCCCCTGTGACTAGTGGAGTTCCTCAGGGGTCAGTCTTGGGACCCATCCTCTTTATTATATATATAAATGATCTTGATGTGGGCCTAAATAATACAGTGTCCAAATTTGCAGATGACACCAAAATCGGAAATGCAATCGTGACCGAAGATGACAGGGTAAAACTTCAAGAGGATCTAAACAAAATTGCTGAATGGTCTGAAAAATGGCAAATGCCATTTAACGTTAGCAAGTGCCAGATGTTGCAAGTAGGACATTCAAATAAGAATTATGAATATGATATGATGGGCCAGAAGATAGTAGTTACCCCTAGTGTGAAAGATCTTGGAATATCAATTTCCCAAAACCTAAAATTCTCCCAGCAATGTAACGAAGCAGCCAAAAAAGCAAATAGAACACTAGGTTTTATTAAGAGAAACTTTACCTACAAAAGTAAGGATATTATTTTACCATTATATATTAGTCTAGTCCGGCCTCACCTTGAATATGCTATCCAGTTTTGGGCCCCACACTTAAGAAAAGATATTCTCAAACTAGAGTCAGTTCAACGTAGGGCTACAAAATTAATCCCTTCACTTCATAATAAACCCTACGAAGAACGATTACAGGATCTAAACTTATTCTCACTAAGTAAGAGAAGGCTAAGAGGAAAATTAATTGAATGTTTTAAAATAATTAAGGGATACAACAATGTGGATATAAAAAAATTCTTTACATTTGCACCAGCATTGCCAACGAGAGGAAATAGCCTGAAACTTAGAGGTCATAGAAGCAACCTAGATATAACAAAGTACTTTTTTACAAACGACGTAGTTGATAAATGGAATAATCTCCCTGAACATGTTATAGAAAGTAGTTCAATTGAAATGTTTAAAAAACGGTTAGACCGACACATATCCCACATTAAATAACACCATTATTAGGTATTAATATTAAGGCCAGACCACCTCGCTATGGGCAATAATGTCTGTGTGGCCTGTGTATCTATGTAACTCTATGTAACTCTCCCTACTCTCACATGGGTACCACTGTGACTCACACTGTTTATTACTAATATCTGCCCTCTGCTTATCTTGTGTACAGGGTCTTAGGCAGGCAGTCTGTTTACCTGTGTATTATCTTATGATTGTGGCATACAGCACTTGCCTTATTGTGTACAAGTTTATTTTCACGAAATAAAAGCTGCAATCAACACTGCATTGCCTACCTATACTGACCTTGAGTTTACACACACATACAAAATATTTGGCATAATATACAACACATCCATGACATTCAAATAACATAATGGCCATCAAAAACAAATGCATGTAAAAATGTAAAGCCCTCAGATCACTTGCCAGCTCAATATTTGGACACAACAAAGAAACCACAACTACAATATGCAAACAATTACTATATTCGATTAATGATGGATTATGTAAGTCCTGCCTCAGCCTCAAACCTCACTGAGACTATCAACACCCTTCACACCCATACAGAATAGAGCCCTAACGTTAAAGATAATGACAGACTGCACAGCTACCACACCTACAGACCACCAACCTTACTGAGACTCATCTCCAACACCCTTCACACCCATACAGAATAGAGCCCTAAAGATAATCACAGGCTGCACACCATAAAACCAAAATCAAGGATCATCTTGACATGATGAGAGGCACACAAACACTTTATTAGTCCATGAGCTGAGCCTGGAACTTAAGAGAGTACCAAAAAGGTGAATACATAGGCTATCATGTGCACTTTCAGCAATTAAGGTGGATGTCTGAAGTGTTGCGAAATGGTTGATGGGCATTCGAGAAATATAGCTAATCAATCACCTTTTTGGCAACCTATCTCTAGCAAGTATAGTAAAATTTTCACCGAAAATCAAGAATAAAGTAATAAAAATGGCAAGTCTTCAACTAAAGATCATATTAAGAGACTTCTAGTTGGTCTCATCTTATTCGTTTCTTAATTCTGCATCTTTTGGTGTATAATATATGCAACTTAGGACACAAATTTGCTTCATAATATGAGAAAAGTGAAGGAAAAGTAGACCAATTTGTAGTATTTTCTTACGACTTTGTTTACAAACTTTCTTTTGTTTCTGCCCAATCCGTATCTAGACGACGAGAACACAGTTTCTACGTATTTGGTCAGTTCTCGTCACTAAAACCAAGCGCTCCCAAGACGGTTTAGGTACCCCAATCCTCCGCTTGGACGACCAGATGACGGCTCTAGTGTATGTGTGTGTTTGTGTGTGTGTGTGTACGGTAGGGATGTGTGTGTTTGTATGTATGTGTATGTGTGTGTATGGGGCATGCTTAGGGTGTGTGACGGTAGGGAACAGGCTTTTTACCCCCCCCCCAGCCTGTCCCCTATTCTAGCATATATAGTCTATCTCTCTCACATACAGTCTCTCTCTCTCTCTCTCTCTCTCTCTCTCACAATCAATCTATCTACCTATCTCACACACACAGTCTCTCTCTCTATCTCTCTCTCACAGTCTAGCTAGCTATCCATCTCTACCTCACACACACTATATCTATTTTTCACTCTTTCTCTCCCCCCCCCCCACACACACACTATCTCTCTCTCACACACAAATATAACCAAACCCAGTATTACCTCTCTCTCTCACACACACACACCCTCTCTCTCTCTCTCTGAAATTAAAAATAGAGATAGAGAGAGAGAGCCTGTGAGGGAGAGAGAGAGAGCATGAGAGAGAGAGCATGTGAGAGAGAGCATGTGTGTGTGTGTGTGTGTGTGTCTGAGAGAGAGAGAGAAAGTTTGTGCGTGTCACTAATCCAGGGGTTCGAATCCCCCTCAAAACATTTTTTTTTGTTGAAAAACATGAAAAACATTTTTTGTATAGGTCCAAAACACTCCCCAAGTATTAGCGATCAAACCCATGTAAACATTTTCACTCTAGGACGAAGGATCAGGGCGTGCATAGAGGACACACACACACACACACACATACAGAATTTCAGCTTTATGTATATAGATGAGTCAATGGTTATTGTAAATCACCTGTGTGTTAATGGAGTGCAAGTAGGAGGAGGTTTATCTTACAGAAAGAAAGATTGATGAATATCTGAAATAGATTTATGTTTGGTAAAAAGTAGGTCAATGAGTATGATTAAGAAAATACAAATGCATACTGAAGTGAGAGGATCAGATCACGCGCCTGTTTCAGTATTAGTAGATTTGAGCAAGTATGAAACTGTTTCTACTTCCTTAATGTTAGAAAGAGCAAAATGGTTAGGGCAATCCTACACTTCTTCACCAAGTAATCACACCTTAATGAAAAGTGTATCTTGTAAGGAAGTTGATATAGATAAGTTTTGTACCATGATAAATGATATTACACCCCCAGACATGGACAATGTGAATATTAATAATGTGTCAGAGATAATAAAGACGAGTTATGAGACAATAAATAGAGTAGCGAAAATGTGTCCTAATCCAGAATCGGGGCGAAGAAACGAGTGGGATATGAGTGAACCACGGTGGAAGCAGATACTGGATTCGGAAGATCCAAAGCTAATCTGGAAGTCAATAAATTGGAAGGGTGGTATTACACAGGAGAATGAAAAGAAACCAGAAGACGATCAGTTTAAATATCACTTCTAGACACTTTTGAACCCGAATGAATGTAGAGAGGAACAAATAGATACAATAGGTAATGATGTAGGAGTGAATATCCCGATTTTAGATGACCCCTTTACCCCAGATGAAATGATGCAGGCCATTCATGGAATGCATAAGAATAAGAGTTATTCAGGATTATGCCCAGGATTAGTGTCTCAGTTGTCAGAGTCATGGCTCATGTTTAAATTAAGTGTGTTTAATATAGTATTCCTCAGATTATGTTATCCTATGTTATGGTGTTATAGTAAATTGAGTATATTATATAAGTCAGGAGATCGTATGGCTTGTGGAAATTATAGAGGTATCAGTGTAATGGATACATTAGGAAATTTGTATGACACACTAATAAGGAATAGATTATATATATGGTGTAACATTGATAAATGCCAAGCGGGAACACAAAAAGGTAGAGACTGTGTAGAGCAAATTATGACACTAAGGTTATTATGTGATTTTGCCACGCTTAAAAGAGGAAAAATGTATATGCTTTTCATCGACTTTAGTAAGGCGTATGACAGAGTCCCACGTGACAAGCTGATCGAGCACCTAAAGGCGATTGGATGTGGTAGAGTAATGTTATCGGCAATTAAGGTCATGTACAGGTACACTAAGAATATATTAAAGTCAGCAATAATATCAGCATCGATGGGTGTTCGTCAAGGAGCACCTTCGAGCTGTTTGTTGTTTGTAATATATATTGACCAAATGATAAAAATGATTAAACAAGAAATTGTACGGGATGGTTTTCTGGGAAGTCTTCATGCCTTATTATTGATGGATGATGCAGTTATCTTAGCTACGTCACGTGAAATGTGTATGAAAAAATTAAGAATAGTATTGAAATATTGTGAGCAATATGGGATGAAGATCAACGAAAAGAAGACTAAATTCATGGTAATAAATAAGGAAATATGTGACGAGGAACACTTAGTAGCTAATGATCATGTGATAAGGTATAGTGAGAAATATTGTTATCTACTATACGTTTCAGCGATGGACAGACGGTGTTTTTCGTAAATATCTCTTAAACGAATCGTTGTATCAATATCATATTTCAGCACACTATCTTTAACACCCGAGCGTATTTTATGGCTGACATACCATATTCCTATATGAGTTATACGAGGAGCTTACTCGTGAAAAATAGCACAAAGCTGGCCAGTCATATTGACGCATTCGAAGGAAAGTGTGGCCCCCCAACACCCTCCCAAACCATTCCTAACCACAACTACATCCCCCTCTTCTCACCCCTTCCTCCTCCTCTTCTCCCTCATCACTCGTGTTCCTCCCTATTTCTTCCATCACTGTATTATATATTAGAATGTTATGTAGATGTATATGTATAGATATGATTATTAACTAAAAGAATGGTACAGTACAATTCTATAGAGGCAAGACGTATTTCACTTTGATAATTACTGTACAACAGCATGTTTACATACATATAGTATGTAGAAGGTCCATATTTGCAGTCCTTATGGTCAACCATGCAAGTGAACACAATGTACTGGCATTACCAGTGCTCTGGACCTTCTAGGAAAAGTTATTAGATACTGTGTACCTATTCATTATAAAATGTCAACTTGGTCCAGAGAGGGGGCAGGGGATACGGGAGACTGTGAATATTCTATTAACGCATAAATTGGTTATTTTAAAAGGTAAGGAACACATGAAACAACCATGAACGATTATATTTGGTTGCCCAAAACCAAAATTAATAATTTTTCTGGTCCCCTTAGACACGTGCATGGGTTATTATCCGTCTATACGGCTATTAACAAGGGGATTAGCTATTACTTTAATGGTCGTTTGACCCGCTCTGGTTTTCATGTCCACACACAACAGTAACTGTATTAAACAATATTACTAATGAACGATACGTATATACATACTGTCATAAAAAAAATGGAAGGGGGATGGTGTAAATAGGGGGGTGAAGAGTGAAACGGAGAGGGGGATAATGAGATATTGGGGTAGGGAAGGAAGGAATGGTCTGGGGGGTGTTCGGGGTGTTGGTGGAGGGGCTACACGAGTACCCCAAACTCGACCGATTCTGTATATCGCCTTAGAAATTATGACTGGATTAGGCTTAATATCACTCAGTAAACTCCAAACATAACACATATAGGAATATGGTATGTCAGCCATAAAATACGCTCGGGTGTTAAAGATAGTGTGCTGAAATATGATATTGATACAACGATTCGTTTAAGAGATATTTACGAAAAACACCGTCTGTCCAGCGCTGAAACGTATAGTAGGTGCGTGGTTTACCGATGATGGTAAACCAGGTTCAGTACTTAAGTTACATAAGGCAGAAAACGAAGCATGTGTTAATAAGTTTGCCGTCTTTTGTACCGTTAATACAGAAATGCCTTTTATTCTTAAGCGCAAGGTGTTTGAAGCAGCAGTGAGCTCAGGTTTACTGTACAGTTCCGATCTGCTGAGTCAGTTTAATAAGTTGGTAAAATGTTTGCTTGGGGTTCGAAAGAACACCAGCATGAATTTGTGTGTTGTTGAGTCTGGAATAAATACTTTAATGTCTGAAATAATCAAAAGGAGGAAAGGATTTATGGAGAGAAGGTTTCGGAATGTGGACATGGAAGAACCTTTTCATATTGTGTATAGGATGTGCAATAATGTAAATACTCCAGGTGTCGGATATCTGAATAACGCTACACAACTTAATCGCAATATTGATCAGGTAGAACTTATACGTGAAATTATAAGAAATAAGCCAGACAGTGCCACCAAACTTGTTACTTATAGGAAGGAGTTAAATCCTCTTCTGACTGTACATGATATATATGTGTCTAAAGAATATATTCCAGATTACTTAAGAAGATCATTTACAAGGATCCGTTTGATGAGTCACGACCTGAGAATAGAGACCGGTAGATGGAGTCGAACCCCGCCACAACTAAGGTTGTGTCAGTGTGACCAAACCAAAATACAAACTGAAGCGCATGTCTTGATGGAATGTCCTATGTCAGCGGAGTGTCGGAAAAAGTTTAACTGTTTGAATTTCAGGAGTGTAACCCAGCTTTTTGGAGACATTGTGCACTTAAAAGAAGTGTGTAATTATGTTCATAATGTGTTGAAAATATATAAATAAAGAATATTATAGAAAATATTTAAATAAAGAATATTATAGATTTATTGGGTTTTTGATGAAATATCTCAAATGTTTCGCCTGTGTTATTTATGATATGGTGTATTATGTGTTACGTTTACATTGAATGCATTGAATAAGAATGTTGTACATATTTTAAGATATAATTATTTGAATTTGTTACGATTTGGTGTATTATGTGGATGGGCCTATATATTGTGTTATGTTGTTGCATATAGTTTAAGATATAATTATTTGTATTTCTGGTCTTTTGGCGAATGATGTATTATCAATGTATTACCCCCCTAACGGGAACCGCCTTGCCGAGGTGGGGGGGGCTTGTGTGTCTCTGAGACCTGGCGAGCTAGACTAGAGGGGGCTCCGGCCCCTGCTCTGCCCCGATATCGGGGAGAGAGGGCTTCTCATGCTAGGAAGGTCGCCAGTGAGAGGCCAGACTAAATAGTTCCCATGTTTCAGTTATTCAAGTATCCCTCTTTTCATTTTATTTCCTTCCTGCTTGCGGTCACACCACTCTATCACCTTTTTCTGGCGCTATAGGACCTCGATGTTGCGGCGCCTAATATCCATCAATCAATTATCAATGTATTATGCTTACCACGAATAGCTATGTATTGGACAAAACTGGTGTATATATGGAAAGAAATTATGCTTTGTACTTGTTCATTTTGTCAATAAACTAACTAACTAACTAACTGTGTTTGTTCGTTTGTACATGCTCGAAAAATAATCGGATCGTCAACTCATATGTTCCGTTGTGAACAAGAAGCAGCCTTCAAATCTATTCCATAGATGGTGGTGTGTGGTTGTGGTGGGGGAGATAAGGGAGGAGGAATGTGAATACTATATAGTAGTGTTTTGGTTTATTTATATTTTTATTACATGGGGTTAATGTCTATCAGCTACCAAGGTTATTAAAGCAAGACAGATGTGGTAATATCAAGTTAGGATAACATAACCTCAATCTAATGCCCCTGTTTCATGAAGTAGGTGAAGCCTAGAGTAGGAGATGGACAAGTAAGTTGTTCTTAGCAGTAATGATATTCGTTTAATTCTAACGATTAATCAATTAATAACATTATCAGCAAAGATTACAGACGAATGTGCTTCATATAACATTGTCAATGTCAGTTGTGAGTGTAATAGGTCTAAAAGATATTAGGTGTTTATTAAAACAAACCAGTAACCATCTTAGTTCGAAAATACATAAATACATTAATATCCCATGAAATAATATGACGTTTCCTGTGAATGTAAGAGGTTTCACATTCACAGAAACGTTATATGATCTCTCTCTCTCTCTCTTTTACACACACACACACACACACTCTCTCTCTCTCTCTCTCTCTCTCTCTCTCTCTCTCTCTCTCTCTTCCACACACACACATAGAGAGAGAGAGAGAGAGAGAGAGAGAGAGAGAGAGAGAGAGAGAGAGAGAGAGAGAGAGAGAGAGAGAGAGAGAGAGAGATAGAGAGAGAGAGAGAAAGAGATAGATAGATAGATAGATAGATAGATAGATAGATAGATAGAGATATATATGTTCCGGTTTCACCTTCATTAGAGGGCTACTTATAATAACTTACTTAATACTTACTTATATGAGTCACTTAGACACTCAGACTTACACCGTCACATGATGCTCCAATACTGCTGACCTACGCTTGAACAGGAAGAGAACGGGACTCACTCTCTGTGGGAACCACTAACACGCCAGCATAAAGTGACGACACATGTCAAGTGAAGCGCCCTAGTTGCGCTCCTATAGCCTCAGTTAGCTACCGATAACCGATCCGATCACAGGTTACTCTAGCGTGTAATCTCTCTTTAAAGTTAGCTTCCTAGCCTAGCTTAAACCCGTGCAAGCTACATATTGTGACTCTGTATACTAACTCGTGTTATAAATAAAAAGTGAGTAAACTACTTTAACCTTGTTGTATCTTCTCAAACCATAATAGTTATAGAAAACCTAATAATTAAAATCAAACTCCGAAGAGACAACAAAGACAACAACAAACCAGTCACTAGCCACACTACCTACATTGACTCATATGTTTGGAAGTAAGTAAGTCTTTCTTACACCAGAACATTTGGTGAACAGCGGTGAGGATACGAAATAAATGGTTTATAATAAAAGAGAAATACAAAGTTACAAAAGCAAGGAATCCGAGAAAAGAGCGCAAAATAATAAAAGGGTAAAAAAAAGAGAAAGTAAGAGAAGTGAAGTTAAGAGAGACAGAGTGAAGAGGTTACAGGAGTGAGACGAGAGTAAGAGCGAGAGGTCACACTGGGTCAACCCAAGTCAGCACCTCAAACCACAACAACGCTAGCCTCTCTCGACCCTCACAGTAGCCAATGGTGACGTCATCGACCCTGCAACTTCACACCACACACTCGTGGCTATTACGTCATCGATATACTCATTGTCACTCTGCCAGCTGACTTTAACCACAACAACAACAACTACTGTACTTCATCACACAGTGAAAGGACGAAGGCATGGTTATAGTACGACATCACTACATCACTATACCTTCTATGCTTAACCATACAGTATAGTCAAAGGGAAGTGATAATCGAACTTCAACTTCATCTTACGGGATTATAACTCACAACTCAGTGCAACACGACTAAGGAAGGACGTTGGCCTGGTTATGGTACGTCATCGCGACTACAACTGAAATAACAACCTACTACAAACAACGTTTATTCCTATAATATGGTCAGTGCTAGGTAGGCCTACATATAATTATATATTACAAATATATAACACACACAATCCTACATCATCACACTAGGATATTATATTATATGTACACGTATTTAACAATATTTCCTCATTACACATTCTATGTATTCATAATTGTGGGTATTAATATGTGCGTATGCCTTCACGTATATATACAGATGTGTTCTTGTTATTTTTCAAGCAAAAAGTGACAGGGAATGAGTGAAAGAATACGTATACTACCGCACTATAACTAACACTAGTTAAGCAAGCGAACACGTAGCTTGGCAATACTAACAAAGTAGTGAAAGCTTAGTTGATACAACAGAGATAACTAATTAAAGTGTAAGTATTATGCAAAGTGCAACTTCTCTCTTGAGTAAATATTATTGCACTAGATTTAGAAATACAAGGTAGAGAATTAACCACTAATATTCTTCCTACTAAATCTACATAATTAACTGACTCGTTACTAATAACCTACACCTGATAACACTTAGTAACTTCACCAAGTAACACGAGATCAGAACGTACTTATTCTACGGCTTCACAAACTAACACTTCATCAACAAAATAGCAATTAACGCTTCATCATACACCGTGGCAACGAATAATAACTCTACAACAACAACAATGGCAACTAATAATAACACTTCATCTATTATTACTAACGGTTCATCCCAAACTCATGCAGTGAAATCAGTCACTTGGGACATTGTAACTTATATTGTCCAACTTTTTCTTAAGGTTGTAATTTTCATGTGCATATTCCAGTTACTACAGACTAAAAATGACAACATAAGCTTCGTAAGTGGACATAGTAAAGCAGACTTCATTGCTAGGACATTATTGACTACAACTGCACTCACCCATCCAGATATCTTATTTAATTTTCTTCTGTGTTGTGAAAGCCTCATAGATGTTATCGGTAGGGGGCAGTTAGGCAGTCCACTAGCAGAAGTACACAGAATGGTTAGAAGTATAGTGAGTAATTGTGTAACAGTCAAACTAAGTAGGACTCTAGCGTTAGCAGGTTCGACCATTAGCAATGCTAAACAACTCTTGTGGGGGTCAGTGTGGTTGAACAAACAAGTAAATGTACCTAGAACCTTACCTGTAGCTATAAACACACACACAAACACTCAATCAAGCACTTCACACACACCACACACTACATACTTCACACCACAAAGCGCGAAGAAGAAGCCTTATTGTATGATCTGTAGGAAATATGGACACAGCCTAGAAAAATGTTACTTTAATAAGAATATCTCTCAAATGCCAAAAGTAAGGATAATAATAATAATGTAATAAGTGAAAGTGACAACAAACCAAGTAATAAGTTTTGCATTATTCATAACAGTGTGACACATAACACAGATGAATGTAGAGTAACGTTGAATGCCAGGTATGAAGTCAATAACAAATGTGCAATAACAGGTGAAGATTTTAACAAACAAAACACTTCACATTAATCACCTAATAAATAAATATACTTGTTGCTGCTTTGGGTAAAGTGGATATTCTTTCACTTCCTTGTAACATGGGGAATACAAATGTTTCTCTAGCTGTAGATACAGGAGCTTGTGTCTCCTTTACTTTCTGAAGTAACATTTAAACGGCTGTTAAGGGAAAACCCGCAGTAACGATGGACTATCCAGCCATCAGATTTAAACATTTAACTACCTTATCTGGTAGTAGACTAGTCACTAAAGGAATAGTACAATTTCCTATCACACTTTCATTAAGTAGTCATAGACTAGAATGTACCTTCTATAACTGTGAAAACTTCACTTTACCAACTGATGGTCTATTGAGTTAAAAGAATTAATCGAACATAACCTTGACATTGCAATCTCACTACAGTCAATTATCTTTCAAGGTCGGCTGTACCCATGTTGACATGTTGACCTCTGAGTCATCAGTCACCAGCCAGCTGGGTGCTGGGGCACTCGAGGGAGAATGTGACTCACACATTAAACTAGCAGGCACAGTCAAAAGTACTACTCATTTACCAAGTAAAGGGTTTGCTATCATTAAGGTACAAGTGAAAGGTGATAATTGAAGGAAGTCAAACCATATCCTTAAGTGAAACATGTAGAATAATTAATGTCGGTATGTCCATAATTTCTCTGATACAAGGAGACAACTTCATTGAAGCTCTAATTTTTAACAAGGTTAATCTGGCAGTGAACATTAAACCAGGTACTTATATAAGTGACTTTTTTGTGTTTATTAAACCCATAGAGTGGAAAAAGAATCTCCTCCCTTAGCCAACATACACATTGTTGATGAATTGCAATTTACGAAAACTACTAATGAATTAAGTGAGCATGTAAAAGTAAATGATATTTCTTCACATCGCACTCAGCTTTTACACACATTAGCAAATCACAGGTCGGCTATTGCCTTACCTGGTGAGCGGTTGGGGAAAACAACACTAGTAAAACATCATATAAAATTAACTGACACAGATCCAGTATATGTTAAAGCTTATAGATTACCTCATAGTCAGAGGCAAATAATGAATAAAATGGTGGATGATAATATTATGTCAAAAGAAGGAATAATTGAACCTTCAAACATTCCTTATAACAGCCCATTATTTTTAGTAACTAAGAACACAGGTGATTTCCGTCCTGTTATAGATTTTAGGAAGATAAATGAGAAAACTGTCAAGGATAGGTGCCCATTACCTGTGCTTAATTAAAGATATCCTCAGGGAGATTGGGGAAAATAACCGAGTCTTTACTAGTCTTGACTTAGTGGATATTGGCAAGTAGAATTAAATGACCAATCCAAACCTGCATACCCAGATGACTTAATTATTGTCAGCCTGATGTAAATTCACACCTTCAGAACTGCATAGAGTTTTTCAGCGACTGCAGGATGTTGGATTAAAGGTTAAGGCTGAAATAGAGTTTTTTGGGTCATAAAGTAAATAGTAAAGGAATTCACACTTTGGATTCCAAGATTAAAGCAGTAAAGGAATTTTCTCAACCTACTACAGTAAAGTAAATAAGGAGTTTCCTTGGATTAGGTTCATATAACAAGTCATTCATAATGAATTTTGCTAATATAGCCAACCCACTAATAAGATTCCTGAAGAAAGATATCGAATTAAGTGGTTACAAACAGAGTAGGATAGCTTTGATCAGTTAAACTTAGCTTACATTCTACTCCTATCTTATGTTACCCAGAACCTTCCGTTTTCTCTCTGTACTGAAGCATCAAACGATGGTTTACGCCCTGTCCTTATGCAGCATACCACAGAAGGATGTTGCAGGGCTTGTGTATATCCCAGTCGGGTGGTGAAGGATACAGAGAAGAAATCTAGCGTCACGAATTTGGAAGCTATAGCGGTGGTTTGGGCCTTAAAGACCTTCAGGGAAATAATTCTAGGGTATCCTATCACCGTATTCATGGGAAAGAAAGTAAAAAAAAAATTGACAGGTCAGTTAGCCAGATGGTATCTCAGAGTTTCAGCCTATAATTAAATATCTTCCGGGGCGTTTTAATAAAGTTGCAGATGCCTTATCTCGCAATATATCAGCTGCTGCTGTCATTCCCACTAAAAGTGATGTAGACTTCAATGTGAAACTTGTTAGAACTGAACAAAAGAAAGATAAATTTTGGGCAAGGGTCATTTATGCTTTGGTTCCAGGGGACGAAGAAACTAACCTACCGGAGTTACCCATTCCACTAACACAGTTTGAGGTAATAAATGACACTTTGTTCAGGAAACTTGAGAAACAGACTAACATTTCTTCACAAGTAGTAGTCCCTGATACACTAATCAAGACTGTACTAACACTAATGCATAATCATCCACAAACCGGATAACCGGGTAGAGATCGCTGTATAGCGAAACTAGACTTAAAAATAAAAAAATGTTTTGGTTCATTCTCCGCATCGAGGTGGAGAAACATATTAAGAATTGTGAATCATGTCATTCTCATAAGGGTAATACAATGGGCCCAGCTCCAATTTTAAATTACCCAATACCTGAAAAACATGGGATGTAACTGGTATAAATATACTAAGCTTACCACACAAGCGAATTTAACGAAGAAGGTAACGAATTTAATTTGTCAGTACACCACACCTAGGGTGATACTAACCGACAATGGTAAATAAATTACTAATAATTGTTACGCAACATATGTGATCAATATCATATAAAGCAAACTTTTATTACAGCATATCATCCAGCAAGCAATCGCAAGATACTTGAAGTTTTGCGACAAGTGGCTAATCCTATGCACTGATCATGGGAAGACTGGAATTCTTTTCAGCTGCCTCCATTAAAGGTTCCATAAACTCATCAGTGGGCAAGTCCCCTCAACAGATTCTATTTAACAGACAAACGACTTCCATATGAAATCATTACTGGAAATTTTCCTCCAGCATATAATATTGATGACTACAAGTGTTTAATAACATCCATAAGGAAGTCAGGAATCACCTAAAAGGTAGTAGGCAGGAGATGTTGATCAAACAACATACTCAAGCTGTGAAGATAGATATTGCTGTAGGGGAAAATGTCATGATAAAATCCCCAGAAAGAGTATCAAAGTTAACTCCAAAGTTTGTTGGTCCGTATGAAATAATCGACATCACCATGGAAATAGAAATAAAATAAAAATAAAATGTATAAAAACGGGGAAGGTAGAAATAATGCATGTAGATAGGAGTAAACAGATAAACTTAAATGAACCATCTAAAATATAAACAGCACAAGCACAAGAAATACTAACCTCCACTCCCACATATCTGTCTTCAAACACACACACACACAAAAACTAAGGTCTGCAACATAAACTAAATAATGACATTTATTTCAAATGGGAAACAAGATTCTATTACTGTTTTTGCTAGGTATAGCGCGTGTTACACTTGCCGAACAAACAGCAGTTACAGCCCAAGTACTGAAGCCAGGTGCGCTTCAGGTGCTTTGGTTGAAAATAGAGTAAAAGTCTTGATAGTGAAAGATTTAGTTACTGTACAACTGGAAGTTCACGGATTGCTAGAAATGCCAAAGATAATTTTAAACCTTGGACAACATGTATCAGACTTACACAGACATATAGAAACTGCTCATGCTCGTCGTCAGAGACGTGGCATTTTTTTTTTAATTTCATGGGTTTGTTGAGTAAACAGTTGTTTGGGACAGCAATGGCCGATGATGTCACTGCCTTAGGTAAGAAACTAGGGGAGGTAACTACTGCCTTAGGACAACAGAAAAGAATTGTCATTCAAACTTAAGAAGCTCTGGCCGATGATGTCACTGTCTTAGGTAAGAAACTAGGGGGGGTAAGTACTGCCCTAGGGCAACAGAAAAGAATTGTCATTCGAACTTAAGAAGCTCGGCAACACCTACGACACAAACCCATGAAATAATTGAACGAACTAACTAACCAACTATCTTCTGTGGTAAACGAATTAATTGGAATAATACCTAACATTGAACTCATCCAATTAATTAGTGAGTACATAACAGCCATTGACATAGCTGTTAAGAAACTTAATTATTTAAACAAAGTAGTCATAAGTGACTTGGTAGATACTGGATTGGGTAGAGTAAACTCGAAGTTGTTACCTCCATGGCAGTCTCAGGCAGCAGTGGAAATAGCTATAAAAACTTAAAGCTTAACTCTATATTTACCCGATCTGACGTGGAATATTACTACTCTATCATTGGACTCATTCTAACTGAGACAAGATTCTATTACTGTTTTTGCTGGGTATAGCACTTGTTACACTTGCCCAACAAATAGCAGTTACAGCCCAAGTACTTTGGCCAGGTATTTTGGTTGAACATAGAGGAAAAGTCTTAAATATTCCTTAAAAGTAAAAAACGTCAATTAATATTTGGGAATTAAGACCATTTCCAATTAAAGTAAATAATACCCTGCTGGTTGTAGACAAGTCATACATAGTCTCATCTGAAGATTATACTGCCATAGACACTTTGGAAAAACATTCATTGGATGACTGTCGCACATCATACTTACATTTGCATGTACTGTATGTCCTGCTTATATGTTTACTTAGAATTTAGCAAACCAGGCACAGTGTGACCTTTCATTCATAATGCCAGACTCAACTCTTCCCACATCTTACTGTACTTTCAAAACTGTCAGTAATATTTCCTACCATGAGCACTTCAGTACTAACCACTACTACTATACAAACAGAGAATAAGTGTGATATTATTTAGCAATGGTAAGTCCAACATGTTTGGGTGGATGGTTATTATATGGCTCAGGGTCATTGTGAGATTAGGAATGAACATTTTTCTTAACTTACCTACTCATCACCATAAAGCTTTTGTGTCCACACTTTCTACAGAGTTAATGTCAGAGTTAACCTTGTAGAAAACATTTCTATAGATAACATATTTTTTTTTTAGATACAATAAAGATCCTTCAATTTTTAATAGACTCAGAGTTTACCTCAAAGTTGGATAATTTGTTACCTTTACATCTCTTAAGATAAGTTGTATTACCTCTACACATCATACCTGCACTAATGTTAATTGTTGTACTATTGTATTTAGCTGGTGTATACGGAAGGTGTATGCTAGGTACAAGCAATTATCTGCTAATGAAAGGAGAAGGCAAGTGTCAACTGATAATGAGGAGGACACAAATGTATAGGATTATTACACACCATACACATTTATATAGGATGTATTTACCCATAATGTATATTGGACATGTAATATTAACTATTATCTGTAGAAATTATAAAGTACATCTACAGATTACATGTATTCCAATAATAATAATATCTATATACTTAAATCTTAAGTTTAAAAAGGGAATATATCAATAATCAACCTGGAAAGATATGCCAGAAGATAATAATACCCTTATATAACAACATGTAAATTATTATAAATGTTCCTTCGAGGGCGAAGGATGGTAGTGGCGGAGCATTGTTCCGGTTTCACCTTCATTAGAGGGCTACTTATAATAACTTACTTAATACTTACTCAGACTTACACCGTCACATGATGCTCCAATACTGCTGACCTACGCTTGAACAGGAAGAGAACGGGACTCACTCTCTGTGGGAACCACTAACACGCCAGCATAAAGTGACGACACATGTCAAGTGAAGCGCCCTAGTTGCGCTCCTATAGCTCTCAGTTAGCTACCGATAACCGATCCGATCACAGGTTACTCTAGCGTGTAATCTCTCTTTAACGTTAGCCTCCTAGCCTAGCTTAAACCCGTGCAAGCTACATATTGCGACTCTGTATACTAACTCGTGTTATAAATAAAAAGTGAGTAAACTACTTTAACCTTGTTGTATCTTCTCAAACCATAATAGTTATAGAAAACCTAATAATTAAAATCAAACTCCGAAGAGACAACAAAGACAACAACAACAACAAACCAGTCACTAGCCACACTACCTACATTGACTCATATGTTTGGAAGTAAGTAAGTCTTTCTTACACCAGAATATATATATATATATATATATATATATATATATATATATATATATATATATATATATATATATATATATATATATATATATATAGAGAGAGAGAGAGAGAGAGAGAGAGAGAGAGAGAGAGAGAGAGAGAGAGAGAGAGAGAGAGAGAGAGAGAGAGATAGATAGAAATAGAAAGATAGATAGAGATAGATAGATAGATAGATAGATAGATAGATAGATAAATAGATAAATATAGATAGATATAAATAGATAAATATAGATAGATATAAATAGATAAATATAGATAGATAGATATAGATAGATTAATAGATAGATCCACGGACAACGTCGGGTATCGCTGCTAGTGATACATAAATTGTTACAGATGTAGTAATTATTCTTTCTAGGACTTCCGTAACAGATGTTTGTGTGTCTGTGGTGGACCAAAATACTTCGGAGAGAGTTTGATGTAAAAACTAACAACCTCCACACTGACTTGTCAACAAAGACAGAGACTATTTTACAACTGGTTATAAATTCGAATTGATGTTTACATAATTTATTTTATTTTATTTCATTGAGGGCCTGCTATAAGAGAGTAAATATTTTGTATTCAATGTTGCATAACACTATGGACAAAAGTGGTTTGGTTAAGTCTCTACCTCCTGTGGACTTATCATACATATTATTTATCTTTTATCAAGGCAATCTTTAGTGTTATAGCACATCATCGCGGTGAATTATGGAAATATGACATCAATTATATAGTCTTTACATAGGAATTTTAATCTTATCAACGCGTATGACTATACAGCATCAACTAAAGAAATATAATTTCAACATTTTTTAATTAATTAACATAACTTTGGGTGTTAATGAGACAAGTAAATTCTCCTTTTTGGCAGAGTAATATCCCTAATAATACTACCATTCGTAATTTTTTAGGAAATGGTAGACACTATAGTGGGTTTTTTCTTTATCATATCTTATTTCTTTATGAGGAAAGGAATCAAAATTGGATGTAAAGACCTCCAAGGTTAAATTCTCGTTACTGATATTGGATGATAGGGACAGTAATTTTTAAACAGTTGACTTTAATTAATAGTTGACTACATTCAAGAGTCGATCTTCTCTGTTACAGTCATTATAGTTATGTTTCACATTTGTATATATTGTAACCAATATACTTATATTTGTAATACCAGCAGGTTTCAGTTCTCGAGCAGGGTAAATAATATCACCGCCCGTAGCCTGTCGGGCATGAAGGCAACATGGTTCGGGACAAGTTTTAGTATTACCGAACGTCTTTATTCCTTCCCTGCAGCAGAGCAGCTATCCATTTCTTCATGGCCCCATAACATTTGTTCAGGACCACTATGGCATTCAGATACGATTTTGGTAAAAATATTCGAATTGGAGTTTCTGGCATGTCTGCATAGCTGCACTCATCAGCAGTGCCAGGCATATGTTTGTTATTAATTTTGAGCGTTTTTAAATGCCCAGCTTGGCATTTAAGGGGAGGCTTCAGTTTATATTATGGTGCGTTTCGTGCCATTCTTTCTGTATGATGACCTGAATGCCATGAGGTCCCCTTAACCCTGCCACTTGTCTACATTCTAAATATATGACAACAAAACAACTGAAAAGTCCAGGTGGATATATTCTTCAGGTTTGCCAACTTTTAACAGTGAATAGTGGAAACGAACACTTTCAACAGAGATGAAGTTAGGGTGCCTGTTGTGTTTCCATTAGCTTCTGAGTGTTTCTGAAGAACATGTGCTTAGGTTTTATTTGTTTCCTAATTTTGCTTCTCATAATATAATATTGGTTCTACAGTTTACTTTTAATGTAATGTTGTGAAGAAAACACTTTTGTACCGTATCTGATCTAATCTAATCTAACCCAAGGTTCCCCAGTAAAACATCTTCTGAATTATAAGGATTCATAATAATTACTCTGAGGCCAGGTAAAAAAAAACTGAGAGTAATCAGTGAGTGGCAAACAGAAATTGCCTTTTATTGTAGATTTACTTATTATCCAGTCATATCAGTCATATAAACATCATTATTCCATCGACTTTTCCATTCTGTTTGTTTAGTTTAGGACTATTTTAATTCTACCCATAGAAATCCTTAACAAACAAAAATGTATTGTACATTTTCTATGAACTTAAATAACTGAGTAATTATTGACATCACGTATTAATTACAGTATATTAACTCGTTCGAGTAGTGATGACATATGGTACGTGTACACGTGTAAGATGTCGTGTGTGTATGTGTGTTTTCTTACATGGATTTTAATTGGTACGACCCTGAACAAAACTAAAAGCACCTTAACGAGACAAAGCACCTTAACGAGACCACTAAACATTTAATCCAATTGAGTAATACATGAATAATCAATATACAAAGTTTTATACAGGCATTCTTCTCATACAGAAAAATATTCTGCATTACATGACCTGCAAATACGAGTGCGAAATTTTCTCTCCAAGCAAACAGATGAAACTCAACCCGGAACCAAGGAGTAGCAAGTAGAAGACACCCTGCATGTGGTTCAGACTTAGGACGACTCCTCTCTCTTTCTGTGGATGAAACAGACAAATTAACAATACATTACGTTGATAAATTCTTACTGAGCTGAATTACAATAACTAATATTATGTTGCATTCTTTATCAGTTGTTTTACTGTAGGTAAAGATAAAGTGTATTAGAGATATAAACTCAATGGCTAAAATTGAAATAAGATTATATTAAAAGTTGGTAATCCTGAATGGGCAAAATTATATTCGGTACAAAATACATCATTGTGACTCTGGCGGTCTAAAATTGATAAAAACAACAATGATCGTTTGCTTGGCGTTAACATATACTTCTATCCTTCTGGTCTACATCACGTTCAGGTGCTATGATGATTGATTAAATAGGATTGGGCAAAATTTCGAACCATTGTGGCTGCTTTTTAAAACGAGTGGACTCTCTTGGCTGCTGGGGCCATTGATGTTAAACAGATGTTATATGGATATCAATAAACCTCCTCCACTTCTTCGAGCGGTGGTCGACCAGGCCCTCGAGACGTCACTCTCTGGTTGTATTAGTTTTCAAAGGCTGGGGCTCGTTCTCCCGGGTACCTTCTGCGAACAAGAGAAAACCCAGCAGGTCGGGTGTTGTATCGACAAACCCGACTAGTGGTATGGATACTTTAATGTTGACTGATGTATCTGCATCTCTTTCATTTGGCGCTATCCACTCCATTTTTAAGCGTTTTGGAATGGTTCTTCGGATCCGTTTCACTTATGACAGTGACTGGCTATCCAATATGTGTTATATTACTTTAAATACAAGTGCTTCTGCCAAAGCAGCTTTTGAGGTAAAGATTCTCTGTCTATAGAGGATGCTCATCGAACGATTTAGATGATGTGATCCATAAATGTAGTTGACAGTGACAATGACTACTGTCTCTACATCTTTGATGACTCAGTAGAACATATTCCTAACGAGCGCTGTGTTCCAACACCCGTTTGGTTTGTGGTTTACAACAGAGAGAGGCGTTTTAACCTCATAAACGCTTCTTGGTATCTGGAAAAAAAAGGTTATTATTTGAAGAAATATGGTAAGAGAGTTTTTATCAGAGACAAAGGTTTTACACAGGCCATGATGCTCCTCAATCAACCCTGCCCTTCTGATGGCATGATTGAATCAGATCAAACGTCACCGAACATTTACTTATAGCAAAGGGCGTGTATAGAATGGAGACCTGTATGAATTATAAGAAAAATACATTCTTGTTATGTGCTCTGATATTGTCCAACGGGTAACAAAGATGAAAGGCAGTAAGAACATGATCATTTTCACTTTCTATGGCTCGCATATCCCAGATCGCATTAATATCAACCCCACCTCTTTCGAAGTGGTTTAAACCTTTTGTTGTGCGCCTTTTACAGTGTTTTTGCTGTTATGAGTTTGGTCATGGGAGGAGGAACTGCAACAACCGTTCCCGTTGTGGTAATTGTTCTGCTCTTGACTCACATCCTACTTTGGGTGTCAGTCAGAGAGTTACTGCTTTTACTGCAGGGAAGCTCACCCCCTACGTTCACACCAATATAAGACGTACCTCCTCGAGCAGGATATTCTCAATTTAGTTAACTCCCAATTCATCAACATTGATAGTACCAGACGGCAACGTAATTTTAGGAGACAGAAGGATGGTGGTGTGAGCACATACTCCTCCTTCCTTCGCCTTAGTCATTCTAAGTCGACAACATCTAAACGATCTAATTCAGTTACACCACCCTCTCACCTCTCTCAAGAAACAGCTGCTTTTTACTCTGATGAAAACGTTTCTATGGTTCACTGCATAACAGCTTTTATGTCTAGGAAATTGTATCAGATACGCGGTCTGGTGACCCTTTCCCTGATGAAAATGCTCACGCTTTAACTATAGGTGTCTATGAGGTATTGGTTAACGCTGCCACACACTCAATCAATTTCGGCTATGTTTAATGTCTGCTCTGTTGCAAGATGATGACGATGATGCAGAGCAGATAGCTGAGGAGGAGTTCCGCCGTGTTCTCTCCCGGAATGATTCTACCACCTGTATTATGTATGTTGTTGTATCTGCCTGTGTCAGTGATACCACTGCTGTACAGGACAATATCAATATAATTGTTTCAAAGAATATACCTGCTCATATACTTACATCTTCTTCTAACATATCAGATGCTTCTCAATTAATGCCCCAAGTACTACTCCTCGGGTTCACTCTTCTTCTAGCGGCCCAGGATTAGACAAAACGTATCTTTTGAGTAAACCCTCAGGTCTTGGTGGTAGTGGGAAGTACCTCCCCGAGGTTTCCCAAAAATCAGTACCAAAATAACACTGTCCAAGGTCCTTCAGTGAAATTGCCGTGGCTTGCGTGCTTCTTGGGAAGAACTGCGAATTCTTCTCTCCTGCATGTGTTTCTAAGAGACAATGCTTGGGGACTACATTCCTGCCAGTCCTCCAGCATACTCTGCATCTTATTTCAATTCATTTGAAGGGCAGGGTCACCATGGTGGCTCTGCCATCCTAGTGCGTCGAGATATTTCATGCGTGAGGTTGGAGGTTGACACACCGCTCCAGGCTGTTGCTGTTAACATTTTTATGGACCGCCCCTACACTGTGTGCAGTCTATACCTTCCTCCCAGTGTTACAGTAGAGAGGGGTGATCTCAACCGTCTTGTACGGGACCTTCCCTCTCCCTTTATTTTATTGGGTGATTTCAATGGTTGTCATCTTCTGTGGAGTTACAGTTCGGTCAACCCCAGGGGTGTTTTATTAGCTACTTTTATTGAGGATGAGGGATTAGGAGTTTTAAATACAGGAAATGTGACACATTTTAATAGCCCAACTGGGACTTTTACCACCATTGACATTTCCATTTGCTCACCCAGTGCTCTGTCCACAGTCTCGTATTCCTAGGTCTCTTCAGTAGCTGATTTTGGTAGCTTTGACGAGTCTGTAACATATTTCACTAATATGCTCCACTCTGCCACTCTCAACTCTATCCCTAAAACTTCTGGCTACTTTCCCAAACGTCCTGTCCCTTGGTGGTCACCAGTCTGCACCACTGCTGTGCAGGTGAAGCGCGCTGCTTTCTTTCGCCTTCGTCGCAATCGTGGGGACCCAACTCTTTTAGAGGACTTCCGACGGGCAAGGACTGGGGCTAGACGAGTTTTAAAAGAGGCCTGACGTGCATCTTGGAAGGCTTATGTGTCTTCAATTAATACTATAACTCCATTCACCCAAGTGTTCAGGAGAGTCCGTAAAATGGCAGGGAAGTTTTCTCCTAGTTCTCAACATGTACTTCAAGTCAATGGAATTAAGATTATGAACGGTTTGACAGTGGCAAATGCCATGGCTGAGGCTTTTGTGAGAGTTTCCAGCCGTGAATTTCGACCTCTGGCTGTCATGCTTGAATTAGGAGCCAAGGAGTGCATTGTCGTGGTTTTCTCATTGTTGCGACACTTGGGTGCGGAGGCGATCTGGGTGGAGGGTTGCTACCATCCTTCTTTCCCCAAGTCGGGCAAGGACTCTAGTATTACCCTCAATTACCCACCAATTGCCTTGACCTCCTGTCTCTGTAAACTATTTGAGAAGATGGTGAATGTCAGACTGGTATACTTCTTGGAACGGGATGATTTTCTGTCTCTGTCCCAGTCTGGCTTACTTAAACACCATTCCAATACAGACACTGTAGTCAGGTTGGAAGCTGCTGCATGTGAGGCCTTTGCACATCAACACCTTGTCTGTGTATTCTTTGATTTAGAGAAAGCGTATGACACTACATGGCAATATGGCATCCTGCAGCAACTCCATGTATATGGCCTGCGAGGTCGCCTACCACGTTTTAAAAAAGTTTCTTAGTGGTCGTAGTTTTTCTGTGAGAGTTGGTACAGCCCTCTCAACATGTGTTGCACAAGAATAAGGCATCCCCCAGGGAAGCATCCTTAGTGTCACATCGTTTGCAGTAGCAATTAATGCCATTGCCTCATCCCTTCCGGACAGTATAGCTAACTCGATGTACGTTGACGACCTAGCAGTCTAGATTGCTGCTTCCCATATGTCAATGGCGGAGCGAAATATTCAGCTTGCCTTTGACATGTGTCACATTGGACTGGTTCTCATGGGTTTCGATTTTCTCCTACCAGGACAGTTGCTATGATCGGGCCACCCTCCTTCGCCTATACCACATTTTTATTAGGTCATAGCTCGACTATGGGTGTGAAGTGTACTCCTCTGCCACCAATGCCCGTCTCAGAGTTTTGACCCTGTTCATCATGCTGGAGTACGTTTGGCGACTGGAGCCATTAGGTTGTCTTCATGGTTCATTGTTGTCATCGATTACATTGACTTCCTTGCTTGGCGGTGTCATCTGATATCATATCTCATTGCTTCCTTTCACATTTTCGTACACCATTGCCCTTTGGCTTCTGTGTCAGGAAAACTATGGAGGAGATGGGCATTGATGACTTCCAGATTTGTCCTGTGTTAGAACCCAGGGTGGCTCCATTACTTCTTCTAGAAGTTTTCCCCTGCACTTGTTTTACAGATAAAAAGGAATCTCTTCTTTTTCCAGTGGCTCGTTCCCCATTTTTAGATAATGCCTTTACTCGCAGGGAGTCCCTCCCTGTGTACACAGATGGGTTAAAGTCAGATGCTGGAGTTGGCTTTGGAGTTGTCTTTCATGATTTATGCTGTGGCGGTAGGCTCCCTTCTGTCATGTCAATTTTCACTGCTGAGCTCTCGGTCATTTTATATGCCCTCCAAGTGATTTTTACTCTCCCTCAGCCTTCTTTTACTATTTTTAGCGATTCCTGTAATGCCTTGCAGGCCTTGTGCAATTTTAACTCTTTCCATCCACTGGTGTTGGCAATTCTTGAGTCCTCGTGGCACAAAGAAATTTTCTGTTGGGTCCCGGCCCATGTGGGTGTCAATGGGAACGAACGGGCTGAAGCCCTGGCTAAGGCTGTGGTCTCCAATTCTCGGCCTCCTATCAGGCATCATTCTGTTCCTGCAGTGGACCTTCGACCCTATGTTGATGCTACAGTTCGTTCCTGCTGGAAAGACGGATGGAATGCCGTCGGGGCTAACAAGCTCCGCGACATCCGCCAGCGCCTTGTCCCGCAGGTGAGATATGGCTCTTGTCTGTCTCCGCATTGGCCACACATTATTGACTCATGGATTTTTAATGGAGAGGACTCATCCTCCCTACTGTGATGATTGTCTGGTCCCTTTGACAGTACTGCATCTTAGCATCTTATGGTCGAGTGTCCTAGGCTTGGGGACCTGCATCCTCAGCACCTCTCTGAGTGCGGGGTGGATGACAGTTCTTACAGTCTCCCCCAGGTGCATGGGGATGATGATGCTTGTAGTGTGGGAGGGAACAGCCTCTCCTATGTGGAGGAGGCTGGCCTCCTCCAGAAATTATGATATTATGATAATTATGGTTATTAGATGTTTGATATTTTTAAGTTTTTATTTTTTTTATTTTTTTTTTAGACGTGTTCTTATAGTAATAACTATATCTATCAATCTATCTCTATCTATCTATCTATATTTATCTATTTATATGTATCTTTATCTATCTATCTCTATCTCTATCTCTCTATCTCTATCTCTATCTCTCTCTATCTCTATCAATCTATCTCAATCTATCTATCTCTATCTATCTATTTCTCTATCTCTCTATCTATCTATCTATATCTATCTATCTATATCTATCTATCTATATCTATCTATCTCTCTATATCTATCTATCTATCTATATCTATCTATCTATCTATCTATATCTATCTTTCTATCTATCTATCTATCTATCTATCTATCTATCTATCTATCTATATATATATATATATATATATATATATATATATATATATATATATATATATATATATATATATATATATATATATATATATATATATATATATATATATATATATATATATATATATATATTTCTATCTCTTTATCTATCTCTCTATCTATCTATTTCTCTCTCTATCTATCTATCTCTATCTATCTATTTCTCTATCTCTCTATCTATCTATTTCTCTATCTTTCTGTCTATTTCTATCTATCTATCTATATCTATCTATCTATATCTATCTATCTATCTATCTATATCTATCTATCTATCTATCTCTCTATCTATATCTCTCTCTCTATCTATATCTATATCTCTATCTATATCTATCTCTCTATCTATATCTATATTTCTCTATCTATCTATCTCTCTATCTCTCTATCTATCTATCTCTCTATTTATCTATCTATCTATCTATCTCTCTATTTATCTCTCTATCTATCACTCTATCTATCTATCTCTCTATCTTTATATCTATCTCTCTATCTATCTCTCCCTATCTATCTATCTATCTATCTATCTATTCTCTCTAACTCTCTATTTATCTATCTATCTATCTATCTCTGTGTTTTGATTCCTCCAAAGAGAGAAAGATATTGAGAGTGAGGTTTTCTTTTATGCAGAGTGTATGAAGTTTTCTTTGTTGCATTACAGGGGATATTATTTTATTTATTTTTTGATTTTGACACTCTTGTCATAAGTTTTTGTGGTCACCTAGGAGGCTCCCGTTTTCAGTTTCTGGTGTGTAAAATCAAGCTCTTTCATTCTGTAAGAACAAAATTTGTCTACATGAAAGTTGAAAATTGACAAAATTCACCACCAGAAGTCAGCTGGGGGTGAAAAACAAGTCGTTTTTAAGGGGTTATTCATTGAAAAAATAAATATTTATATAGGGCTAAAACACTCTCCAGGGTTTAGTGATAAAACGTATGTAAAAATTATTACTCTAGGTAAAAGGATGCGCGCGTGCATAGCGGATAAACAGACAGACAGACAGACAGACAGACAGACACACAGACAGAGTGTTTTATATATTAGATGTGCTTTTTAGTTTGTGTGTCATTTAGTCATCCTGCCTTTCCCTTTCGGGAGTTCATGTTTTATTAATTATGTAGATGACAATTTTATGTTGGGCGGTATTTGACCCTAGCTGTTGCGTCGCCAGAGGCCTAGTTGCATCATAAAATCAATCAATCAATCAGAATATTAGTTGATAGGGTTGGAAGTACAGCTGAAAAGGACAGTAATGAAACGGGGAAAGAGAGTAGGTGATATGACAAAAACCCAGAAGAACACGACTGTTGATAGACTTAAAAAAAGAGTGGCCATCTACAACAGCCACTATAGACCGGCCAGAAAGGAAATAAGATATTAAGGTGCAGAGGGTAACATAGAAGCCGATTGAAGGCAGCTTGGAAATTAATGCTTTGTCCTAGACTCTATCAAAAGCTTTAGATATATATAATGCAACAGTAAAAGTTTCACTGAAGTTCCGAATAGAGGATGAATAGAGGAATCAGAAGGGATGGATAGAAGATTGTCAGTAGAGGATCTGTGAAGGAATCTATACAGACGATAAATAACAAGGTCGTGACGAATAATGTACTTTTGAATTTTAGTTAAGTTTGGAACACGAGAGCAAGTGCAGTTGTTGCGTAACTCGTTACATCTGTTTTTAACTCAAAACAAAGGTTAGAGAAAGTAGAAGACAGAAAAGGGGTTATTGACAGTTACTACTGATGCCTGGGATTTAGTGAGGAAGAGGAGGTAAGGTTTAGTCAAGGATGGGTGGTGTTCTACACCAGCAAAACTAGTAGAAAGGCCGTTTATTACTTATGTTGATGTGAAGTGAGTCAGACAATGATCTAAGCCTCTAAGTAATTTCGAGGGGTTGTTAGCCAGGCGTCCAGATATTGGGGAGTTTAAGTTCTCGATCCCAGGGGTTTTCGAAAGAGGTCTTTAGATAGCCATATATAAGATATCAAATTTTGAAGTATGTGTGTGGCGTTCAGTGTTCTAGTTTGTAAGATGTAAATACAGGAAGTGTTGCACTACGAAAATTATTAAACAGAGGTGGACAGACAGGTGCCACATCAGTTTCAGCTCTCCATATCACTAATCACCATCCACCTTTGTAGTACTACCAGTTTGACTGGTGTCTTCAGTCTCTTCCTTTTAAAATTGATTTTGACCTGCATTTGAAATAGTTCCTAGAATCGACACAACAGGACAAAGTATGAACACCAATAATATTATACTTAAATGATCCACCACATAGTTGAACCTTCCTGAAAACAAAAAGAGGAGCAAACTCCAATGAAATACTGAAAATACCAGCATTATTAGACATGAAATAAAATGGAAACATTCGTACCTCTACCATATTTGTTACAAGCAAATTTGTAGCATCTTTGGATCTTGCTTTATTTTCTTTGATTCGTTGCGCAATCAACTCCCACAACCAATATGTTGTTATCCCTGCAGCATCCAGTTGTAGAGTAAGCTCATTAAATCGATTGTAAAATGGGGCACCTAACCTGAAAATGTGAAGTAGGTTACATAAATAATCAGTCAAATTCGCTTTCTTTACATCAATCAGCAATTTCTGTATAATATTACATGGCTCTCAAAAGCTGATATATATATATATATATATATATATATATATATATATATATATATATATATATATATATATATATATATATATATATATATATATATATATATATATATTTATATATATATATATATATATATATATATATATATATATATATATATATATATATATATATATATATATATATATATTACTGTGGATAATAATACCACATCACTGATAATCCTGTATTAACTTCATCCATTATAGTTCAGTATTTGGATAACAATATGTTAATTATTATTTTTTAGTTTATCAAATGAGTTGGCGATCTCTCTCTCTCTCTCTCTCTCTCTCTCTCTCTCTCTCTCTCTCTCTCTCTCTCTCTCTCTCTCTCTCTCTCTTCATCTGCTTTCAGTTAATTATTTAGTATATAATATATATATATATCAGAATAAAATTTGCATAGTCTAGTGTGTAACAAACATCAAGCACCTCGAATACAGAATGAATAAACATAAAAAATACATGATTATGGGTGGCTTGGGCACCAGCCAGTCATGAGCCATTGCAGACTATTGTGATAACAGATTTATTATCCATGCTAGAAAACTGTAATAATTATTAGTTTAATTATCAAATATTTACCCCAAAATAGTCTTGTACGTAAATAAAAATATTCACCTTTTATGTACTGTACGCGTATTTACGCAAAAAATGCACAAAATAACATAGTTTCTGCCAATTGTTCTTACTCAAAGTAATGACAGTGAAAATAGAATACAATAGAGATTAGCTGCTAAGCAAAGGGTATGAGGTAAACATATTAATTATTGGTCATCAATCTAACAACAGTAGCAATGGCACATACGGTCCAAAAGTAATAATAATCATAGAGTTATGGATAGTTAGTTTAGTCTTACCCTTGCAACTTTCAATATTAGGAACGTAGCAAGAAGAGGAAGTCTAACTGCGCTGCCTGAACATATTATAGAAGGAACAAATTGAGATTTAATTACAATGTGGTAATATTTTGTTCGTGTCATTTCTCAAAGTCCTTTAAATATAAAAGTCAATCTGATATGTTAAATCTCTCTTTGCCAATACAGGAAATTTGCACTCATCTTACCCCAAGGAGAGGAGTCTTGGTAGTAGAGCCCATAGAGGGCATTCACTGTCTTACTTACAGCTGTGA
Organism: Petrolisthes manimaculis; assembly: GCA_034508575.1. Lineage (NCBI taxonomy): Eukaryota > Metazoa > Arthropoda > Malacostraca > Decapoda > Porcellanidae > Petrolisthes > Petrolisthes manimaculis. The sequence goes on along the minus strand of JAWZYT010000123.1, from coordinate 28,230 downwards.
TGCATCTGAGGCATGAGGCATTATTGCTGCCGTGTCCGTAATATTACGAACTGTATACTGGCTAGTCCCCTGGTTAAGTTACGTGAAGTTTTGTAGGTAAAAGTAGTTAATGTTGTATATATAGGATAAAATGCGCTGGGAAAAGTAATTAAACTATTTTTATAGATATCTTATGATTAGTTTTAGTGCAACAGCTCAAGCATCATTATTAGATTCCCCCCCCCCCCCTTCCCCCACGAGAGTAAGGTATCCAGCTAATAAACAATTCGTAATTATGCTTCCCGGGGATCGATGGGGGAGAACACTCACATACACCACACATATATACACGTACACTTTTCCAAATGCACTCTATCACTCTATAAATATATCGCCTTAATGACCATTACGAAATAAATAGGCGTTAAGCCCAAATAACAAACGAACAAACATGTTCCCGGTGTCACCTACATTGTTATCTAACTCGCAATTCAACGGCAACTGCGGGGAACTGTGTAAATCTTAATATATTAATTACAATTTAATGCAACCCAACAAGAGACGAAGGTGCGACTTAAGAAGAGAATTCGTCGAAAGGGGTCAAAATGGCAATTTGTCATAATTTGTATGTGAATTCGCTGGGTCCGTACCATGCAGGTATAATCTAGAGGAGGCGGCATGAGCCGTTCGTCCTGTACACCCAAAGTGAAGCCAGGGGCGGAGCCTATTACCCTACCCCCCATTGACTCAAAACTTTGCCTCGGCCACTTTAATCCCATTAAAATTATGCTCTTATCTTTTCATATATCCTATAATTAAAGCCAGAAAGAGACTTGAATTTGTTCCATATATGATAACTGCATAAAATTATCCTTTTCTGTTTAGTATCAAAAGTACTTAAACCCATTAAATATCGCTGTTTCCTAGAGCATTACCTCTTCTCGCAGACTTTTCCTAGGAGTATGAATGGAAGAATGAATTGATTAATGAATGAATAGTTTATTTTATGCAAAAAGTATAGTAAAAGAGAAGGTCATAGTTTACACACCAACCCACAGACCGTATTATAACGTTACAGAGAAATAACAACAAGTACAGTTGACCACACGTGAATCTGGTATGCCTCGCTACTTGCGAGATACCTACAACAGGAAGGAAAGTGGGCAAAAGTTATATATATATATAGTAAGTTGACAAACAGATAGTAGTAATATTTTACTGTCTGCCTGTCAACAAATTACATATTTTTTCACTTAAATTTCCTTTCGTTCTAGTCACCTCACAAGTAACGAGCCATACCAGCTTCATGTGTGGGCAACTGTACAAATGCAAATAAAATTAATTATATAAAGAGTTCTAGTATGAAACTCTGGAAGGCCTTATGTCACTCTTTAAGTACAGTATATAAATAAGGTTATATACAGTAAGATGTGTATAGTGAAGTGAAGATGTGTATAATGTAGTGAAGATGTATATAGTGTAGTGAAGATGTGTGATCTGCAGTGAAAATGTAGCCTACATAGTGTAATGAAGATGTGTATAATGTAGTGAAGATAAGCTATATATAGGGTAGTGAAGATGTGGTGTGTTGTGATGTGTTTAAGGAAATGGAGATGTGTGGGTAGTGAAGATGTGTATAGTGTACTAAACATGTGAATAGGGTAGTGAAAATGTGTATATTGTAGGCCTACTGGAGATATATGATGTGTAGTGAAGATGTGTATATTATGGGAAAGAGATGTGTAGTGTAACACCCAGAACTGTCATGTAATAGAGTTCACACTCAGGTGTGTTGTCTTGTATCAAACACATTTTACCACTAATAAGCCACATGGAATCTTACCATGGTGGCTGCATGTTACTGCATAAAGTGTGTCATCACTTACTCAGTTTCAGTTCACTCTGATTCACACAAAAACATTAATTTTACTCATCAGTCCCAGGCCGTAATTTCACAATTATAAAAACTCTTCGCACATTGGCTTAACTTAGACTACGGTTTTATAACTTTAACCTAAATGGTCAAGAACCAAATAGTCTACATAGTAAACACAATTATAAATTAAATATCTTTAAAAGATTATGAAATATGCTAAAACATTCATAATACAATCTCTCAACACACGAGTTATCCTACAGGCCAACCCTAACTTGGGCACAAGTAGGTCCCCCCATGGAGCCAGTTTATCTTATATAACCCAGTCAATGCCATATATACGTGAGGTTATACATTAACAGTTAATATCACAAGACTATAATAGCCTTGGTTTTGCAGTTTTGGGGATACAGTATTAATATTTTATAGGACATGGGTACGTGTCACGGTTGCGAGGCAGGTGATGAATTTCACTTCGTTGATTTGTCCCTTTCTATCGTATATTTTACTGTATGACTTTCTTAACATACCTCTGAAAAGCAGTAGAAAGACTACTGTCTCTCGGTACACCCAGTTGCTGAACACGCAGACATTATTAAAAAAAATGGCAAAGAATGTTGGTGAAGTTGATGGTCCGACGTTATCAGCTGAGCAATGTTTTGATTCAATGGGGGGTAGGGAGGACAGCTGACCAATAGAAAGTTGGCTTCACCTTTGTGACGTCATGCCACCTCCTTAATATTATCCCTCCATGGCTCAGACTGACACCCGTAGTTTAAAAAAAATTGAGGGCCCTTACTGGAGCTCTATGAACCCTCCAAATAATACAGGCCACAAAACGCTTCAGTGTTTCGAATAGGGAATCTGTTTGGAGAATTCATAGAGCTTCAGTAAGGGACCTCAATTTTTTTTAAACTCCCGGTGTGAGTACACACTGCTTTTTCTAGGGTAAAATTGAGAGATTATTGATCTTCTTATGTCCGAGTGTGCTGGTGAGCGACTAAAAGCCGACATGCGCAAACCCCCATTTTCTACTACCTCGCCTCTCAGTACACCCACCCAAACACTAGCGCTCTGCGTACGGCGACCATACCTCATTCAACTCATCATAATTCTGTAACTATTGCACCTATAGATTTGCTGTCGGTACCAATAGAAAGAGGAAGAGTTGCTCGTTCTGATGGTACTAAATTAATTCACTCGTTCATTGTACGTTAAGAGTAATAAGAATGCGAAAACAAGCTATTTTGTGAGTGTTTCACCAAACTCCCAGTCCTAGTGGTACACACTTTTATACAGTACTAGCAGGATTACCCGACGTTGTCCGGGGATCTATTTATCTATCTCTATCTATCTATCTATCTATCTATCTATCTATCTATCTATCTATCTATGTATCTATGTATCTATCTATCTATCTATCTATCTATCTATCTATCTATCTATCCATCTATATCTATATTTATCTATCTATCTATCTATCTATATGTGTCTATATCTATCTATCTATCTGTGTCTATATCTATCTATCTATATCTATATCTATATATCTATCTCTATATCTATCTATCTATCTATCTATCTATCTATCTATCTATCTATCTATCTATCTATCTATCTATCTATCTATCTATCTCTCATCTCTATCTATCTATCTCTATCTATCTATCTATCTCTCTGTCTCTCTCTGTCTATCTATCTCTATCTATCTATCTATCTCTCTCTCTCTCTTTTACACACACACACACACACACACACACACACACACTCTCTCTCTCTCTCTCTCTCTTCCACACACACACACATAGAGAGAGAGAGAGAGAGAGAGAGAGAGAGAGAGAGAGAGAGAGAGAGTGTGTGTGTGTGTGTGTGTAGAAGAGAGAGAGAGAAAGAGATCGTATGATATTTTTCTATGAATGTGAACCTCTTACATTCATAGAAAACGTTATAATATTTCATGGGTTATTATTGTATTTATGTATTTTCGGACTTACATGCTCTTGTTATACCCTTATTTGGTCACCTAAGAGGCTCTCGTTTTCAGTTCCTGGTGTGCAAATTCAAGCTCTTACATTCTGCAATATTCTTTTTTGCCTAAATGAAAGTCGAAATTTGAAAATTTTCGACCCCCATTTGTCAGCTGGGGGTGGGGGAAATGAAAAAAGTCGTTTTTAAGGGGTTAATCATTGAAGAAGAAAAAATGTATACTGCCAAGACACTCCTCATGTCTCAGTGAAAAAACGTATGTAAAAATTATTACTCTAGGTATAACGATGCGGCTGTGCATAGTGGCTAAACAGACAGACAGACAGACAGACTGTTTTATATATATAGATAGATAGATAGATAGATAGATAGATAGATAGATAACCCCTGGTCCTTTAGGGGTTAAATTAGTTCAAGATATTACTCATACCCCAAAGCACAGAATATTAAAGCTATAACATACTCAATGGCTTTCCAGGGGTAAAGTCATATCTCGTATCTTGGAGCAGCGGGGTGCCTTACTGCTTTTCTTTCAAGGAGGAATGAATACCGAGGCAGTGAAGCTCGATGGAGTAGGAGAAATTTACAAAGTAATGACAGTTCGTGGCACAAAACATGCTATTATTTCTAAATTACATTCTTGGAAAAGTTGACAAAAATAACATGGAGTTCCAATCAGAATATTTTCGACTATAAACTCTCTACTCCACAATTGCAAGTGAATATAGAAGTATATTGGGAATGTTCATGAAAGATGAATTTCTGATGACAAAAAAATTGGTCAACATAAATCCAATTGATTCATCCAAGTTCAAAACTCTGGACAACCTACATGTTGGTGGTCGATGCGAAGTACTACTAATGAAGGGACCACTTCAAGATGAAAAAAAGAAAAGATTCCTCTTCGACTGTAGGAAATTTCTGGTTGAGCTGTGTCAGCAAATGAGAAAGAGATTCACATTTGAAGAGGAAAGCGTATCAGCTCTTCTACGAGTGTTGGACCCAAAAGTAGTACAGTCTACCCAAAGAGATGTGACACTTGCTAAACAAGCATACCATTTTCCTATGTTTGTTAATGAAGATTACTTGGATAAACAGCAGGACCAGTGGAACGATTTATTGTATGCAAAAGAACATCTGCAAAACTTGACTTAGAAAGCTACTTCGTTCTGGCATGAGCTTAGCAAAGTTCAAGATGGCAATAATGAGTCTAAGTTTGATTATTATACTGTCTGCATTCATGTGTAGACTTTTGGCTTAGCCTCACTCATCAGCAACTGTGGAGAGAGTGTTCTCAAAAGTAAATATGATAAAGAACAAGAAAACAAACAGATTGCATTACACTACTGTTGCAAACAGACTTCATGCTAAGCAAGCAAAAGCCCATCAAGAAGTCCCGTGTTATGAATGGGAACCATCGGTGTTTCTCATTAAGGTGGTAATTCTTTTTTATTACATTGAAGTGCCTTGGTAACTCCAAATTATGCTAGGAAACAGGACCAGAAGAGAAAATAATAATGGTGTTCTATTGCTTGGAATAGTTTGGAGGATTCAGTTGCTCCAGATTTACCAACACAAAACTTCCCCCTTAATGACTTGAAAAGTGGCCTCTGTCAACGGCGACATCTGGATAGGATAAAAAAAAAAAAAACGTGCCAACTCTTCATCTTGGGCAGCCTACCAGCAGTGAAGAATCTGATATTGACGAACCACATCAAGTTTTTGTGCAATGAATCTACTCTAAAGGTAATTTTGAATCATATTATTTTTATTGTATGTATTATGGTGTATACTAAGCTTCTACTATTAATGTTCTATATTTTTTATCTATGTTTTTTTTGGCCGTGTTAGGTGACAACACTGGTAGAGAGTAGAGTGCACACTGCTTAGTGCGATCGACAAGGGAAGGTGGAGTCACATGTTACTTGTTGCTTGTATTTTTTTGCTCGTTTATCTGCTTTATGTTCTAACACAAACAGTACCAATGTGAGTGAAGTGTGGAACACCCTGTGTTTATATATATTGTTATTTGGGGTATTTACGGTTGAAAGGGTAGGTTTTTAGTATAAGATTGTCCTTAGTAACCAAGCCGAGATTATCAATGACGATAATAGTCATGATGGTAGGCTTCTTTTGAAGATGTTACATATGATGAACAGTACAAATGATTATTTTATAATGAAAACAATTAATTGTATTAGAGGGAATAACCTGCATTTATAATTATAATGTATAATTACGAACCTAACGATCCTATAATAGTACCGGCATTTATTAATAACTTACTTAGAAAATTAGCCCGCACAGCAGTGGTGCAGACTGGTGACCACCAAGGAACAGTACGTTTGGGAAAGTAGAAGTTTTAGGGATAGAGTTGAGAGCAGCAGAGTGGAGCATATCAGTGAAATATGTTACAGCCTCATCAGAGCTACCAAAATCGGCTACAGAAGAGACCGAAGAAGTTAGCTCTCTAAAAAACTGCCAGTCAGCCTTCTCTAATTTCCACCTAGGAAGACGAGACTGAGGTTCATACTTGTTACCTTCTAAAAGTATAGAAAAATGGTCACTACCATATAAATCTGGCAACACTCTCCAAGTAAAATCTAACAGAGCACTGGGTGAGCAAAGGCAAATGTCAAAGGCGGTAAAAGTGCCAGTAGGGCTGTTAAAATATGTAACAGCTCCTTCATTTAAAACCCCTAATACCTCATCCTCAATAAAATATGCCAATAAAACACTCTTGGGGTTGATTGAACTGTCACCCCACAGAGGATGACGACCATTAAAATCACCAAAATAAAAGAAAGGGAGAGGAAAGGTCCCGTACAAGTCTGTTGAGATCAACCCTCACACTGAGTCTTGGCAGCGGTTCACGGACAGTATTAACCAGCAAACAAGTGTGGCTTCTATGTGGCACTTAATTCGTCGCGTTGTTAGAAAGACGCCGGCCACTGCTCGTCATCACCTTCCCACCGACTATGCCAAACAACTTGTCGATGCCTGGTCAGAACAATCTACCCCAGCCAGTCTACCCATCCACATACAAGATGTACTCGCTTCCCGTGCTGCTATCCATCGGCTACGTCTAACTCTAATGTCTGCTCTGTTGCAAGATGATGACGATGATTCAGAGCAGGTAACTGAGGAGGAGTTGCGCCGTGCTCTCTCCCGGGGTAAAGCTTTTTCCCCTGGTGATGATGGTATTACTTATACTGTGCTGCACCTACTTCAACAAGTTCCTGGGAAATCCCTACTTCAACTGTACAATCTTTGTCTTTGTGTACCACGACTCTGGACCAGCAGCACAATAATACACATCCCTAAGCTTGGCAATGCGAAGTTCAGGCCAATTTCCCTTACTTCCTGTTTTTGTAAGGTTATGGAGAGAATCTTACTTAAGCGTCTCATGTACAGACTGCAGAATCGCCTTTCTCCATTGCTTTTTGGTTTTCTTCCCCAGAACACTCCACTGCCTAGTCGACCTGTACTCTCGCCTTTCCAAGGACAGTGTGGTGGCTTTCATTGACCTTCGAAGTGCCTTCGATGTTGCTAATAGAGACGTCATTTTGGATCAACTGGTTGATTTTGGTATAAAGGGTAATCTACTAAGGTGTGTATTTCAGTGGTGCGCTCAGTCCTTTGCGCAGTTTTGTCTTGGTACGCCTCAAGGGGGTGTTCTCAGCCTATTTTTAGCTCCGGCCTAAGCCGAGAGCTCGTAGGTTTTATGCGAATTATTGTTCTTGGGGTGACCACTTCTTAAAAGGGGTTCAAGTCACTCACTCACTCACTCACTCATTCTCTTCCTCCCATCCATTTTCTTTTACCGACATTGAATCATTTATTATTATTATCATTTTTTCTTCTTGGGGTGACCAATTCTTAAAAGGGGTTCAACCAATATTTAAGAGGTTCAACCGAGAGGGGGTTCAACCGAGGGGTTCACCCTCAATAAAAAGGGTTCATTTTCAAAATTTCAATATAACCTTTTGAATACGAAAATCCAGATAAAACATAATTAATATTTTTGATACCTTTACATATAGATATTTTATTATTTCACTTGAATCATTAAGAGCCGGAGCTTTTGAAGGGTTTTCCTTCATGTTCTTGTTATTTAATATTTTGATGCATCGGCTGCTTACTTCTCTCCCTGATATTCCTGGTACTACAATTACGTGCTATGCTGATGATATCTGTGTTCATTCTACCTCACCAAAGGATATCCAGAGGTTTCTTGACTCCTTCTTTGTTGCCTCCTCTCACTGTGGTATTATTGTCTCACCAGATAAGAGTAGAATATTCACCTGCCGCCTTCCTCAAGCTCGGCCAGTGTTCACCATTGGAGGGACTGTCATTCCCATGTGTTCCCAGTACCGTTACCTGGGTGCGCCAGTCAATATTTGGCCAACTGTTCCTGCCAGACCTCAAGACCATCCTATTGTCCAGGACTTGTTGGGTCATCTCCAGCGCCGACTTACACCACTTCAATGGCTCACTAACAACTCCTCAGGCATCTCCATCCCAGTAGCCAGGACCATCTATATTGCTTTTATCCGTTCAGTTGTTGATTTCCTCTCCCCTGCTCTAATTCAACTTCCCAGGGCTACTCTTGAAACTTTAGAAAAAATTCAGAATAGAGCAATGAGGATAATTCTCGGCTGTCCAATGTCGACCAGAATAGTGAACATGTAGTGTGAGTTGCGTATTTCCCCATTAGTAGAGAGAATTTATTCTAATGTTACTTGCTTTACTGTCAAGTTCCTCCTTTTCCCACATCTTTCACCCCATTACTCTCAGTTAGTCAGACCTTTTCTTCGACCAAACTACCTGTCCCTCCCATACTGTCTGCTGGACGTACTCTTTTAAGGTCTGTTTCCTCTATGCTCCGTAGTCTTAATATAGATATAATGGTTGCAGACATCCCCCAGGGCCCCCTCCGTGGATGCTACCAACACCTGATGTGAGCTTTACACCTACTTCCAAGTCGGAACTGCCTTCTCTACAGCGGCAGTTGGCTCTGGAACACATAGAAACAGTGACGTCCTCCATCACAGATCCATACTGCCTCTACACTGATGGCTCATTGCAAATGGATAGTGCAGCGGGCTGTGCCGTTTTTAGCTCCGGCCTCAGCCGAGAGCTCTAGGTCTTATCGTAATTATTGTTCTTGTTCTTGTTCTTCTTCATGGGGCGACCACTTCTTAAAATGGTTCAACTTACTCACTCACTCACTCACTCACTCTCTCTCTTCCTCCCATCCATTTTCTTTTACCGACATTGAATCATATTTTCAACTGAGAGGGGGTTCAACCGAGGGGTTCAGCCTCGATAAAAAGGGTTCATTTTCAAAAATTTCAATATAACTATATGAATACGAAAAACTAGATAAAACATAATTAATATTTTCGAGACCTTGACATATGGATATTTTATTATTTCACTTGAATCATTAAGAGCCGGAGCTTTTGAAGGGTTTTCCTTCATGTTCTTGTTTCACCTGATATGGAGTCACCTCCAGGGGGCTGGGTTGGCCGTCGTCTCTGTAATTACTCCAGCTCAACATTGTGTGAATTGTATGCTATTCTGGATGCTGTTAGTCTTGTTTGTCAACGTGGAGTGAATGCTGCCATTTGTTGTGACTCTAAACCTGCCCTTCACTCCCTCACTAGTGTTCAGCCCACAAACTCTTCTGTTATTCAGCAGATTTTGTCGTTCTTGTTCTTATTACGTCATCGTGACTTGACTATCAAATTCTTGTGGGTACCATCCCATGTAGGTTTATGTCACAATGGTACAGTTGACAGACTCGCAAAGGAAGCCTGCCATCTGCCTCCACGTGGTGTTGGACGTCCTCTCTCCCTGACATGTTACCTCTCTAGATTCCGCTCCACTGCTCTCTTTCCTGTACGGCGACGCAGGGATGCAGAGAGGCCCTTCAGCATCTCCATCACCCATTACGAGTCTGTCTGCCGTCACAAGTATTCCTACCGTCGTCGAGGCCTCATGGTTCGAAGGCTCAATGTAGTGTCTGCTCGGTTGAGGCTTGGCTACCGGCCACCATGGCAGGTTGCTGGGATGCATGGTGAGCCTCCCTTCACTGAGTGTCGCTGGTGTCGAGCGCCTCGTGCTAACACCGTAGAGCACTATTGCCTGGCCTGCCCCACTGTCCGACACTTGCTGCCCCGGGGCCTACCACTTGATGTGGTTTGTCGACACCTGCTGAACCATCATGTTTTGGAGGAGCTTCTGGTACGTCACCCACGATTTGGTGGATTTAAGTAGGTCATAATGTAATTGTTTGTCTGCGTGCTTGTACTTCATTCTGCTATGTTATCAAGATATGTGTGTGTGTGTGTGTGTGTGTGTGTGTGTGTGTGTGTGTAGTAATTTGATTCTCAATGATTCTGTCTACTAGTAGGTATAGTTGCATTGACGCTACGGGGCAATTAATTGAAAAAAAAAAACTCAAGTATAAAACTGGGAAGAAGGTGTAAACAGCACACAGTGTAGGGGCGGTCCATAAAAATCTTAATTGCAACAGCTGCTCGTGCATGGAATATCTCCGCGAACTAGGATAGCAGAGCCACCATAGTGACCCTGCCCTTCAAATGAATTGGAATAAAATGCAGAGTATGCTGGAGGACTGGCAGGAATGTAGTCCCCAAGCATTGTCTCTTGGAGAGAAACAAATGCAGGAGAGAAACTAGAGAGAAGAACGCGCAGTTCCTCCCAAGAAGCACGCAAGCCACGGCAATTCCACTGAAGGACCTGGAACATTATTACTTTAGTACTGATTTTTGGGAACCTTCACAGAGGTACTTCCCACTACCACCTCGACCTGAGAGTTTACTCAAACGATAAGTTTTGTCTAATCCTGGGCCACTAGAAGTAGAGCGAACCCGAGGAGTAGTACATGGGGCAGTAATTGGGACCCGTAGACGAGTCCCTGAAGCATCTGATATGTTAGAGGAAGATGAAGGTATATGAGCAGGGATATTCTTAGAAACAATTACATTGGTATTGTCCTGTACAGCAATGGTATCACTGACACAGGCAGACACATCAACATCCATTATACAGGTGGTAGAATCACTCCGCTGCTCAAGCGGAAGATAAACTGAGGCCCATACTAAGAGACAGGAAGGTTGAGGGTTGATGGTACGGGGGAAGGTAATAGGGTACCAATAGTCAGTACCGTTATTGGAACGAAGGTCTATAGGTTGGTTGAAGGGAAGGCAAGTGTATACCTGTGTCTTCCCGCTGACCTTCGACAATTTTTTCCAAAATGATATTGTGAGAAAATAAATATGATGAACTGAAAAAAAAATCAGATGAAATTTGAAAGTTGTAAAGTCGTTACTTTTGTTTTGGGGAATATGTGGGAGTTATTTATAACACTTACGAATTCGTCCATGAAATTGCGGTAATCTCGGGAAGGAATTTTGGTTGTCGTTGAATGATTGCCATCGGCCAGTTTTCAAAATCATATTTTCAGTTAATAGGTAAGATTTACTGCTTTTCTCATGATGATACAAATTTTGTAGAGTGAGCACGTCATCTAAGACTATGAAAGATGAAATAGAGGAGTTGAGATGAGTATATAATGTTATCATTGTTATTAGGCTTCTTTCCCGCCCTACTCTCACCAAAGCACCCCCACCTCCTCCTCCTTATCCTCTTCCCGTTACTTGAATAATGTTTTGCGTATTGTTTAATTTTATAACACTGTAATACTTTGCTGCTCTAAGTAATTTACACAGCAAACATGTATAAAATAAAATTATAATGCTGTTATACACAAATTGAGAGCCAACAATATTGGCAATACAGATCATCTATATATATTAATGGTCATCGTATGATTCGTATCCTCCCTTCAGTTGTATAACAATAGTTAGATGGGGAGGGTGTCACTCCACGCTCCTGTAGTCAGTATGCTCTTATATTTCTTATTATTATTTCAATAGTTATTGAAATTATCTCTATATGTATAGAAAAGCATTGTGATATTGTTATTTACATGTATGTAATTTAAATTACTTAGTATGGCACTGTATTATTATGAAAATAAGCTGTGAAGGGATTTTTTGAGGTGAACTGGGTCCAGCTCTGTCGTCAATTATCCTGGCTACACCGATACGTCAAGAAAATACCCCCTACATCGTCGTCAACTCACAACATATTCCAAGATGCTGTGAGTGACGTTGTAGCTGCTCTCCCCTGATAGTGATGTGTATAAATAAGGTGTCGACATCTAGTGGGACAGAAGAGAGGCTACGGTACCAACATCACCACGAAGCTCCATTATCTCATCTGCTGCGACACCCAATGATCTCGGGGCCTCGCAAGAGTCACGTGCTACTTAAAGCCTACAGCCCTGAGGTTGATATATATATATATATATATATATATATATATATATATATATATATATATATATATATATATATATATATATATATATATATATATATATATATATATATAAATAATTCAAGTGAGGGGAGTAGGGTAAGGAGGGGGAAATGGGGGCGATGCTATTACAAATGACCCTTGGTAAAGATTGAAGGTAAAGTCGTAGGTTTTACCTTCGTACCAGCTGATGGTTGAAGGGAAGGTCCGTCGCCTTGACCTTCCTGATTCTTAGTACGGGCCACTGAATCTTTTGAAGTCACAATATTCGTGGCATTCACATTCACTTCACGCCCCTCCGAATATCGCGAAGGAAGCTTGTAAGGAGAACTTCTGTTGAATCAAGAGTTGAACCAGAGCCACGAGAACGCTTCTGGTGATATTGGGAGGAAACTATGGATGAGTCCACAGAGATGGTTGCCTAGCGAGGAGTCAAGTGCCTCAGAAGAACCACGAAGGCATCTCTGTGGCTGTTTAGGTGACTTAAGTTCCTTTTTGGAGAGAATGTGGCAGCGTGAACCTCTACCACATGGACACCTTTAGCTAAACTCTGAAAATAACCAATAATTCAAGGGTCACCAGAATGAATGTAACCTTTGAAACGCTCTAACTAGAGCATAAAGCTGCCTCTTGTGAGGGTGCTACAACCGATTTAGGGCGAAGGGATGAGGGGTATGCCTTCACACCACCATCTTTCTGTCGCCTGAAGTTGAGTTGCCGTCTGGCGCTACCAATACTGATGAATTGTGTATTAGCCAAGTGGAGAATATCCTGTTCAAGGAGGTACAGCTGGTTAAACTCCTGTGAGGCCCACCCAGCACTGCCAATGCTGTGCGAGATAGTGACGCCGAAACACTTTTTCTGAATTCTACTCGAAATATGCACTGGTGGGGGGATTTCCTTCACGCTTCAAACTCCCAATCCTCCCACCTTCGAGCAGAGTTCAGAACAAGTGTTTCGGCGTCACTATCTCGCACAGCATTGGCAGTGCTGGGTGGGCCTCACAGGAGTTTAACCAGCTGTACCTCCTTGAACAGGATATTCTCCACTTGGCTAATACACAATTCATCAGTATTGGTAGCGCCAGACGGCAACTCAATGGTGAGAACGTAGGGAGTGAGTATCCCTGCAGTAAAAGCAGTAACACACTGACAGACACTCAGAAGTAAGATGTGAGCAAAAAGCAGAACACCGGGAACAGTTGTTGCAGTTCCTCCTCCCATGACCAAACTCATAACAACAGAAACACTGTAAGAGACGCTCAACAAAAGGCTTCAACTCAAAAGAGGTGGGGTTAATGTTAATGCGATCTGGGATATGCGAACCATAGAAAGTGAGGATGATCATATTTTTTACTGCCTTTCATCTTCGTTACTCGTTGGACACTGTCTGGGCACATAGCGAGAATGTCCTCTTCTGAGAATTCATACAGGTCCTACTTATATAATATTCGTCCCTTGCTATAATTAAATGTTCTAAGTGGTTTGATTGATTCAAACATGCTATCAGAAGTACAGGGGAGATTGAGGAGCATCATGGCCTGTGTAAGGCCGTGATTAAAATGACCTTACCATATTTCTCTATGTGACCCATTGATAGTAATCCAATTTCTTTCTTTAGATATTGGAAAGCATGGATAAGGTTACCACGATCCTCCCTGTAGTAAGCCACAAACCAAATGACTGTAGAAACCCGACGTTCCCTTGGGACATGTTCTACAGACGCATCAAAGATGTTAGGACAATAATCATTGTCACTGTCAACAACAGTGAGTATCCCCAACTCTAGTCTAGTTCGCCAGGTCTCAGAGACAAACAAGCCCCCCACCACGTCAAGGCGTTATGGGGTAGCAGTGTGTAAGACCACTGTATTTGATGTTACAAATATAGCTTCCAACTATAACTACAGGTGGCGATCGAAAGTAGATACTCTGATTATGAGTCCCAGATGCTAACCACTGAAACATCACACCACTAAAAAGATAATTCACTTCACATTTTATTGATACCATCGGCAACCCAGAAATGCCACTACCTGCACTAACTGGAATTATCGCGAGTGTGGGGAACGACGAAACACCTTTCAGATTTGCCACTGCTGTTTGTCATATGACATTAACTTATGGAAATATAAAATTAAGTTTAATAATTTCATAATCTTTGGCGTCATGAAAAAAGTTTCTCCCCTTCAATGTAGTGATGTTAATGTGGAGTTTTATGCAGCTCAACGCCACAATTGCAGAGGTAGTATGAACGGGAGAAATAAGGACAACAGTTGTTTAGTTTTACAAATACTAAAAATAAGCAAACTTTAAAAATAAGTTATTAAACGTGACATTCACAAGCATAAGAAAGAAAATATGTTCTATGCCGTCATAATCAGACATAAACAACAATATTCATTCTTACCTGAAGCCCCATCCGAATAGAGCTATATATTCAATTCCTCTTTTGCTGATAAAGAAAGGCGTCTGGCCCTGCGCGTTACCGTAATAAGAAGCGATGTGAATTGTCATGTAGTACGTCAGATCGATTAAGGAGTATTTTCCCTTTAAAATCTTCTTTAGCCCTCCATCACCATCAATGGTCTGAAAAGTATACACAATACTTCACCAACTCGTTGAGCGATTTTTTTTTCTTTTTTCTGTAACATGACTCTTCCCAATACAAAATTTATCTCCAGTCTTGTTGAAGTTTCGAATCATTTAACCTACTAGTGTACCAAATACATCGCTTATCCTGTTTCATATTTACTTCAGTTCACTTAATACTCGAGCAGGCTATTCGAACCAATCAAACAAATAAAAGAAAAGTTTCCTAAACATATTTCTATACCTTAAATGGATCATAACTTGCTCGGATTTTATAAAATTAACATATCCAACCATGTCATACCGGTAGGTAAGCTGGTATCTATACACTATTATGTAAGTTGTATATAAATATATTCGTGGCAACCTGAACAAAATGATTCAATGGTAGGCTAACTATCTTAAATTTGTAAATGGCACCCGGCATTATGAGCTACTTGTTTATATACCTATTTTAGTATGGCCTGAGCTAGGGTGGCCAATCACTGAATAACACCCTGAACAATAATATATATATATACATAAATAAAACATGGGTGACAGTGACCGTGACACGTAATGTAGGTCTGGAGAATATGCCAGCTGCTTATATACATATGCAACTGAAATTTATATCACCCCAATTTACTATACACACATTACTCATTTTTCATTGCATAAGGATTGCTTGATTAATTGATTGATATTAGGTGCCACAACATTGCATAAGGACAAAATCCTATGTGTGCGTCAGTGTTTCATGTTGTTGTACAGTCACGATGAAAAGTCCTGCATCAGGTGAATGAAAGTGAATTGAATTAATCTTAAGAACATTAAGGGACACTACCCATCTAGGTAAAAGTTGTTGTTGTTGTAGTTCCCCAGACTGTCTGGCCGAGCAGTCACGAGTCTGGTTGACCGAAGCCACCCAAATGGGAGTGAAGGTGATAGTGAGATCCGTTTCTTCAAAGGCTACATACTGCTGGCTAACGGGCGTGTATCCCTGGGCCAACAAATCCACCTTTTGTAGCCTTCCTTGTTGTGACACCCAATCGGGCGATCTCGATTCCACTGACGCGGGAATCGAACTCATGATATTTCGCTTGCTGGGCGAGTATGCTAACCATTATACCATCAACGCCCCCTCTAGATAGTGGTTGTAAGCAGTATTGAGCATTATACTTGTACAGTAGCCCAAGAAAAGACTGCAACCAAATTTGTGTGTTTGTGTGTGTGGCATTGTCTGGCAAGTGCTCCAAAGTAAACATTGGTATTTTATCAATGGATCACTCACAACCTATAGTTGTTGTATAGATTAATGTAAATAGCTGAAGGCAATAACATACATACATACAATTAAAGGTTGTAGGTTCCGAGTGATCCATTGATAAAATACCAGTGTTTACTTTGGAGCAGCTGCCAGACATTGCCACACACACAAATGTGGTTGCAGTCTTTCCTTGGGCAACTGTACAGTTGGACACAGGAATTCGAGGAATAGCCCAAGTGAAAGATGGTCAATTTCTCCCAATATCAAGTCCCTTAGGGTGCATACACAGAGAAAACAGGTTCACCCGCGCCGACCTGCCCCAACAATTCACCCATACAAAGGTATGTAGATGTGCACAGACAGAGCGGAAACCAGCGCGCAGAACCTGCTAACCTGCTCGTAAAGTCATGGTCTAATGTACTGCAACCTGGTGAATAAAAGCGAGCTATTTGAGTTAATTTTATGAACAAAAATTGCACACACCAACAGCTATAGTTTCGGATCATTTTTCGAAGCCATCTCATTGAAAGTTGTTGCTGTACATTAGACCATGACTTTACCAGCTTTCCTGATTCCTCGGGACATTCTTGCCTGCTCAACCCGCGCGGGTAGACGTTATGTTCAAAATACGATCAGCTATAAATAAACGTAATTATAATAATATGTGTATTTGTTTACCATATTGACTGTTGGTGTTTATCAGTAATACTGTGTTATAAACTGTATGGGAATATTAATGTACTGATATGTGTATAATTTATAAGTGTACCATATTCACTGTTGGAGTTTATTAGTACTGCTGTGATACCAACTGTGTGGAAAAATAAAAGGATCTTGTCTTTGTACCCGTTAATTTACGTATACAATGCCACGAAAATTTAATTATAAAATCTACATTCAACTGCCCTAATAGTAATGACCAGTCGTTCTTCTAGCAGAATAGGTTGTGTATGCCAGTTACACCATGTCTTCACCAGACGATGCTCAACTTTACTGAGAATATACAGTAGTTAAATGTTCCTTGTGTCAACATTGTATATTGAAAAAATCTTCTTTGATCACTTTTCGGGTCATTAAATATATTATGATATTCTCCCAGCTGTACTCTCTTGCAGTTTATTTCATGTACTGTAAATTCTTGGTGTTTTAAGTTTGGGTTGAACACTGTCCAGTCACAAGATTTCATCATCAGACGATGAGCTAGACATCTTTGTTGTACACGTGGTTTATCACAACTAATATAGACTGATGCCGCAGGCCACGGCGCCGCACCTTGCTAGCCTAGCCGCACCCCATAGCCTACACCTGACATGACTCACATGAGCGGGTGGACACCTACACGTGCTAGTTACCAGCGTGGGTGAGCGCCTGTCACCCGTGCGGGGTAAACCTGCTTTCTCTGTGTATGCACCCTTAATGCCAAATAGGAGACATCAGGGGCAGAAGTCAGCATTGAGGATGGTAATAAAAAGCAACTACCTTATAATAGACACTGGTTACTCAAATGGGACAAGTATATTTCACCTGGGCTGCAGCACAATTCCTGTGTCCAACTGTACCTCATAAATGTGGGCCGAATACAATAATAGTGCAACTAACTTTTGCCACTCTACAATCCTCCTTGTATTCCACTCATCTTAGACAATCACAACTGACAACTGACCTCCAAATTTCTATATATTTTCTGAACGACCGGATCCGTGTGTCTAGAGAAGTATTCCAATGGAATACCCGTTAAAATCCAAGATTCGATGCCCCAGCTCCATCCATCTCTTTTCACCAGATCATCCATCGTCTCTGGAGGCTTAGTCTTGGCCGTATCAATGGTGAGGTGTGAGATGAGACTGGACTGGTAACCCGTAAAGATAACCAAGCAGAAGAGAAGCCACCAAGCAATTAGTATCTGCAATCAGATAAAATTTTTAATGTGTATACTGTTATAGTCTAACCCCCCTCTAAATTAAGAGGTTTATCAGTATGTGTGTTCGGATAGCAGACCTATCCCAAATACCTCCTTATCCATCTTAAATTACCTCCCTGATAACAAGAGTTAGCCCACAGCACTGTTCTTTGTCTCTGAATATGAATGGTGATATCTTAGGTTAGGTTACTTTACAATAGGTGACTGAGTGAGACTAGGTATGAGAGGGAGTGGACATAAAACAATGTTAAGTTTTCTATATAATGAATCAAAGTACTTAATTAACTCTAATAACAATTCCACAATAATAAGAAATGCACTCCTACCTAACTACAATTTTACCAAGCCACATGGTCGAATATTGAAGGGAGCTCCCCAGTTCCATGTCTTACCACAACTACAGCTTCCAAGATAGAGGCAGAGAAAAGTAACTCGAACCTTTGGCTTACCATATCCTGGAAGGGCAGGCCTAAAGTGTAGTTACCTACGGTGGCCATCAGGACCTACCAATAGCTATTTATTCCCCATAGCAGGGAAGAGAACAGATGATAAACAATATTCTTTATTATCTAAATATCTAACCTAAACAGAATACAACTTGGTAATACAGTATAATATAACATATAAGATAATATAAATAGATAGAGTACGTGGTGACAAATGGTAAGATGGTAAAGAATGGCCTAGACCCAGAAGGAGAACGGCGCCTAGACCTACAGATTGAGGGGATAACTAAGGGAAATCAGGGCCACACGTTTGTATACGTGACAATACTAACATTTAACGGTCTCGTTCATCTATTACCCAAAGGAAGAGTTCAAACCCTCATTTTGATAGATGAAAAGGACCTCAAAAAAGATCCGAAATTCATGGTTCATGCAATACATTACCCACTTCTCCAGCAGTTATTGTTGCCATGCAGGAGTTCTGATGTGCTTTTTAGTGCATTATATCGAGAAAAAAATCTATTGGGGAACCTTTTTCCTGCTGGCTATCATTTACATAGTACAGTAAATACAGAGTAAATGGTAAACAAGCAATTATAGTCAGTAGAAGCGAATACAAACATAGATCCTTGTCACATCGCCTTCTCCGTACCTCCACTGATCCTGACATGACCTTTCAGCTATTTGAGGTTGTACCTGGGAATGGAGTACTCCAATTATGTAATGTTTATTCTGCCCCGGCTAGACTCACTCTTGAGGCTCTTCCTTCTCCAACAGTGCGTGGTATGGTGGATATAGGAGATTTTAATGCTAAGCATTCTGATTTGGGTGATGGTTCTGGTTCAATTAATCGTAATGGTGTTTGTCTCCTTTCATACATCCACAAGCATCATCTGACACGCTGGGACACTGGTGGTGCCACTCATTGCCGGGGAGGTACTCTGGATTACATCCTCTCGTCTGGCCTGATAGCATCTCGGGTCCAGTGCTCCTCAGTGCCAGACTTATTTTCTGATCACAATGCTCTTCGGTTTCAATATTCTCTCCCTGCTGGGTCAATTGCTTCAGCCACTCGTTTGCGTATTGCTGTGCTCCATAAATATTGCCCGACTTACATCTTATTTATGGCCCATGAATTACCTACATTTGATATATCATCAGCTGAACAGTTGTACTCTGATCTTGTATCTGCTACTCATAACTTTTATAGGCTTTATGTCTCCCGGCCACACCTCCAGCATCGTAATACTGCCCACTCCTGGAGGCTTGATGCACGTATACAGGAGGCAAGGGAGGAGGCTGAACGTGATGGTCTATTATTTCAAGCCAACCCAACCCCTGACCTGCTCCATCATTACCAGATGTCTAGGGATACTTTAGTTGTCCTGCAAGAGTGTGTTCACACTGAGTCTTGGCAGCGGTTCACGGACAGTATTAACCAGCAAAAAATGTGGCTTCTATGTGGCACTTAATTCGCCGGGTTGTAAAAAAGACGCCGGCCACTGCTCGTCATCACACTCCTGCCAAACAAATTGTCGATGCCTGGTCAGAACAATCTACCCCAGGAAGTTTACCCATCCACATACAAGATGTACTCGCTTCCCGTGCTGCTATCATTCGGCTAAGTCTAATGTCTGCTCTGTTGCAAGATGATGACAATGATGCAGAGCAGATAACTGAGGAGGAGTTGCGCTGTGCTCTCTCCCGGAGTAAAGCTTCTTCCCTGGTGATGATGGTATTACTTATGCTGTGCTGCACCTACTTCAACAAGTTCCTGGAACCCCCTACTTCAACTGTACAATCTTTGATTTCGTGATGGTTGTGTACCACGAGCCTGGACCAGCAGCAAAATAATACCCATCCCTAAGCCCGGCACTGCGAAGTTTAGGCGAATTTTCTTTACTTCCTGTTTTTGTAAGGTTATGGAGAGAATCTTACTTAATCGTCTCATGTACAGACTGCAGGATCGCCTTTCTCCATGGCTGTTTGGTTTTCTTCCCCAGCGGAGCACACACCACTGCCTAGTCGACCTGTACTCTCGCCTTTCCAGGGACAGTGCTTTAGTGACATGAAAAGGCGAATCTCATCACTAGGCTAGAGGATTACTCCTTTAGCTCACTGGTAGAGCTTCCGCCTCGCATCCCAGAGGTACCGGGTCTGACTCCCCCTAGGGTACATCCAAGTTTTAATAAAGATCAATTTCTGAATTCCTACATAGGTGGCTACAGCAGTGGAATGGTTAGTGTGTGGTATCTATGTGGAAGTGAAAAGTTGGGGCTTGGCTTGGCTTAGTTGCCTGGCCTGGCCGGAGTGTCTTCCATATATATAGTCAGGCATGCCGCACACTGCCTACCTACCCCACGCCAGCCTTGGACTGCTCAGTCACACACGCTACCACGTTAAGGGACCCTGTGTTATAGTAAGAAAATGGGAGGTTAATGAGTCATTCATATATTGCCACGAAACGCCACCTATATGAAAGGAGCTTGTTTCGTGTCATGGTCAAGAGGAATCAGAAGCCTCCAATTTTTATACATGATCACAGGGTCCTTAATGACTAATTGAAGATAGAGTCCATAAATGGATCTACTCGGAGAAGAAAGGGATGTAGTGACCTCAAAACGCAATCTCGTCACTAGGTTAGACGAGTATTCCTTTAGCTCACTGGTAGAGCTTCCGCCTCGCATACCAGAGGTACCAGGTTCGACTCCACCTAGGGTACATCCGAATTTTAACCCCTGCAGACCGGGAGGGGGGGTCCCTGCCTCCACATTTCTACCCTGTCGCTAGCGTCAAAATTCCTCGATTTGCGCTATATTCACAACGCTCACACTCTTAACCTATATAGTGTACTGACTTCAAAATTGTTCCATCCTTACCTTCAACTCTTCCTCTTTCCAATGGAGATAGGGCGAGTTTAAGTAGACCATGTCTGTGCGCGAATCTGCAGTATTTCTGTATGTACGCGCGGGATAGACTCGACCACGGCTTAGTGTACAGTTTTCTTCATAACTCCATTGTCAACTCACTCGTATTACTACTATTATGTATTTTATGCCATGATTTCAACACTAAAAATAGTATGAACACTTGTAGGAATATATCATCGTGTAACTGTCACTTAGAAAATGATAAACAAACCGACTTGTACCGTAGGAAACACGTATATTTACTATCAATTGTGCCTGTATGGGTGTGTTTTGTGGTGTTATTTTCTTATTACTACCCCATTATGTATCGTGTGTCATGATCTATACACTAAATAATAATTTGTAACCTTGTAGGAATATCATGGTGTCACTCACGTACATATATTCACTACGGTATTGTCTTACGAACGTTAGAGCACAAATTCGGACAAAGGCAATTACTTAAAAATTGCCCAGCCATCGTGGGGTCCCAGAATCGACTGAGTGGGTAGCGGATTGATATTTTCTTGCCCAACGACAAGAAAACCTAGCCCTACAGGGCGCGAAATAGCGCTAAATCGCTGTGACGGTACGTTCTGTTATCCGGTTCCTTACGTAAGACGCTCAATCACATCAACCGGTCTTTAGGGGTTAAGAGAGATCAATTTCTGAGTTCCTACAGTTCGGTGGCCTTCATTGACCTTCGAAGTGCCTTCGATGTTGCTAATAGAGACGTCATTTTGGATCAACTAGTTGATTTTGGTATAAAGGGTAATCTATTACGGTGGATTCGGGGCTACCTCAGTAACAGGACCTCCCGTGTGTTTTTCAGTGGTGCACTCAGTGGTGTTCTCAGCCCATTGTTATTTTATATTTTGATGCATCAGCTGCTCACTTCTCTCCCTGATATTCCTGGTACTACAATTACATGCTATTCTGAAAATATCTGTGTTCATTCTACCTCACCAAGGGATCTCCAGAGGTTTCTTGACTCCTTTTTTATTGCCTCCTCTCACTGTGGTATTATTGTCTCACAAGATAAGAATAGAATATTCACCTGCCGCCTTCCTCAAGCTCGGCCAGTGTTCACCATTGGAGGGACTGTCATTCCCATGTGTTCCCAGTACCGTTACCTGGGTGCACCAGTCAATATTTGGCCAACTGTTCCTGCCAGACCTCAAGACCATCCTATTGTTCAGGACTTATTGGGTCGTTTCCAGCGCCGACTTACACCACTTCAATGGCTCACTAACAACTCCTCGGGCATCTCCATCCCAGTAGCCAGGACCATTTATATTGCTTTTATCCGTTCAGTTATTGATTACCTCTCCCCTGCTCTAATTCAACTTCCCAAGGCTACTCTTGAAAACTTAGACGATTTTCAGAATAGAGCAATGAGGATAATTCTCGGTTGTCCAATGTCGACCAGGATAGTTAACATGCAGCGTGAGTTGGGTCTTCCCCAATTAGTGGAGAGAAGTTATTCTAATGTTACTTGCTTTACTGTCAAGTTCCTCCATTTCCCACATCTTTCACACCATTACTCTCAGTTAGTCAGAACTTCTCTTCGACCAAACTACCTGGTCCCTCCCATATTGCCTGCTGGACGTACTCTGTTAAGGTCTGTTTCCTCTATGCTCCGTAGTTTTAATATAAATGTAATGGTTGCAGACATCCCCCAGGGCCCCCTCCGTGGATGCTACCAATACCTGATGTGAGCTTCACACCTACTTCCAAGTCGGAACTGCCTTCTCTTCAGCGGCAGTTGGCTCTGGAACACATAGAAACAGTGACGTCCTCCATCACAGATCCATACTGCCTCTACACTGATGGCTCATTGCAAATGGATAGTGCAGCGGGTTGTGCCGTTTTTCACCTGATATGGAGTCACCTCCAGGGGGCTGGGTTGGCCGTCATCTCTGTAACTACTCTAGCTCAACATTGTGTGAACTGTATACTATTCTGGATGCTGTTCTTCTTGTTTGTCAAAGTGGAGTGAATGCTGCCATTTGTTGTGACTCTAAACCTGCCCTTCATTCCTTCACATGATATCACCTCCAGTCTAAAGAAATTCAGTGCTGCCACAACTCTCCTTTCTCCTGAAGTTCTCTCTCAACTCTCAGATTCTATCACAACTGCCTGCACCAGTGAGACTCCTCAAGACCGCCATCACCACACGCCTTGAAGCTTCTATCTCTACACGACTCCAGGAACTTCTCTCCAAAGAAGAACTAGGTAATGAAAAACCTACAGACCTACTCAGAAGCATGAAGAAACTCATCGGTACACACCAGTAGTCCTTTGACACCACCATCCTCACCCACCTCTTCTGCCAGCGTCTTCCCCAGACCATCCAATGCAACCTCTTCACTGTAAAAGGCAAGTTATCCCTAGAAGACCTAGCACAGCTTGCAGATGAGTTCATGGACACCATCCCGAATGAGACAAACATCTGCAACATCACCTCCTCTAATGAGGTCTCTCAACTCAAAGACTTCATCTTCAGCCTATCAATACAAGTAAGTGAGTTGAAATTACAATTCCAACAACAGCCTTCTGCATGCTCTCCACCTCCACGACGCCACAGGTCCCGCAGCAGAGACTGCCACAACATTTCCAACAACTCCACCAACTCCAACTCCCACTTAAACGGTATGTGCTACTATCATCATCGTTTTGGTAAAAATGCACACCATTGCCATCAACCATCTTCATACAATTCGGGAAACGACATCAGCAGTCACTAGTAGTCCAAAGTGCCTGCATATTTCCACATTTGGGATCTACTCTATAATAAATTCTTTTTAGTAGACACAGGCGCAGAAATCAATGTTCTCCCCGCTACAGCCGGCCAAAGGACATTACCTCCAATCACTTCACTATATGCAGCCAAAGGTTCCACTATACCAGTCTACACCAAGCTCACCCTCAAGGTTGAACTCCACCTTCGATGAGTGCTTGAGTGGGCATTCTACGTCGCTGACGTCTCCCAACCCATCCTTGGTGCCGACTTCCTCACCCACTACCTCTCCATCAACCTCAAGAACCGCAAGTTGTACGATCCACTCACTTTTCTATCTGCCAACACATCGATCGTCAAAGGTTCAAGCACACAGCTGTCTACAATCTCAGCTGACAACAGGTATGCATCTTTACTAAAGTCTTACCCCTCTCTCACACAGCCATACTCTGCAGTCACGCCAACCAAGCACCACGCCCTTCACTACATGGAGACCACTGGATCCCCAACCTACGCCAAGGCCAGAAGACTTGCTCCTGAACGATACAAACTCGCCAAGGCTGAATTCGAGTCACTCCTCGACCAAGGTATTATCAGACAGAGTTCAAGCAACTGGGCTTCTCCACTCCACATCGTCAACAAGAAAAATGGTGACATCAGACCCCGTGGCGACTACAGAGCACTAAACAGTAAGACAGTTATGGACAGATATCCTATCCCAAACATTCAAGATTTTTCTTCTCAACTTACTGGCACCACTATCTTCTCCAATCTCGACCTAGTCAAGGCCTTTCATCAAATCCCTGTTAACCCTGATGATATTCCTAAAACAGCCATTATAACCCCTTTTGGTTTATTTGAATATGTCAGGATGCCCTTTGGTTTTAAGAATTCTGCACAGACCTTCCAGTGATTCATTGATGAAGTACTACACGGACTACCCTTCTGCTTCGCCTATGTCGACGACGCCCTCATCACCAGCCCTGATGAAGAAACCCATCAGCAACATCTTACACAGGTATTTGAGAGATTCCAAATTTACAGCATACAACTCAACGCTGCCAAGTCCTCCTTCGGTGTTAACTCTACCCAATTCCTTGGACACACCGTGTCCTCCTCCGGTATCTCTCCCACACCTTCTAGACAGGAAGCTATCCAGTAGTTCCCAAGACCCACAACTCAACGCGAACTGAAACGCTTCCTGGAGATGCTCAACTACTACAACAGTCAAGCCTACACCAATGCTAGCAACGCTATTGGAGAAGCCATCTCCCTCTGCTTCCCTACTCCAGACGCTATCACAGCCATCTGCACCGACGCATCTGACACAGGTATGGGTGCCGTCCTACAGCAACTCCACGGTGATTACTGGAAGCCACTAGCATTCTTCTCCAAGAAACTATCTCCAGTGGAATCAAGATACAGCCCTTTCGATAGAGAACTTTTCGCCATCTACAAAGCCATCAACCACTTCCGTTACTTTCTTGAAGGTAGGCCCTTTCATGTCTTGACAAACCTCTCAATAACAGAACTCTTACACACCTAGACAAGTTCGTCACACACATTTTAGGATAATATATACTGTATATACAGGGGTATTCAAAATTATGGTGACAAAATAACAGGGTGAAGTCCTAACAAGATATTAAACATATTCCCAGATGCATTTATTTCCAAAATGAAAAGATTAATTACAGACATGAAAGCCAAATCCATTACCGTGGGCGAACGATCGAACATTTGAAACTCAAACCTCCATCTCCCCCACACACATACATCACCCCCTGTTCTCTCTCGGGTAGACGAGAGAAGTAAATACAACGTATGAAACAAAACAAAAAATGAACCTTTATCGATCACAGACTTTGAATCGATCCCAATGCTTTTGTTTCTTGTAATGTCAAATAAGTAAGTAATAGTGTAAGTTAATAGTAACGTATGTGACACTAATTTACTACACTGATACTGTTAACCCTGTAATAAAAAAATACATAAAAGCTATTACTGGTTACTAGACTGTTAGCCTATCTGACATTACAAGAAACAATAATTATTATTGTGTTACTAGAGTATCTGCACCAATTTATATGTTCTGAAAAGCTTTTTTGAAAACTGGGAACATCCCTAAGGAATTGAAGCACGGAACTATCGCCCTTATATAATCTATAGAGTAGGTGACCGAACCGACCAACGTCAATAAAGGCAAGTGGCACTGACGTCAATAATTATCAAAATATTTGAAAGGATAATAGCTAACCACCTGATGGAATACATGAATGAACACTCACTGCTATACCCGGGTCAGCATGGTTTTGTAAGAGTAAGGTCATGCATATCATAATTGCTGCAACACCGATAACATGTTTTGTGTGCGCTTGGGGAAGAATTACCCCCTCAAACGGGAATCGCCTTGACGAGGTGGGGGGGGCTTGCGTGTCTCTATGACCTGGCGAGCTGGGCTAGTGGGGGCTTTGGCCCCTGCTCTGCCCCAATTTTGGGGAGAGAGGGTTTCCCATGCTAGTAAGGTCGCCAGTGAGAGACCAGACTAAATGGTTCCTATGCAATAGGCTGCCAGTACGGGCCAACAGTGCTGCCCTCCAGAGGGACTGCCTTCTAGGGGCAGTCCTATGTTGGATGGTTGGGTGTCTGGGCTAGGAGATGTTGGGGAAGGGGGTCTCAGCACCGTCGTGGGGCAAACTTTCAAGCCATTGGGGTGCTTTTTAAAACAAGTGGCCCCGTGGGGGAAGAGGTACCCCGCCTGCGGCGACCAGCGCTCGGTCCCCTCATCTGCCCGGTTGGTAGTAGCTCTTGGCTCCTGGGGCCAAACACGTTAAATCAATGATATATGGATAAACTAAAACCCAAATCTGGTCGTGGTGATGAGCAGAGAGCTGCAAATATGAGTAGACCCAGCAGGTCGGGTGTAGTGTCAGATAACCGTGATACTGGTTGTGACACATTGAGTATAACGAATGTACAGGCATCACTTTCGTATGGCGCTATCCACTCCATTTTTAAGTGTTTCGGAGTAGTCCTTCGTATCCGAATCACTTATTGACTGTGATTGTAGGTCTAATCGGTGTTATATTACATTCAATACAAATGCTGCTGCCAAAGCAGCTTTTGAAGGCAAAAGATTCTCTGACAGTGGGGGATACTTACTGTAAAGTTCAGTTAATGCAGTCCGCCAATGTAGTAGATAGTGATAATGACTACTTCCCTAACCTTTTTGATGACTCTACTGAGAATGTCCCAAAGAAACGTCAGGTTCCAACACCCTTTTGGTTTGTGGCGTATTACAGGAGGGACGTGGTAATCTTATCCATGCTTCCCGTTATTTGGAGAAAGAAATTGGAGTACTACCAATGGGCCACATCTATATACATAAAGCCGAAATTCTGTGTGTGTCTCTGTGTGTCCTCTATGCACGCCAAGATCCATCGTCCTAGAGTGAAAATTTTTACATGGGTGTGATCGCTAATACTTGGGGAGTGTTTTGGACCTATAAAAAAAATGTTTTCATGTTTTTCAAAAAATGTTTTGGGATGGGGTTCGAACCCCTGGATTAGTGACACGCACAACTTTCTCTCTCTCTCTCTCTCTCTCTCTCTCTCTCTCTCTCTCTCTCTCTCTCTCTCTCTCTCTCTCTCTCTCTCTCTCTCTCTCTCTCTCTCTCTTCTTTCTCACACATGCTCTCTCTCTCACATGCTCTCTCTGTCTCTCTCTATCTCTATCTTTAATTTTAGAGAGAGAGAGAGAGTGTGTGTGTGTGTGTGAGAGAGAGGTAATACTGGGTTTGGTTATATTTGTGTCTGAGTGAGAGATAGTGTGTGTGTGTGTGAGAGAGAGAGAGAAAGAGTGAACAATATATAGTGTGTGTGAGAGGTAGAGATAGATAGCTAGACTGTGAGAGAGAGATAGAGAGAGAGACTGTGTGTGTGAGATAGATAGATAGATAGATAGATAGATAGATAGATAGATAGATAGATAGATAGATAGATAGATAGATAGATAGAGAGAGAGAGAGAGAGAGAGAGAGAGAGAGAGAGAGAGAGAGAGAGAGACTGTATGTGAGAGAGATAGACTATATATGCGGGAATAGGGGACAGGCTTGGGGTGGGT
>JAWZYT010000122.1:0-202206 GCA_034508575.1 Petrolisthes manimaculis | reverse complement strand
CCTCACTTCACTCCTTCCTTCCTTCCTTACCTTCACTTCATTCCTTCATACATACATTCATTCATTTCTTCCCTCATTCCTTCCTTCCTTCCTTTCCTTCCTTCTCTTCCTTCCTTTCCTTCCTTCTCTCATTTCCTTCACTTCCCTCCATCATTCTTTCCTTCCTTCCTTCCTTCCTTCCTTGACATTTTCTTTTAGTCACGTGTTCCCCTCGTTAAGTATTCCTTCATAATAATAATAATAATAATAATAATAATAGATGTAGTCACTTTAGTTACATTTGTTGTTATTGTTGTAGCTGTTGTTATTACTATCTTTATGGTTATTATTATTATTGTCATTAATATTGTTATCATTATTATTATTATCATCATCATTGTATTGCTGTAATCATTATTGATATTATTATTATCATTATCATACATCCTTATTTCGTCTATCATAAAAACATTCTCTTTTATATCTATTATCAGGAAAAAAAACCATACCATATAATAATAATAATAATAATAATAATAATAATAATAATAATAATAATAATAATAAATAAATACGAAACCGCGTTATTATCGTTCAAATTAATTCTCTTCCGTACACAGTCTAGAAATCTGTAATAATGTGATTTTTATATTTTCATGTTTTCATTTTCTCGTGACTAAAAGTTTATATGAAAGACTTGTAAACAAAGATAGAAAAATATCATGTTGTATTTTAATAGATGACATATATACATACATACAGACAGACAGACAGAAGAAAAGAAAATAAAAATGAAGAAGAGGAAAGAACGAAGAACAACAACACCAGCTTATTGAACGAAAGAGGGAGATGGGAAATACGATAATAATAATAATATTGATGATAATAATTAAGTGCGTGAAGCTATGAAGAAAGTATATATATATAAATGGTTTTCAAGTGTAAATTAAAATATATATATATGTATATACATTTTTAAAGAAGAATAAAGTCGTGAAAATGAATGAGTGAAATGATTAGGAAAAAAGGAAATGACTGAAAAAATGTAGTCCAGAAAATAATAATAGTAATAATAATATAAAAGTTTGAAATCAAAAAAGGAAAAAGAAAAAAGAAATATAGAAATAGATTTAAAAATAAAAATAAAAGTTGAAATCAAAGAAAGGAAAAATAGAAATAAATATATGCATAGATAAATAAAAATAAAAAAATACATGAAAATAAGTAAAATAAATAAAAATAATAATAATAATAAGCCTGAAATGTATGTATGTGTATAAGTAAGTGGAATCGAATTGTGCCCCCTTTCCCCCCCCCTACCCCGCTCCCCCCCCCCCCCCCAAGATGCCACGACCAGTGCCCCCAACACCCAACCATGGGGGACACCTGTACTACATCCTACCTGTGTCTAACCCATGGTGAGGATGATAGGGTGATATGCAGGGTGATATATAAATAGGGTGATAAATAAATAGGGTGATATATAAATAGGGTGATAAATAAATAGGGTGACAGATAGGTAGGGTAACATATAGGTAGGGTGACAGGCAGGGTGATATAGAGACAAAAGTTTCAGGGTGATTATAATAGGTAGGGTGACAGATAGGCAGGGTGATTTAATAGGTAGGGTGACATACATACATACAGACAGACAGGGTGACAATAACTGAAGGTAACTGTGCATAAATATATAATAAGGGATTATTGTGGCTTTAAATAATATTTATACAGAGAAGGAAAGGAAGGGAGGAAAAGGGAAGGGAAGAGAAAAGAAAGGAAGGAAGGGGGGGAAAGGAAGGGAAGGGAGGAAAAGGGAAGGGAAAAGAAAAGAAAGGAAGGAAAGAAAAGGAAAGGAAAGGAAAGGTAAGGTAAGATAATGTAAGTACAGAGAGAGTATAAGGAAGGGAAGGGAAGGAAAGGGAAGGTTAAGATAATGTAAGTACAGTGAGAGTATAGGGAAGAGAAGGGAAGGGAAGTGAGAGGGGAGAGAGATGATGGTGACTTGGCACATTACTCACCTCGCATTCCCTCTCTTCTCTCCCTCCTCCTCTCCCCTCCCCTTCCTTCCTTTCTCTCTCTCTCCCCCTCTTTGAATCCCCCTACCCTTCCCTCTCTTCTCTCCCTTTCTCTCCCCCTCTTTGAATCCCCCTACCTCCCCTTCCCTCCCTCTCTATCAGTCTCCCTTTCCATCTAAACTTTCTCTCTCTCTCTCTCTCTCTCTCTCTCTCTCTCTCTCTCTCTCTCTCTCTCTCTCTCTCTCTCTCTCTCTCTCTCTCTCGTTCCTTTGTCCATTGGATCTATATATAAATAAGTTGTTTACAAAGAGTCAAAGACATCTATAACACGAAAGAGAGAAAGAAAGAAAGAAAGAGAGAGAGAGAGAGAGAGAGAGAGAGAGAGAGAGAGAATGGGTGAATGAGTGAGAGAGAAAGAAAGAGAGGTGAGAGAGAAAGAAAGAGAGTGAGAGAGAAGTGAGTGAGTGAGTATGTGTGTTGTACTCGTCGGGTGAAATGGGGAGTGAGAGAATAACAATGAAAAGAGGAATCAATAAATTACAGAAAAGAAAGTGAAGGAGGGAATTTGGGGGGGGGGGAGGGAGGGAGGGGGGAGAGAGAAACCCCACAAATATTCACAATCTAACCCCCTCCTCCCTCACCTCTCCCTCCTCCCTCACCTCTCTCTCCTTTCCCTCCCTCACTTCCTTGATTTGGCGATAACAGGTGTTAGTAGTAGTGGTAGTGGTGGTTAGAGGTGGTAGTTGTGGTTAGAGGGGATGGTGGTGTTGGTGGTGGTGGTGGTGGTGGTGGTAGTTGTGGTTAGAGGTGGTAATTGTGATTAGAGGTGGTGGTGGTGGTAGTTGTTGTTAAAGGTAGTGGTAGTGGTGGTTAAAAGTAGTGGTAGTTGTGGTTAGAGGTAGTGGTAGTTGTGGTTAGAGGTAGTGGTAGTTGTGGTTTGTGTTTGAGGTTTTTCTCTTCCTTCCTTCTTCTCTTCCTTCCTTCTTCTCTTCCTTCCTTTCTTCCTTCCTTCCTTCTTCTCTTCCTCCCCTTTTCCTTCCTTCCTTCTTTCTCATTTTTCCTTTTCTTTTTTCCTCCCACTTTTCCTTTCATCTTCTCTTCCTTCCTTTTATTGTCTTCCTTTTCCTTTCATTCTCTCTTCCTCCCACTTTTTCCTCCTTTCTCTCCTCTCTCTCTTCCTCTTTTCTCTCCTCTCTCTCTTCCTCTTTCTTTTCTTTCCTTCCTCTTTTCCTTCCTCTCACTTTTTCCTCTTTTCCTTTCTCCCACTTTTTCCTCCTTTCATTCTCTCTTCGCTTTTTTCCTTCCTTTCTCTCTTCCCTCTTTTCCTTCCTTTTTTTTTTTCCTTTCATTCTTAACCCAATTTTTGTCACATCTTATTTCCTTTCTTCTTATCTTCTTCATTATCTCCCTTTCCTCTCCTCCTCTCTCTATCTCTATCTATCTATTTATTTTTATTCATCACTATATAATTATCTATATTTAACTATATCTTTCACTATCTTATCTATCTATTTATCTATCTATCTCTTTCTCTTCCACACAATCTCAAATCAATTTTTCCCACTCCAAATATATATAATACAACAATGAGAGAGAGAGAGAGAGAGAGAGAGAGAGAGAGAGAGAAAGAGAAAGCGTAAAAAAATAAAATTATGTAACCTGTCAACCTTGTCTTTCAGTCCTTCACACCCCATTCTCTCTCTCTCTCTCTCTCTCTCTCTCTCTCTCTCTCTTATGGTCTCATGTTCAGGTCCGCAATGGGTGGATAATTTACCCTACGTTGGATAACCCTTGTGTGTGTGTGTGTGTGTGTAATTATATGGTCCGTATTTATATATATATGTGTGTGTGTGTGTGTATGTGTGTTCGAGGCATATATTTGTGTGTGTTCGACGCATGTATGTATGTATGTGTGTATTTGTGTGTGTGTGTTCGAGGCATATATTTGTGTTGTGTGTGTGTGTGTTCGATGTATGTATGTATTTGTGTGTGTGTGTGTGTGTCAGTGTGCCCTCCTTCCCCTCCCACTCCTCTATGCGTTTGTATAGTTAAGAACCAAAGTGGATATACCCATTCCTCCCCTCCCCCTTCCTACCCCCCCCCTTGCTGTTATGGGGGGGGGGGGGGTGAGGTAAAAATATTTCCCTTGGTTATTACACAGTCTCTCTCTCTCTCTGTGTGTGTGTGTGTGTGTGTGTGTCGTGATTGCTGTATGACGAATTCTCTCCGTATATTGTGATTGCTGTATGACAAATTCATGTGTGTGTGTGTGAGAGAGAGAGAGAGAAAGAGATAAAGAGAGAAATATAGGTAAGTAGGGCAGTGAGGGAAAGAGGAAGAGAGGGAATGGAGAAGGAAGGTAAGAGGAAGGGAGAGACGGAGGTTAAAGGGGAGGTGTTGAGTGACTGGTGGTGAACTCCCTCCTCCCCTCCCTCTTCCTTTCCCTCCTCCCCTCGCTCCCCACCTCAAGCAGCCTCGAAAGGACCAGTAGGTCTGTTGCTGTTTTAATGTCCTTTATATTCCTTTCTCCTCCCCTTCCTCCTCCCCTTTCCTTCCTTTACCTTCCCTTCCCTACCCTTCCCTTCCCTTCCCTACCCTACCCTTCCCACCCTTCCATTCCCTTCCTACCCTTCCCACCCTTCCCTTCCCTCCCCTTCCCTCCCCTTCCTCTCACCCTCCCCTTCCTCTCACCCTCCCCTTCCTCTCACCCTCCCCTTCCTCTCACCCTCCCCTTCCTCTCACCCTCCCCTTCCTCTCACCCTCCCCATCCTCTCACCCTCCCCATCCCAATTTACGTATATCAATTTTTCCAAGAGAATTTAAAGCTTCTTCTGGATTGACAAGTTGGTTCTATGGATGTATTGGAGAAACTGATTCCTTCACACTATGATAGTATATACTATATCATTCATCTCATTCCCCTCAAATGAATTATGTTTTGTAGCAGAGTTTGGTGGAATGAGTGGACTCCTAATTGCAAATTACAGGTTCCTTGTTGATTAATATAATATTGTGTACATGCAATATAATACCAGCAAAATTCAGTACAGTATTTATTTTCATAAATATATTACCATTGTCTTTTAACCATTATATTTACCAACACAGTAATATTCTGTAATCATGGGAAAAACTTGTATATTTAAATAACAGTATAAAAATCTGAGAATAATTCTCAAGTATTGAATGTATTTTTAAATAAACAATATTTTCCGTCCACAGCACAGACAGTGGCCGGGACAACCCCTTCCGACCGGATGGGGACATCTCCCGGGAGGCTGACGAAATAGTTGAACTTATTAAGTCAGGGCGACCGCTCAATGCCCAGCAGCTACAACAACAGCAACAACAACAACTAGAGGAGCAAGAGCAACAGCAACAACAACAACAACAACAACATCAACAACAACAACAACAATTGGTGGAACAGAGAGCAGTGGACACGTTAGACGCCGCCCCAACGCACCTCGAATCCTCTCCGCCCAAGAAGGAAATCCCAAAGGAGGAGAATGGGGGGGAGAAGGCTGGGGCAACCAACGGGGGCAAATCGGGGGCAAACGGGGCGGCGGCGGGGGAGACCCCCGGAACTGTGGAGGTGACGCATGCCACCGTCACTCCCTCCGACGCAGCACACGCAGAACGCGTCGTCATCAAGAAGAAGTCCAAGTGCAGCTGTTGTGTCATCCAATAGTGCCGTGTGGAAGGAAGGAAGACGGAACGAAGAAGGAATGAAAGAGGGATAAAAAGAAAGAGGCCGGGGCATAGTGTCTGCTTGGATCTTTGGTGCACCGGCTCAGATCAGAGACATGTCTGTTTAGTTGAGAGGTGCACTGGTCTGTTGGATCCGGAGTACATCGCTTCGGACTCGAGGTGCCGCAGCGATTCCGATCCACGGGATGCTAGTTCAGATCATGTGTTCACTAGGTCAGATTCGCAGTTCATTGGTTTAAATGCAGGGTGTGTTGGCTTGTATCTTAAGTGTATCAGTTTGAATCTGAAGAGTATAAGTGCGAATACATCCTTGGTGTGTTGGTTCAGATCCTGGGTGCTTGAGTGCAATTCCTGGTTTGGAATTGCAGTAAAATTGCTCTGGGTTTCCTGAGAGTGATGAGTGAGTGTGTGGATAACCAAGAAAGCAATGAGGGCAGAAGTTAAGTCATGTTGTTTGTCTGGTTGTGTGTCCCTCCTCCCTGACATTAGTCTGTGTTGGAAGCAGATGGTAACTTGAGCTGAATGAGACGGTGTGATGGTGTTGCTTTGTTACTGTAGATGCATTTATCAGTGTGTGTGTTTGTGTGTGTGTGTTACAAGGAAGAAAGAATGTAGATAGAAAATGAAATTATTAGAAGAGATAATGAGTACCAGAGAAAAGAGGAACTGAAGATGTTTATAGTAAGTGGCAACAGAAACAGTGTAAAATAAATAATATAAAATAAATTGCAAGGAAAGAAGCAACAGTATAAACAAAGGAAAATGTAAACAAGAAAAGATGAAGAATGG
Organism: Petrolisthes manimaculis; assembly: GCA_034508575.1. Lineage (NCBI taxonomy): Eukaryota > Metazoa > Arthropoda > Malacostraca > Decapoda > Porcellanidae > Petrolisthes > Petrolisthes manimaculis. Next base: position 195,712 of record JAWZYT010000122.1, on the reverse strand, counting down.
GAACAGTTCCACACCTCACAGATTTCTACCACAAAGAAGACCCAGAGCAAATTAAGGACTGCATTTTAGCCATCACGTCACCTGCCCCCATCCCCTTCACCTGCTGCCCGTGTGAGTGAAAGGAACAATCGTGCCTGTTTACCCTTACCCAGTATGTGATTTGATCAGGACTGAGGGTGTGTTTTGCTTTCTGTCATACCTCCCCACCACTCCCACCACCACCAGTGTTTCCCCCCCCTCCCCCACCAGCAACACCAACACCTCCCCACCACCACAATAATGGATCCCCATGAACTATCAAAGACGAAAATACAACATATGTATGGTTGTTATCATGGCGACCTCAGAGTTTGCATCATGCCGTTACTTGAACCGGAAAAGACTTGTGCAAGAAGGGGAGGGAGGGGGTGAAAATGAAAGGAACAGTGCAAAATAACAATATACAGTACTATATATGTGGACTTACTGGGAGCTTTGAACTTGCTTCAATCCCTAGTTTGGGGGCTTAGAGTATGCAAATGGGGGCTTACTAAATGTGATTGGAGGGGCTTAGCGTTGGTTGCCAGTGCTTGCGCGTGATTGGCTGTTTCTCCTCACCGACTGCACAATCTCCACCAATCACGGCTCTTCCTGCGGGCTGAACAGAGGTCTATATATTTTCTCGATTTTTTTCTTATAGCGTATGACGATTACTAGTTTTTTGCCGCTAGATAATAATTTAAAAAAATACATATATATATATATATTATAAAATAAAAAAATGGACCTGTTTATTCTCTCTCTCCTCTGCTTGAAATGTCATAGTTATTTTTTTAAATGGTTATTGTTGTTTTGTTTTTATTATTATTATTATTATTATTATTATTATTATTATTATTATTATTATTATTCCACAACGGCTTTGACCGGAAACACATTCTGGACCCCCGTGCCCAGAGCCTCAAGCTATTCAGTCAGCACCATTAATTTACCTCAACCTTCCATGAGTAACATGAGTCAGACAATGTTGTACTGTAGCACCAATTGATAAAATCCTCACAGTCATAGATACTGTAGTTATAGTTTTTCCACGCCCATGCAGTTATTCATGATGTTCTAGTGTGTGACTGGCTTGTAATAAATTGTTAGCAGACCACCAGGCTCATTAATATCACTCATGAAAGCTGGAGGTAAATGACTGTGTGCTTTTGACATTACTGTACTATAGATTCTGTACTGTACTGTAGACGTGGCCAGGCTGTTGAAGGGAGCGGCCAGAGTATGTACAGTACTGTACCTTACACTTGTGGCCGCTTCCCAACACACCAGCTCTGGCCGGGTACTGTACCAGCAGATGGAATTCTTGTGACCAGGTAGCCAACAGCGCGTCCTAGTTATGGCTGCTGTGACATACTTTTGACCAGATAATTATGTTTGTGATGTGATAGCAGCCAAATGTGGTAGCTAGTTATGGCCAGATAAATATAATCCGTGTCCCAGGTAACATACATACATACATACAGTGGGCCATTTTGACCCTAGTTTTCACACCAATGTTTAGAAGTGCTGGGTCTCTCTGTACTGTAGTGATGGCCAATAATGTGTCTGTGGCCATTATATAATATCCATGATACATAATGGCTGAACATATGAGTACTATACTGTACCATACTACTTGACTTGAGTTTATACCACTATACAGTCATGGGCATAAGTTATGTGTTTCATCCTCTCATTAAATAAAACTGCAGTATATTGATCGTGTAATTATGAAAGACTCTTGTGCATAGTTATGATTATACAAAAAAAAAAAAATAGTGTACAGTACATGGCTAAATGAATGTACCTGTATTGAAATATGGCAGCTACAAGATCTTTCCTGATATTAAAATTTATATATGCACGTAGAATGGAAGGATGAGATGTACCTTATTTTCCTGGCTGTACATTAGGGAAGGGAAGACCAGAGCAGGCCAGTGGAGTGTGGATAAAATTACATCTCAGGCTGCACTCAGCCAACCAACAAGTCAACGATATATTGTAGTTGATGCTCTGTAGTGTTGTGTAGAAAAATGTGGTCACTGTCACTACTTTTCTGTCCTGTGCAGTTTATTCTTGTTTCATGAAATTCAGTGCGGTGAATTCGGAGTAACTTACACAGACGATATTTTTCCATATTGAGTCATTAGTGTTTGTTGTTATGGATTTACTGGAGTTAAAATTTTAAGATCCATACACAGAGGAGAGTAGTGAAGGTGACCACCATTTCATACACAATAGTAGAACAGAACAGTACCATAATTGTTGCTGCTGCTGAAGGCATTGTTGGTCTTTGGAATATAAAATAAATAAATATACAATTACCTGACTGAGTATGAGAATATGAGAAATAAAAAAGTCATGTTAACCCAGAGTGAGAAATGAGAGATATGCTTATATAATTGCAACATGATGAAATTGATCATGATTAAGCATTGATTGTAAGAGATGTGCTCATTTGATTATAGCTTGAGAGAATACATATAAATTGAAAGACATTTAATGTACAGTACAGCATGTTGGTGTGTCTTAGGGACGAACGGAAAATAGCTTACTTGAATTAATGTACTGTACAACTCTACATATGACTGCTGTGGAAATATCACAAAGATTATTTAAATCTGAGACTTATTTAATTCAAGAGAAAATCTGTCATTATCTTACCAACTTTAAATAAAGGACACATTTTTTTATATATAGTACTGTATACAGTATTCAGTGCTTTGATCATTTGACTGCACCTCATTAGATTCACTGATGATAAACCTGAAAAATTTAGTTACTGTACATGTACTTTATGTATTAGTAAACTGATGTTTGTGTAATGGCAAACAATCAACAAGGATATATTGCACATGATATACTGTACAATAGTTAATGGAGAAGCTTAAATTTTAATTGATAATCAACACTTCTGTGTATTGTACTATCAACTGCTTGGTGAGAACACTGGCACTTGCAACTTTTCATAATCTCCTGCACAGTACTGTATATCTGACATGTACTGTATAATTGAGACATTTCCAAGCAGGGCACTCAGCATTGCTAATACAGTATCTCCCATTCTCATGATAAAACACACGGAGTACGCAAGTTTTGGAACAACGAGAGGGAGGATTGATGATGCTAATTGCCTGTATTGAAAAAAGACTCCATCTGTACACGTCTTGATAACCATGATAATTGTTGACATTTGATAAATGAGGAAATTTTTGACTGACTGGTCTTACTGGATGACACATAATATATTATATTAGTGTACCTTGTTTTGTTATGTTATTATCTTTCTTTTGAATGGTGTTTTATTAGTAAATAATTTGTACACATGTTTAGTTAAAGGATTAAACCAGGGAGTTGTATATGACAGGTTGTAAGAACATGTACAGCCTTAACAGTTGTACATGACAGTCAAATTTACTGTACACCTTTTCTTATTTGTGTGGCTGGAGAGACTGACCAATTTCCCATCCTGCTTCTCAGTTGAAAAGTATTACTGTACCTGTATTGCCAGGGAGAGACCTTTAATTTTGTCCTTTCATGAATCCTCACTCTCTAACTGAATCATATCAACTACATTTTGTATCACTGCTAAAAAAAAGTTACGGAAATACCCAGATTTTCTCCAACACTTCAGTCTGTTCCCTTCTGAAATTTTCCTCCCCAAATGTCTCCAAGCTGTATTGTATTGTCCATACACTTTCCTTTGCATTCCCAATTAATATTCTACATTTTCCCAACCTCTCTGCCATATTTAGAACTCGCCCGCACACCGCTCGTTTCTATTACACATTACAATTTTCACAGCTATATAAAGTAAGAACAGATTAGATAAGCAAGGATGTATTTTGGTGCTACAAGAAAAAGGAGTGACTATCATGTTTCTTTTTAATTCCCTCCAGGCCAAACTCACTTCTCTCATAGATAGAGTACCGTAATTGTAATATGACTAAAATTATGAAACACATTTATCTGAATTATATGAAGCTAAGAAATGCACAGTTTTCATATTTTCTCTCTACTGTATATGATCATGAAATAGTTAGAGAAACTAATTGAGTGAGATTTATGATTATGACCAAAAGCTACTTTCGTGGCATGTCATTTGAATCATTATTAATACTGTAGTTGCGTCTGAAGATGATAGATGGTGTCATAAGAATTAAGGAAGGTGCTGTGATTCACTTTGAGACCACAGCTTTTTATTCTAATGGTAAGAATGAAAGGTGAAGTTACCCTAGTAAGATGTGTGTTACTGTGCTGTCTGCAGTATAGTTTCATTTAAACACTGTACAATTACAAAGCAATATTTGGTAATGATTGGCTCAGTCTCTAATATTGATATTGATCGTTAGTAGCTATGGCTGTACATAGGTTGCATGTGGCAGGATTATGAAATGAAATTGATAATGAAGTACAGTAGATAATATGACATTGAAAAACCATCATGAAATTGTGTTTATAGTAAAGGTGCAAATGAAAAGTTGCAGAAACTTTATCTATTAATGCTTTACAATGTCTAATAATGCTTAGCAAAATATGCATATAATGGTAGAAAAATAAAGGGATAGTCATTACTGTATATTGACTGTATTTTTGCCTGAAGGTCTGATAGGACTTGTGAAGGCACTGATGAGAAGGTTGTGAAACATGTAAATATAGGTAGTGTGGGAAATATAGCAAATATTTTTGTGGGATATAATAGCATACTGTACTCATTACTGTCGGGCATTTCATTTTCACCTGGCATAAATGCATTAGCCTTCTCAATCGGTTTCCTTTTATTCAAGAACCGTAATGTTTATTAAGACAAATTTCACAACACGTTTACACCCCTGGTAACCAAACTGGAATCTGATCAAAACACGTATTAGATTGATACTGGCTGGAGGGACATTACTGCATTTTTGACAGGTGAAAATTAGGATCTCAAAGCACATGTATAAGGTCTGTATACATAGAATTCCAATAACTCATGATCGGGAAATGAACAGGTTATATGGTAATACAGTACATGTATTAATAATTGGACTATATAAAAATTATTGGCTTATGGTCCATCACAAAGGATGTTGCTGTTCTCCCAGTTCAAGCTCTTTGCCAGCTATTAATTTCATGCAGTACAGTACTATCAATGATGCCAATTAAGGGATCCTGTGATGTATTAAAAAAATTGGAGGTAAATGAGTCCTTCAAATATTGCCACAAAACACCACCTACTGTATAAGGAAGGAGCTTGTTACATGGCATACTGTAGTTACGAGGAATCAAAAGCCTCCAATTCTCATACACGATCATAGGGTCCTTATGCAGTTCTTCTATGATTTTTTGGGGGAGAGAGAAAGTATAAAGATGTTTTTCAAGCATCTGACACAATAATATTTGTTGCAAAACTCTGGAAAGAACTTACAAACATCCTAAAAATCTGTCATTGGGTGGAAAAAACACTAAATAGGCTACCATAAGTGTTGTACTCTAATTTTTCTGGCTAATGGTAAATATCACAGACCATATCATACAGTGGAGGCTTTTGCTTATGATAAGTTAATGCTTAATTCATAACCCCTGCATGGTAAGCTTCAACCAGTCGTAGTTAAGCTTTATAATATAAGCAGTGGACATTTGCTGTACAATATTGTAAATCAGAAATAAGTGCTCATACTCTAGAAAACCAATTACAGCATAGTGACACAGTTTTTCCCATCTGCTCTCCCAGTTATGTAATGGATTAGACTTACACATTACAATATATCAACTTAAAGCTATGAGGAATATTATTGCATTTTGTGTAGTAGCATGTTTATTTTGCATATATATTTAAATTGTTTAGCAAGGCTTGAATTACAGTTTTAACTTTCGTGTGTTTCATACTGAGCAGCTTTATAACAACAACAACAAGAAAGTTATGTACTGTACATCACTTCAACTTTTCATTTTGTTAATCGATGCACCATGATGTACTGTAGACATCCCATAATGTTAACATTTTCTGATGTTGCTCCAAACAAATGCAAGTTTGATGGGAACTTTAAAATAATAATACCATTGCTGTGAGATAATTGTACTGTGCATGAATATAAGTTTTTATCATGGAGATTTTGAATTGATTCAGATTTCCCTAACAGTTCAGAATACTGTACATGAACTCTTGAATTTTCCTGTCAACACCAAAATTGTTCTTATTGATACCATCTTTGTAGAATATTATTCAAATTTGTAATGTCCCTCATCATTTACTACCATATTGTACAAATGTCAATGTGTTAAACAGGTAGTGTACAATATTCCACTACCAAGTTGTATAGCACAGCACAGCCAGCATTAACATCAGTATAAGAAGCATACCACATGTACAGTAATGTTTTCTAGCTCATGTGATATTTTCCTGAGTTCCTGCATCTTTTGTGGTTTAGATTTTAGTTGACAGTCACACACATTGATCTCCAATATGGCTATAAGGGTCATTTACACCAAGATGGTTTAATATACCTGTACTACTATATAGCATAAAGTCCTACTCACACATAACGTTCCCTATGCTCTCTACATTGAATGACTAATAATCTCACACTGGTATGGTTATTAGAGTCAGAGGTATTCTGAGTTAGTTACTGTGATTCAGACTATACTCAGAAGGTTACAGTTACAACTTGTATATTTGTTGTTGTTCATGATTGACAAACTCTGTGTGTAGGCTGTGAAGCCAGACTGAGCATATTGAATTATTGTACATATCGAGCTGAAATAATTATTAATTCCACCTGAGCTAAGTCATATGAAACATGTATCTCATACTTAGGTTATAGAGGATACTTATCCTTCCAACCAAGTTAATATGCAGTGATGAGCCTCAAGTTGGGCTACTCAGGCAGATGAAAACATTGCTACTGCACCAACTAGTTACTCCACATATTGATCTGAATAAAGAGGAATAATTATGGTAATGGATGGATTGAGTGTAGTCTGAGAACAATGCTGAGGTGTGGTCAAGTAAGGTGTGTGTCTGTAGGTGAGTGAGATGACTGGAATCTGAACCACGACTTGCTTACTCAGTATCCACGGTACTAATTTCATGCTGGTCATTTCCAGTTCTGCAGCTGAGCACTTCTCTTCTCTTCTCCTCCTTGATTTCTTGTTTTCACAGGAACACACTAGAGACCCTGTATTATAGAAGAAACCAGCTAGTCTATGAATGTTTGAAGACCTTTTGCAGCCGTATTCACTCACTGCATTAGCTAGCATCAGACTAAGTCAACTACTGTACCAACAATTTGTGCTCACTAACACCTGCATACCTAGAGGTCATAAGAATAAAGTAGGCCCTTGATTAAACATTATTATATTTACCGCAGGACTAAACAATGTCTTTCTTTTAGATCGAATAACAGCAGGAAAACATGAATTGGTGAATAGGAATGTAAGTTTGTGTTATATGAAGGGTCTGCTGTACAGTAGTTGCATTGGGCTGAAAAGTGTTGGTGAACACAAGGCAAGGGAAACTATACAAGTACAGTATACCATAACTACTGTACTGTATACTGTCTAGTGGTGGATGGTGAGTGACTACTGTTTATGCTGTCTATCTCTGTTGTTTGTGTATCCGTAGCCGATGGTAAATGTTTGCAGTCGTTATCATTACGTACCATGCATCTGATTGACTACCGAGTGACTTATAACCCCTGGGTAGTCAGCTTCAACTAATCATGTTTAGCTTTTATAATATTGTCTGTGGACATTTACCACCAGGTACAGGAAAGTGGATTACATAGCAAAGGGTTAGTACATATTAGGCTACATTATCAGCCCTGCATTCCTTGGGCCATTATGGTTACTCTTATAGGGTCACAGATCACTTACATTAAATAAGAGAAGTGTATATAGTAAATCAGTAGTGATTCATATGTACATTTTTTACATACAAAGTTCATCATTTTAATCAACCAACGTGTAGAATTACAGAGCGACCCATTTAGCCTCATTCAGCTCTAAATAGATGAGTGACATTCGTGAACTTTGCGAGTGTCACCAGTTCTCCTCCTATCTCTTATCTTGGGGTTTCCTGTACTTCAAGCAAACCCTTGGGTTGATGACAGACTTATTAGTGTCTGGGATGAAATCTTTCCACCAGTCAAGAAGTGTGCATTTCAATTTCAGAATAGGAAGCCATTCAGGACTCTTTACTTCCATGCAGAATGAGGCTGAGAAGTAAAGGATGTGACCACAGTTTTGGATTCAATTTGAATACCTCTGATAAGACAACATTATTTTAACTCATGTCTCAAATTACCTAAATTTTCCTGTCAAACAAAGGAAATGCATAAATGGTGAAAGCCCAGCATGAGCCTGTCATTTTAACACTACAGTATACACACACATACACACATGCACACACACACACACACATATGGCTTTCCTCACCTGCCAACAAACATGTAAATTTATTTCTGGAGCCATTTTCTTGCAAGCATGTGGTTTGAGATTAACGTGATGCCTTCGCCGTGGGACTCAAGTAATGTTCGCTATGAATCAAACCTGTGCAGAGGGAGCGGGAATTGCCAGATTTCTGCTCTCTGTTTTGCTTCTGGATATTAGTGTCTTACAATCCTCAATACCTGGTTATGACAAGGGTTATTTTTTCTGCACAGCTGGAGTTATACTGTGTGCTGTGCAAGAATTAATCTTTTTTTTTTTTTTTTTGTCAAGAAAAGAACAATTAACTCCCTGATAATACCCTTAGATATGATACCCTTTATGTGATAGACTGGAATGTGTTCAATGTGGTTATATTTGTAGTATACAGTACTGTACTGGGATACATTAAGTTCACTTCACACGGATAACTCATTGGATATTGATATGAATAGCAGATTGATTATTTCATACACAGTTAGCTTTCTTTAGGCATTGCTACATCTATAGCTTTCTTTAGGTACTTTTTACATAAGATGATACTTTTTACATTCAGGTGGCTTTGTAGTATCAACCATGTTGTGTAGATAACAATTCACTTAAGTGCTATGAGGCAACAACAGCTTATTGAAGAGAACCTCCATAGAACTTTGATAAAAAAAAAAGGAATGTACAGTACTATTATTAATGACAAACATATTATTAACATCTTGTTTTACAGCAGCCTATGATCAATTTGCTTGGAACAAGAGCACGGCCTTGTAGCATCAAATTTCTTACCGACTTTAGACAAGACTTGGTCTTAAACAAGGAGGACAGGAGAAGGTCTTTCCTGTCCCCTTTTGTGAATCCTTGGTTGTGGAATCCTGTGTGTTTTAGTCTTGGTTTTGAACCCTTGGCCGCTTGGAGTACAGGAAAATCAGACAACTTAGCTCCAGACCCATTTTGTACACATCTCTTGTGGCCAGTGCTGTTATGCTATACTATAATCTGAATAATTTTGATTGCATGTTTAAAACCAAAAGTTACTTATTCTCATCAGGCTAATACTAATATGCTTACAATTTTCAAATTGCACATCACTAACAGTGACATAGTAGGTGACTGTACCTACAAAATGGGTACCTGTATGCAAGGTGTCTACTGTTGTTGTACTCCCAGGCTTGTGGTTGTAACAAGTGGTATATAATTATTTATTTACTGTATGTGATTTTTGTTAACTGAGAATTATATATGACTGAACCGACAATGTGAGTCACTGTAATAGTCAGAGATAGTTTATCCTGTTACTCTTCTCTTATCGCTCCTTATCTCACATTGCTTTTCCAGACCGTTCAGTAGACATAAACACTAGCAAACTGGCAGTCACTATTCATTATTCCTAGCTTACCCAGAATGAATATACTGTACTGTACTCGAAGTAACACATACTGACTAACATTTGACCTGGATGAACAAGGTTATAATGAAATGTGACTGCATCCTACTGTACTTGTATTGAGTGCGCATAACAACCGTACTTGTATCATATACGCATACTGTGTGGGGTCTTGCAAGTAGTGCTATCAATTTAATTTATTCAGAATGGAACAAGGAATAATTTCATGTAGATTCTTGCAATGATGTGTTGATTGCAAACAGCCCAACAGCAAGACTGTTTCTCTCACAGTCCTGCAGGCTATGAAAATTTTGAACTGTGGCTTATTCATGTAGAAGAGAAAATCAAGTTCACCGTGCAAAGTTTCATTATGTCGATATAACTAGTAGTGGTCTAAGGTCCCTCAGTACTGTTGGCAGTATTTCCTGAACTATTTCTCTCTGAACTACAGGATATTCCTCAGAGTAGCTTTTTGACGACACTTCAACCAGTTATATTGTACAGTATATCATGATGTTATAAGACAATTTGTGAGTGAGGGGCACCAAAATTTCCCTGGGATATTTTATATGTTACAAAATATTTTCCTTTTTCCCCTCCACCATTTTATTTTACAAAAAAATATTTAAACAGTTGTACTATTTTTATAAATTATTTTGTGTTCATAAAGTACAGTATAGTAACAATACAGTACAGTACTGTACATAACTCTCTGTCAAATAGTAATCCAAACAAATGAAAAAGCAACATCTATATAATAACGTGTGATATACAGTACTGTACTGGTTTTACACCACACCAGCGATTCAGAACTTTGTGTCAGTACTGTAACTCTTCTGCTGCCTGATCTTTAAGAATTACACATTTGTTTAGCACATCTGGGATTTCCTACAAAGTAACATTTTCATACCATACTTTGCTGCCATTTAACACTAGCTTATTCTAAACAACACCAGTGATATTTCAGACAATAGCCACAATGTTGGGGGAACTTTTACCACAACTTCTCCTTATAGAGTTCCTCAGCCTATGTTTTCTTAGGCACCATGAACTAAGAGTGAAATAATTATATATCCACGTCCTTTCTATAAGTTAGTGGCTTCTCAAACACTTAATTCTATATTTGAAGGTATCACTATAGACCTGTCTGCTTGTTAAATAATGATGGGAGAGTGAAAGATATTTTTGTTCTTCATTTAATAATACAAGTAGGGGAGAGTTCTGGTCATCTGAGAATTGAACATTAGAATTGGATATGTAAACATTTGCTATCAGTGGAGGCTATCAGAGAGTTGATAGTTTTGTAAGTCATAAGCTAATACAATGCATTGAAAATAAGATTTTATTAGTTATAATGATTACTAAATGTCAACGAGCCAGTCAATTGTATCTGATAAGGTATTTTTGTCATACAAAATCTTTTTATGTAAGTGGACAGGTCACTTATTAATTTATATATACAGCAAACATCACCTTGCATATGGCATTTGTCAGTCATTCATTATAAGGTAGAAATAATATAAACTACATGTATTTGTACCAAAATCATTGTGAAATATATAAATAATTGCATAAATAAAGTGTTTGTTTTACATGGCTGGCCTTTTAATACAAAGTAGTATTTAATAACCTTTTACATACTACAGTGCAGTATATCAGTAGCAATGTATATTTTCTGAGCAATGGGAAAAATGTCTTACTTTACATATTACCAGTTTCTATAATTACTCTGCATCTATCCGATATGTTCAGTGGTCAATTTTATCTGGAATAGCAATATGACATAATACTGTTTATCTGTAACATGTCAAATATGTTTTCTCAAAATAGATGGTGATTAAGAAATAGTTTACAGAGCAACAGCAATTGCAACAGGTCCTGTATCAAATCATCTTATAAAGTATAAGTTCCAAGCCAAACACAAAAGCAGAAAGCAATAGTCCTGTTCCAGTAACCATGAACACTCCTTGGAGATGGTACAAAGTGAAGGTAAGCTGCCCATTTCCTTCACTCACACTTTCACCATCATTTGCCTTGGGGACAGAATAAGAGATTACAGTACGCTCTTTTGCAGCTAAACTACTGTATATTTTCATGCCAGACTATATAGGTTGCAAGCAAAGTTAAGAGAGCTCAGAAGGTATAAGTTCAGTACAGTACAGCTTGGTGCAGGTTCCCATTGTAATAATAAAAATACAGTATACCGTGCATTACTGTATCTACAAGCAAAAAAGTATAAATCGCCACTAATCCTACTGTTACTCACGGCTGCCATTCGCCTTCCCTCTAGAGCATGTTCTTGAATTAGATCAGTCACCCATTTAATTGGGAAGCCACCCTCAAGCAGCTTTCTCAACTCTTTGTCAAACACACGCTGAAAATAAGATAATTTTCCTTAAATATCCCCTCTAGATTGCATATCTTTTTTTTTTTTTTTGCTATATGTTTCTCACCATCAATGCCCAACAGATAAGATCAAAGCAAAGAAAGTTTAGTTACTGGGATGCTTAAATTATGTACATACTGGACAGTACAGGCCAACTTCCTTAATTAACACTACTGTAGTAATTTGTTGTGTTATGCACTGAGTGAGAGAAGTACTGTACTGTAAATAAAACGTAGCATACCCTAAATGGTGAGCCTTTCTGCATACCGATCCCTACACCAGCTGGGAAGAATGATTCCTTGGCCATGTACACCTGTAGGGGATCATTGTACAGTAATTTCATTAAGGAGGTACTGTACTGTACTGTACATCTATTGAGCTTTCATGTGAATACTCATGGTAACAAATATCTTATGTATATCATTCTAATACAGTATACAGTACCAATTAAATAATCTCTTATCTCCACCATATTTACCTGTGTATCTCCATTCCTGTCAGTGAAATGTGTAGCGATGGCATCACGAACATAGGTCTTGAAGGAGATGAAGGCATAGCGCTCATCTAAAGTGCGTTGGATGCAGGCAAATAATGACGGGCAGAAGGAGATACCACGAAAGATTTCTTGGTAAAGAGGCTCCTGCAATTTAGATGAGTATGACACAACAATATTTTCCTCCAACCTCTGGCTAATACTGCATAAGGCTTCCTCCAACTTGTTTACAGAAGGATGGAGAGCAGCCTACAAGACTAAACTCTGCTGCTGGGCTGGTTAGAAATTAAATCTCAGGATTGTAATTAACAAAACAACCCCTCATCGTCTGCTTACTTGCCTTGCTAGATAAAAGCAGCTGGTAATCGGCGGCACCATAATCATTAACACCCCAGCTGAAGTCAGAGCGAACCAACTCCTGGAGGCTGTCAATGGTGGAGGTGAAGGCAGGCACAGTGAGGAAGGCAGTCAGGTTTCCAAAGTAACTGACAGTGGCCACAAGGCAGAACACCAGCCAGAAGGACAAGTATACCCGTACTATTCCATATTGAGGCCACTGCCGACTCTGTAAACAAACAAACAAGAGCAACACAGAATAAGTGAGGAGCTGAACTGCTTTACTTTCACTGGTACACAAACTTCAAGGAGCATAAAGGAGGTTTCCAAGTGGTGTAGGCCTACTGTAAAGGGACGGCTGACAAAAATTATTATCAATTTGTATACTGTACACTAACAGCAGCTTTTGCAACAAAGAGGGTTGATATAAATTTTTATCTTATTTTATAGGGTTTTTGAGTCAAAATTTAACCCGAACTACTTGAAATATGGTCCCAAAAATATGTCATTCGTTTGTTTTGCTGACCTGTGTGAGGAGGGATGCAAAGGTAGCAAATAGAGCCTTTTGGAGGGTCATTGGTTTGTGTGTTGCTGCAACCCTCTCTAGCATCCACAGTGTCACCCCACCCACACCCAGCATCACACCCACACCTGCCCACACCCATCCACGGAAGGGGCGAATCACTGCTAGGTACTGGGGCAGTGGCTGAAGTATGTAATGTTTGTATTAAAGTCAGTATCACCAATATGGATAGACTGCTGTGTTTAAGTTTAATGTAAATAAGCAAATATATAGTCTATCATAGAAACTTAAAACAATTCAAGGATACAGTCCCATTTGTAGGATCTTGCTGATCTAGTATTTTATGCAGGCTAGTCAGCTTAACCCAATGATTCTTGAAAATGTCTAGATAGGTGAAATTTTTATTCAAATCAGATCGATGTTGGTGTTTTTTATTCAATTGACAGACATCACCATGGCTGTAATAGAGTTGAAATGTTCTTAGGATGCATATAAAGTACCTGTTGAAATACTGTATAGATAACAATATCTACCAACATAACTCACTTCCTATAGAAATGTTTTGGAGGACAAACTAGGCACTTTGTCAGAGGATTTTGACATGAAAGGGTATTTTTTACTCAAATTTTATTACAGTGCTATAAAATTAATGTAAGGTTAATGAAGAGAATATGAGAATGTGGCAAGAGGCTATAATCACTCCACTTTCTTCCCTTACCTTCGAATATTCATCTCTGATATCTGACCTTGGGTTTGCTTGTGACAAAACAGAGAGGCAGTGGGTAATAGTCGATGGTGAAGTCAATCTCTTGTCCCCTGTCATAGGTGATGGTGAGGCTCACGGAAAAGTCGTAGAGGCGATGCTGGACCTCACCCACCACACCCGTGTAATTGCCTGGACTCGACTCAAACCCCCACAGTCCATCCTTGGGTTCATACATCTGTAGGTGACAGAGTTGACGGCGAGGCAGTCGGTGGTAGAAGTAGGGGTCACATGCAAGAACATTTGTGGTGTTGACGATGGCGTGGTACTGGTACGATGGCTCTGATGTCTGTCTATGGAGTCGTTGTACTGTTACCATGCAATCATCAACACCATCAATGTTCTTTCATTTCACCCTAAGATTTAACAGTTTGTGATGGTTAGTGTGGAATTGGTTGTGATGATAGAGCATTTAGGGAGGAGGTAGCTACGATGTAAATGGCTATAATATTTAAGGGAGAGGTATTATATATACAGTATACAGTAGTATTTCATACTGGACTGTACAGTATTATGTTAAAGTACAAGCATTATATTTTCTCTACCCTTAAAGTCACAGCAAGGAGAGAATTCAGAGAGATTTTGTTAGATTAGGTAATATCAGGTGAAGTTAGATTAGGTTAGATTCAGGTCAGGTCAAGTTACACAGTCGATTATTCACCAGGTACGAAAAGTTGTGTAAGGCGGAGATAGCGTCAAAGATGAATTTGTCAAGTGACTTCTCCAGAACCAAGGGGTGAGTTGAGTTGCCAGATGAGTAGTGGGAGAAGGGAGGGAAGTTCTTGTATACACCCCTGTTGGAGAGAGAGAGAGAGGACAACACATATAGTAACAGAGTAAGATGGGTATAGATAGAGAAACAAAAACAAAAATTGAATAATAACAATAGTGGAAAAGAAGAGGAGGCAAGATATAGGAGTAGACAATTAATCTTTTTTTTTCAGAATATTTATTACAATATTCATATACAGTATGCCTGCATGTAGACATACATATAAACACCCAGTCCATTGTAAATAAATATTAATCACCATGTTACTTCATTTTTATCACTTCAAATTATGCAACCATACAGAATTGAATTTATAGTTAATGGATTCCAGTATGTATAAAAATATTGATAATTACCAGATTAGGGAATTATTTGGTGTAATCCGTCTTGTTTCCTTACATTAACATAAAAAAAAAATAATAATAATAACAGTAATTTTAGATGAGCGAGCTACTGCAATTTGGCCAGTCTGAATGGCACTAAAAATGAATAAAATGTATACTGTAATAAAATAATGAATAGAACATTTAAAACGCACCACAACTTCACTCACTCGAAGACATGACCATTACAGTCGACATAGGGGTCAGGGAAGAGGTCACCAGCTGTTGAGACCCCCTGTAGCCCCCCTCTCTCATTAGCCCCCAACCACCTTCCCCTCACCACCACCTCAGCTTCACCATCACGGCAGTAAGGACAGTTGGCTATAGGTGGGTGACATAGTGGGTGATATAGTTGGGGTAGAGTTATTATATACGGTCTACTAGGATGAAAGTGTGAAGTGTAATTTCATCTTGAACTTGTTACACCCGAGTGAAATATTGTACAGTACAGTATACATATTGAGTATCGGAAATAAATATTGACCACGTGAAAGTAACTGCTTGTTCTTTCTGATATTCACAGACGTAGTACTGTCTTTTATAATATAACTTAATTAAACCAATTATATCGACCACTCACCCAAGAGATCCAATGGTAAGTATTTTTGTAAAGATGCATTGCGGGAGTTGTGGTTGTAGAAGGGGTTGTGGCTGACATAGAGGGTGTGTGAAGCAGAGAGAAGGATGGGGTCAGCCTCTAAGGTGCTTATGTCCAAACTACCTCCAGTGTAGCTTATCTGGTACCTTATTGCTCCACTGAACCACTCTGACAAACAAATTAAATTAGCAGCCTTTCAGTTTACCTGTGTCTTTAATTAACGTGCTTGTGCTCTGTCTGTATGTTCTCCATTTCATTGTCTGAGCATTCTGATTTAAGATGTGAGTGGCGTGATATAAGGGTTAATCTAATTCACACGTGGTTTAATTTTTACGGTACAGTAGGCTACTTTAATTTTTGTTGTCTGGTCTACACGTCTCTTTATAAGTTATAGTCGTTATAATTATATGCGATTCAGGTTTGTGCTGCTACTATATATATGTTATTATAGTTTTATCCAACTCACTCGACTTGGGAATAAAATCTATTGCCGAGGTGATGGCGGGCAGAGGGGCGAGAAGGTAGAAAGCGACACAGAAGAGTCCGTCAGAGATTGGAGGACGGTGGTGGAGTAGCATCAGGTCAGTGGGGGTCGTGGTAAGGAAATGTTGCAAGTCGTAGTGGAGATAAGCGTTGTTCATCCCTCCCTGCAGCTGAATACAATATGAGGGCTTAAAACGGATCATTTCTACTTGATAATTCGTCGTTGATCAGTCTCATAGACTGATTCAAAGTCTAAATATTAAGACTTTGGTCTGATTGATGTTTAGTAGCCTATACGCCTATTTATACTTATATGTTGGCCAATAATTATGTGCAGAGAAGCCAACATACGAATGTGAACTGTGCAGAGAATATATTATATTAAAGGAAGAAATATACATACAGCTGTAGCAATTATGGGATATATTTACAGCAAGTAATGTAGAGAAGAGCTGTGATGAGAGGTTCTTGTCTGTTAGGATGAAGGAGTGGCAAGGTGCAAGGCGTCCATTTGCAAGCTCCACTAAAAATTCGTTGGCAGCCTCTTCATCATTATTTCCACTGACTTCCTTCAGCACACACACACACAGACGCAGATACGTCAGCAGAATGATTACAACGGCAAAATATGTCTGAAACAAAATTCATGACCCATCGCGTAGGCTATCCGTACTGTCTTATATATGCCTATAGCCTAGCTGCTATAATCATGCCCTATATTGGCTGTTCTTGTAGCCTATTATGCATGCAAGGTCTTAATAATTGTTAAATAGGGAGCTCTACCTTAACTATTAAAATAAAGCTATATATGGGCATGGTTTAGTGTGTATTTCCCATGGAGGTATAATTTAGATTATACCTCCATATGGTATCTCCATACCTGCATGTTATTCTATTTGAGGTCTGATATAGAAGTATTTGTCTCTGGGGTGGACAGTAACATATATATATGTGACTGACTCGCTTTAATTATTTTTTCTCTTATCGACAATCCTAGCTGTATGTGACATTTATGAAAAGATAATATTTAATCCCAGTAAGAATGACATTTCTTATAAAAGGTAGTACGTCTTGAAAATGGATAGTGGTTTTAAGAAAGGTTACGGTGTTATTTGAGCATCGACAAATGTAACACCTTTCCTTTACGTCTCAATTAAAATTCTTTCAATATTAAAAGCCAATTGGGTAATGTCACATTGGCGTTGGTCACACAGGCTTTGAAGGTATGTACAGTCGCGCACACATCTTCATAGTACATTCAACAAGACTGTAATATATTGTTGGTTTTATTATACCTCCATGGTTTAAATAGTATGAAACTTTGTCCAGTGGTCATATGTGATAAGTTCCTTATTTTATAGACTTGACCATTCAACATTTTACAGTTTCAGAGGTAAACTGTACCGCGTACTGTACAACTGCAGGTGTGGATTGTTGCAAGTTTTTGTCTTGTAGTTAATGTTACTGCCCATCATACATTTTAGTACGTTGTTTTAATTCCTTTCCTTTATTTGAACTCTGTATTAATTATGTAGGGCGGGATGAGGCCCTCTGACAATTTTGAGAACCTGTCAAACTTTACTAAGATTACTAAATAGTTTATCATACATTCTAATATTTAATAATAATATCATGTTATTGTTAACACAAGAGTATCCTTTGTTAGCAAATACCTGAAAAGTCTTGGAGGAGGGACGAGTATAGTCATTTCATAGTTTGAGCTTTCAAATCAGAATATTGGAATTGTTATAGTTCAGTGTAACGATTACAAGTATATTTAAGCTCTCTAATGCTGCCAGGGAAGTGATAGTGGCTAAATAATATGAGAAAATAATAGCAGTACCCAGATGGAGATGGGACCATGTACGGAAGTGAGGTCACAGCAACATAGAAAAAGAAAACAAGCCAACACATTCCACCTTTCACCCAGTATTTCTTTAATTTTCTTAGTGTTTCAGCATGGCTAGGCGACGGGATTACACACACGTCAGTCAGTGCATCAAGTGGACGTTATTCTTCTTTAATTTCTTGTTTTGGGTGAGTGGAAGAGAGTGAAAAGAGTGGTAAATGGTGGAGGTTTAGGGGAGGGTTCCACACTTGAGTCACTTGGGCGTGAAAGGCCTTGACAGGAAGTTGGGATGTTTCATTATTGGTGGCTTTTTCTCGAGGTTTCATGTACACTAGGGATGCTATGGGGAGTTCTTAAAAGATAAAGAAGGTGTATGGCTATTTTTTTCCTGAGTTAATAGTGGGTGTTGAGTTGTAACAAAAGTTATGTCTCGTACCCAAGTGGGTAATAGTCAAGCGTTAGACCATAATCTGGTTATGATTGAAGGTTTTCAGATTGCAATGTTTTATAGTGTTTTTTTAACGCATTTATTGTTCAAGACCGTCGCAAATTAATGTTTTGGGATATCACCCCGCCCCCCCAACCCAATCTCCATAAACACTTCATTTGGTATAAGTACGCCTCCAAATACATTTTAATGTCAATATGCAAACATAATAGTTAATTATATATACAATACTGTCATGAAGGTTTAAGTTGGTGCTCGTATTTCGTTTAGTCACAATATAAAATTTCATGTTAGGGTTAGGACCGAAGGTTGTTAAGGTTAGGACCGAAGGTTGTTAGGGTTAGGACTGAAGGTTGTTAGGCTTAGGACCGAAGGTTGTTAGGGTTAGGACCGAAGGTTGTTAAAGTTAGGACCGAAGGTTGTCAGGGTTAGGACCGAAGGTTGTTAAGGTTAGGACCGAAGGTTGTTAAGGTTAGGACCGAAGGTTGTTAGGGTTAGGTTAGGTCAGGTCAGGTTGGTTAGAGTGGCTGTAAAACATTTCACAAAAAAAAAAAAGAAAAAAAAAAAAGCACCAACTATAATTAATAAATATATTTG
Source organism: Petrolisthes manimaculis (assembly GCA_034508575.1). Classification (NCBI taxonomy): domain Eukaryota; kingdom Metazoa; phylum Arthropoda; class Malacostraca; order Decapoda; family Porcellanidae; genus Petrolisthes; species Petrolisthes manimaculis. The sequence goes on along the minus strand of JAWZYT010000122.1, from coordinate 176,279 downwards.
AGTACACTATTGCAGCCACTCGGGGGGGCAAGCCAGACCAACTGTGTGCCGGTCACAAGCCCGGAAAAATGCAGAGTGTTGCTGGACAGTAAGGGCATCCGCAGCGTAAAAAAAAAGTGGCTCCACACCAAACACCGTCCAACCCCATCCTAAATGGGAAAATACGGATGTTAAACAAAAATGATGATGATGATTTGAGTACACTAATTACTAATTTTCGCTTCATCACAAGTTTACAGTTTTCAGCAACTCATATTTCAGTTTCTCATGTGTCATTCATTACGCTGATAATGACATCAAAGTTCGGAAACTTTACATTTTAGTCAGATATTTAATTATGTTTGAAATTATGTTTAACGGGTCACTGCGGGAGCAGTATGCTATAGGCCTATGTAAGGTACGCTAATCAGTGCCTTACTGGCTGCTGGAGGGGAGAGTCACTCCACTGTTCAACCATACCCATAACCCATGGTAGACCAGCCTGTACTTTGATAAGAGAGAAATTGCACAAAATAAATACAGTACAAAACTACAGGTATTAAAACATTCTTTTATTGTTTAATGGATTAAATACTAGATGTTGTCAAATGGCGGCATTGAGACAGGTATGAAAACATGTTTTGTTATCGACGGCACTGATGGGAAAGGGTGTGTGGCCTATTGAGATGGCTAGTTCGTCCCGACTTTAGATACCCGGGAACCTAGTTTAGGGATACTGTATAAAGTAGTATAATAACACAACACATCCTTAAAATTTTAATGCTGAGATGTACTGTACTTTGATGATGAAAAAAATAATATAAATCTACTTTAGCTGTTTTGTACATTAATTTTTATGATAAAATTTCCTCTATATGTACTATCCCTCAGGTGTTTGGCATGCTGATCATGGCCATTGGTATGTATGGTGTGGTGTTCACAGCCCAGGATCTCTATGGCCTAAAGTCAGTCGAAATTGCCTACATTGTCATCACAGACTTATCAGGTGTGATGGTGGCATTAGGAAGCATCATCTTCATTGTGTCCTTTGCTGGGTGTGTTGGAGCACTAAGGGAGAATCTCTTTCTTCTCCAAGTGGTGAGTATATATAATGGATGTGGATGAGTGACATGGGTGGGATGTGGGTGGAATAATAAATGGGGTGTGGGTTGGCAGGTATCAGAATGGTTGTGGGTGGGTAAGTTGAATAATAGATTGGGTGTGGGTGGGCTGGTGGAATGATAGATGAGGTATGGGTTGTAAGGTGGCAGGATGGGTGTGGGAAGGCAAATAGTGAAAATCAGTGGTAGGGCCTCTGAATGCTCTTATAAAAAATAAATAGTTTAAGTACATTAATTTTGCCACAGTAAAAACATCTCATATTGTTTTTCCCCACACAGTACTTCTGGTGCCTGACTATCTTCCTCATTGCTGAACTGCTGGTAGCCATTGCCTGCATCATATTCCCCTGGAAGTCTCGTGAGATCCTTGAAAGTGTTCTCTCCAAGACACTCGTCGAAGAATACCGAGAGAGCCAGAACAAACAGAACTTTGTTGACTTTCTGCAGAAAGAGGTATTGTGGTTTGGGTGTAATGTAGTGGTAATATCAGTGTTTTACAGTTCCCTCCAGTTTTAAAATAATTAGTAAATAATAATTGTAGACAGGAAGGAATCAAATATCAGAGTTGTATTGACAATGCATGGTTTAATAATAATGAATATTATGATGATACAATATGTATTGTATACCTAGAGTTCTTGTGGGCGAATCAAGTAATAACCAAAACAAAACAATCATGATGGACATTGGGTTTTATATATGAAGAAATTTGGTAAGCATCTTATTTATAATAAGGTTCGATCATTAAATGCATTGAATAAGGTATTATTGCATAACTGTCTCAAACTGTATTTAACAGTCTTTTTGAGGGTCTGTAGGGTTTGTAGATAATGGCAGTATATATAATTATGTAATGTATACAGAAAATATAATGGTTTTTGTTGGGATGGCTTGCAGTATTTACACAGCTCATGAGCAAGCAGTCCATTGCACCATACATCTCAGAAACTGCTTTTAAGTACACATTGATCAGTTGTTTACTTAAGCTCTCTGCACATATCTACAGTTTGAGTGCTGTGGGATCACATCAGAAGGTTACCATGACTGGGATGACAACGAATACTTTCATTGCAATAAAAGCAGTCCTAGTGCTGAAAAGTGTGGAGTCCCTCCTTCCTGTTGCATCCAACAGAAGAATATGGTGAGAAGAGACAAGAAAGTGTCTATATATCTACCAATCTATAACTCAGATATATCACTCTATGTTTGTCATAGAGGGTTCTGAGTGAGTTAATCACAATAATATTTAGAATAGATATTAGAAATATTGGTAGTTAAAGTACAAATACATGTTGGTATGCCTTGCGCTGACTAAGGCATAATAGATAATTATTAATTTGTTTCTATAGTATTTATTTTGATAAGAAATATTGAAACAGCAGTAAATTATATAAACAGGGAAGGATGCTCACCAGCCAAACCTGATAAACAAATTAGTTTATAATATCATAACTAATATATTATGCTCCCAACAGAGCCACTTTGATGTCATGTGTGGCTACAACATCAGGAACAAGGAGGTCAAGGTAAGTTGTGTTATCCTGAGGTAGGATTACAGTTTCATATCGTTAGGTTATCTTGAGGCATATCATTTGCAAATTGCACCACCAATACTTAACTCATGATTCAGGGCCATGCTCTTAATCTTTCACACCAAACTGTTAACCTTCTCGAGCATGGCCACTCTCGCCTGGGCCTTCTTCCTGCCTCGCTCTCACAACGTAAACAACACATTTGACGGCTAATAGCGTGTGAACCACTTATGCTACATGAATAAATAATACATGACTTTGAAGTACAAACCTTTTGCTGTCTCTTGATGTACAGTTGAGCGCAGTTGACTCGAGGCCACCTCATTCAGCATATTGGTGAATGAGGTGGCCTCTGCACGCAACTGTACTTGTGAAGACATCTGTAGGATAGGTAGCCAGCTCAGAGTGACCACAACTCAAAATTATCTTTTACACTCTCCTTACATATTTAGTACATTTTCACAGTCTGATTTTGTCATAAAACATATCGGAATCACATTTTTCAACACAACAATATGAAATTTAACGTCACTGTTGTTTTTACGTACATAGGCAATATGGTAATAATATTGGCTGAAAAGTGGAGTGCTGAAAATACATCCTCACTCGCTCACTGCTATTCCTAAACTGGCTGCCAGTAGCTGGGATGATTAGGGGAGTCCCTATGCACACACACCCTCTGTAGTGAACCTAATGAAGCATGTAGGGGATACGCAAATTTATAAACTGCGCAGTCGACTTATGTCGCCACCTGCGGTTTAAGGGTTAAGCACCCAAAACACTATCTTGGCCTCTCTCAGTATGGAAGACTGTTTCAGAATCTTTCACACACAAACACACACACACACATGATTTCCAGACAGTTACAACTGTCATGGCACCAGTGAGGGTGATTTATGACACTTGGTGGGCTGTCATCAGTAACTTTAATTTGGTGGAAAAAAATTTCAACCCCTCCATCAAGTGGATTCAAACTTTGACCATCAATGTATAAGTGTAGTATAGTACAGTATGCTAACCACTCTGTCACCTAGGTTTGTGGAACTGTAGGATATATGTGTTCACTTTTCAAGGTATAATATTGGATTTGCTGAATGTGGGTTAATTCTTGAGGCAGCGTTTTAGTTTATCAGCTTTGATTAGAATTACCGGTATATCCCTCAGTCGTTAATTCAATCCGTCCTTTTCCTTCCTACCCTTCAAAGATTTTTAGTTTGCTAGAAGGGATGTGAGTTCTACAGGTTTTATTGCCTTAAACAAATACACAATTTAGCAATATATGACTTCTTTCTGCCCTGTTTACCTTACTTAGTACATTGTCCCACAGGTACATGAGGCGTCACAGGTGATCAACACGGTTGGCTGCATCACTTCCATCATACAGTTCCTAGAATCAAATTTATACTTCGCTGCTGGGATTATATTTGGTATTACACTTTTCCAGGTACTATACTATGAAATGGTTTAAATTGGTATGAATGGTTAGTTTGGTTATGTTCCATGAAGCAACTTTAATTATAAAGTAAATAGGCAGTTTTAGCTACATGCTGAAATTTTATTCCAGCCTCCTCTGATCTCTCCATTGCCTCCACCATGTAATGTGGGAGGCAAAAAACAAAATGACAGTAAACAGAATGATTTATGCATATACAATCATGAATAACTTTTGTCTTACTGTAATTATTAAGAAATATGATCAGCCAGTTGTAGTCATGAGGACTTTTTTTTCATAGAAAGCAACATTGCAATGGTAATTACAGATACTAATACAGTACAACTCCTGTAGAGATACACAGTAAAACTATAGATTGAATACCGGTACTTTATCATGACTTCTTTGGACAACTGAACTTACAATCTTCATTTAATGTTAGTGACTGTGTAAATTTGTGAAATAGGAACAGAATGATATAAAGTTTCATGACATATGACTGATGTGACGATACCTTACAGATGTATGTGGCACACCAGGCGCGCTCCCTCATGGATCAGATCTCCTTGCAGCGGGCCAGATGGTACTGACGACACGGCACAGAGCCAAGCTAAGGAGTTGATGCTAGCTAGACCCTCTATCTGTCCTGCTGCTCATGCACCCTAGTCTGCTCTGTTTGTCCGTCCATGCCCTCTTGTCTCTATTCTATACCTCCCCTTTTGTGGGTTGTTACGTTCTTTATGCAGGTCATTAATAATTTTTGTAGTGTTGGCATTGATTGAAAGGTGATTTGTTGATGAAGAATAAACATTTATGAAAGAAAGGGCTGGGATATTTACACACTGTCTTTCATGTTGGTGTTGTGTGCCTTAAAGCATTAAAAAATGGGAGCCTTTTTATTGGCTTTTGTTTAGTCTGTTGAGACTAAGGATAATTAAATTAAATAGAAATTTAGTTTTATAGTGACTGCAATAAAGTAGTGAAAATGAACTGACAGTAAAGCAACGTAAATTCTGTATGCCTGACTTTGATGTACTGTATAAATATAACAGCAGCCATAATGCAATAGCTAAAAACCAAGCAGTTTCTTCAACAGGTGTTCAGATATTTCTGTCTCATCGTTGTTGTGAAAAGATCCCCAGTGGTTTAGAAACACTTGCAAATTTGAATTAGTTTAAATCCTTTTTAATTTAATAACCGATGTTTATTCTTATCACAGTTATTCAGTCCAATTAATATACTGTATATACATCATGGTCTAGTGTTAGCCATTATTGTAGGAGTTTGTGACCTCCTATATGACCATGTGATTCCTATTGCTTTTTTTTTTTTTTTTGCCAGTTTTAGTTGAAAGTGTAAAGCTTCGCTGTCCACGAGTGTTTTTTTTGTTTGTCCAGGTTTGTGAAGGAGTTGCACTGCCAAATATCAAAGATCAAATTATATATATTATTAGCACATATAATCACTTATATATAGCTTAAATCACTTTTGGAGGAGGAGTATCAATTGAATTTTTTTATTTCTTGATAACAGTACCTTTTTGAAGGGTGATACTGAATAGTTCAAATTATCACCACTCATACTTTATAAAATTTTATCCCTTTCACAAGCTGGAACCATGAAAATAAAACTTAATATGGGTGAAGCAGTAGTAAAAGATAATTAATACTTTTCAAGTTACTGTATTTTTTCATTCCAACAGAAGAGGGGTTGGTCACTCCTCTTCCAGACTGGGATGTATTCCCAGACTTTGTAATCACAGCTTTATAAGTGAATGAAATAATGTGAATTTGGCAAAAGCCCAGGTATTTAGAATGCATTGTGACATTGATTAATTAAAATATTATTTTTATAATTTTTCCCCTCCCAATTCATCTGTTGTTAGTCTTGGTATTTTTTCATGGTGTTTCCCTTGGTCTTGCCATGTTTAATTTACTTTCTTTAATCAATACCTGTACTGTTGCCATGTACAGGTGCTCGACCAGCATCAAACTTGGGACACACCCATACAAATCTCATCCTGTCTCTAACAAGAAAACGAGAAAGATGCATCATTATCAACATTCATACTAGAATCATAAACTCATAATAATCACTGTAAAATGGATGCAATTTACCCAATGTTTGGTTGTGTTTCTCTTAACATACATGAAGGAGAAAGCACCTTTCCTGGGAAATTACATGTGGTCTTGAGCACATTTGGCTCAGTTTACCAGGCACTTTTATTATGACCTAAATAAATGTGAAGTGCCCAGCCCAGCATAACCCTAATAACAACATAATATTTGTTGCTTCATTGTCAAGTCTTCACACAACATATAATTGTTAGACAACAATAAATATCACCACTGGCTGATGCCAATCTCTTGTAGTCTGTGGGCTATCATAAGTGATCTGTGAAGGGCAGCAAGGTATAATTAAATGGCTTTAGCATACTTGCTGGAGCTTATTGCCTCAATAATTCAGCTTCATTTGCTTCCTTAATATTATTAAATCCAAAATTATTCATGATTCTGAAATTATTTTTTAAATATCCAATAATCATTTGCAGTTTCAGCCTGTGAGTAGCTGACTTTTGTTTTATTGATATAAATTTAAGTTTTACCGCTAATAAAGTATATTTTAAAGTTTGTCATTATCAAGAATGCACTGGGATATTGGGTTATTGCAAGAATGTACTGGTAATTTATCAAGATAGTTCATTGTACTATTCCAGTAATTGATTTATTATTATTGAGACTTGTAGATAGTCAGTTCATTTGTAACAATAATAATGTTTGCTGCTTCTTTTTAATAACAAAAATACTGTATTGAACACAACTATCATTTGTAACTAAAGGACTAAATTCCTATACCAGACACCAAAGTTTTCATGTTGATCATATAAGTAGTTCCGAGATTTAAGGCAACTTCTCCTTCCCTTAGGTGAGCTGATGAGAGTCCTGTGTGTGTCTGTTTGTGTGTGGTGATTTCTGTGACCTGACTGGAATTGTTGGTGGTTCTGGGGACTTTGTGTTTAGCTAATTTCTGTGGTTCAGTTTATCCTCTAACCTGGGTTAATTTCTGGCAACTTGTCTTCAAATTTATATTTTTTTATTTTGTGTACTAAATCCCTGTTCACATATTTGGTCATTTGTCTGATACTATATGGTGATTTTTTTTATTTTAATATATGGTTAGATACAGAACCTTGATATGAAAACTTCTGTTAGAGAAAAATCAATGTTGTGATGCAATCTGCTCCTGGGCTTCATTTTCACATCAGAATAATAATAAATTATCTGTTGATATCTAAGTAATTACTTCTTTGAGTTAGGCCTAAAACTTTTAAATATCCTAGGGGAGAGGATAATTAGAGTTGTTAATAATGTGTGTATTTTGAAAGCAGTGGACCAATTTTATAACAAGTGTGAAGCATTACACAATAGAGATGTAATAATATGTTATTTTATCAAATACATTTAAAATTGCCAATATTTTTTTTTTTTAATATATTGTATACTGAATGAGGCAGGGCAGTTATTTAAGTAGATAAAAGTAGAGTCCTTGGAGAGTACAAAGTTAATCATCAAAAGAAGACTAGGATAGGAATACTTCAAATTAAATTGTGCTGCTGGAGAAATATATTGGTCAGTTTTGCATACCCAAGGGACTGCATTGCATTGCACAAGGTGTTTTGCTATCCATATTTTAGTTGGCAGGTGTGAAGTCAATTGAACATATTTTTGCCATGTTGTGAGTGTTGAAGATGCCTTTTTATTTATGCCTGTTTCTGTATAATCTGTTATTTTCTTAGCTGACAGTACCTTGAAAGTAAGCACAGCCCTCATCATTCGTATATCTCATTTTTAACCTAGGAAGGCGGAGACATTTTAATTCTCTACTAGGATATATATATAGCTGCTCTAGAGGCTGCAATTTTATACCAAGGGGATGAAGAAAACTATTATGCTCTAATAATGCTCGTAAGATTTGTAGCAAATATTAATATGATTTACATTTGGCAAGGTTATATTAGGGGCCTGTCTATCCATCCCACTATTAATAGAGGGTTTGTGCAGCAGTGGAATGTATTGTGATATTTTGTAATGTTAGAATTTTCAAGTATTCTATATGACCATAAGAGCAGTAAAATTTATAACCAAGCACTGGTACTGTCAGTGAAGATAAAACAGTCATAGTGGTAAAGTACTGTTGCAACCTTAATTTACCCTTCTTGATCTCTCGTGCTACTTACTTTAGTACAGTACTTGCATACCATTATGGAATTCTTTTTTCCTTTCAAAAATTCCATGTGATTATTTTGGCCTTTAAGAATACTGTATAATAAACCTGCTATTTCCAAAGAACTCCCATACTTAAATTAAGAACTTGCTTATATCACCTTGCATCAGCAGTTAGGTTGGTTCTAGTGAGTTTGTGTAAATCCTGCTGTGTTTATTCAGATGCAGATAGATAGATTGTAAATTGGGCTAGAAATTCTCTCCACAAAAGCAGAGTAATTTTACTTGTATATTTTTGTGATTTGACAACTGAGATGTAGGCCTACTCTGTAGTGCTTGTTCTTGAATTTCAGAATACAGTATTGTTTATGACTGACAGTGCACATTATTTTGTTAAAGGTGCTTAGAACTTTGAATCTCATTATTTGGTCAAGTATGCACAAGTTTAATAAATTCAATGTGGAACTATTCATGCCTCTCAGAGTTCACCATATAAAATATAATGAATTTCCATTAGCACTAATTGTATTGAAAAAGATAATATTATGAGGACATAGTAGTCATGCAGTCTTGCATGAAATTTTACATCAAACCTGTAGTTAACCTATTTCATAAATATTATGATAGGTTTGCAACAGCAACTGTACAATGGGTTAATGCTTAATGGACATTTTGACAACTTAATAGTACAGTAATTTTTGTGTGGTGTAGAAAAGAAATTTTGTGGCTTTAATTTGTGTTACCGTATTTGTCAAATAATTTTAGAATTAAACTGTCCAGCACCCTCTTTGTATGATCTATGTTTGTGTGCACTGGCATTGGAAACCAAGAGAATGATCAAAGAATTGCTTCTTAAGGTAGAACACACCTTTCATTCTGACTGCTTTTTTTTAGTTTCATGTAGAAACTTTTCAGAGTGAAGCATTGCCTTGTTAAAGTGTTCATCCTCAATTGGTGTTTCTTTGATCATGTTGGTCTATTTTTGTACAGTATTGTATATCTATGAAGGAGATTAGCTACACAGATATATTTTTGTTGTGGAAAAAGAACAAAGACAAAGTTTTTCTGTGTGTTGTGTTTACTGTTGTACTGTTGATATATTTACGGTTTTGGTGTTTGTGTTTGAAGAACCAGCAATAAAGAATTGAACACGTATTTCATGTGACATAAAGACGAGTTCATTGCCAGTGATCCTCGCTGTTCTAAATCCAACAAACTATGAAGATATTTTTAAGAGTAGTACTGTTCTTATACTTAAATGATACTTCAAATAATATGTCCATCAATAATTAGGGATATCACTACAGAAAGACCTCCATAGCCATCATAAATGTGTTATGAAATAATGTCTCACTCAATTTTGATCTGTCAGTGAGGATATGGGTATCTGTACCACTTTGCTGTGTACTGTAATGCATTAGAACACCCTGAAGTATCAAACATTTGAAGCAAATATGGTGTAGTTTATATTGTTAATATAATTTTAATGAATGGTTTTATATCAGTTGGGTTTTGCCAACCAGACTGTTTAACTTTTAAGGTAAAACAGATATTCCTGTCTCAAATAAGATTGTCTGGATTTAATTCAAGTATTAGACTTGCATTACTAGTACAGTAGTTACCATGATAACAATCAGAACAGCGAGGACCCACCCAGGGCTTGACCAAAACTTCTGCTGTGTGTATAATTGAAGGAAAATAATATTCAGTGGCACTGTTTGAAATCTGCACATAAGATGTATATATTTAGAACAACACGGGTTGATTTACATAGATCTGGTTATATACTCTTGTAGTTTCTATAGTTATTCTGGTGTGTTCAGTATCAAGGATATTTTTATATTCATAATGTACAGTATGCTATACGGTATATAACACACAGACAATCTCAAGCAAATATATTTTGTAGTTCATGCAAACATATTCCTCAGATTGGTATATAAGCATTTTGAGAGGAATAAGATATTTTTTTAAAGTATGTATTAGTAGATGGAGGGAATGTAGTTGAGATGTAAGGTATTGTTAAATGTAGAGTTTTGGAGCAAAATTGGGCATAACAATTTATGTCACTTTCTCAATCTTTTTATTGATATGTAACTCTCTAACTCTGATTTTTCTTTTTCAGTGTGCCATATGGCCTTTGTTGCCTGGCTCTACTGTATTATATTATCATTATTCTTGTCTTGTCTGTCCTGTTCTTAAGCAATGTCCCATGATAATAGATATGTTGTTATTACTTCAGAAATTTTTTGTAACTACTACATCTGCTTTGCTGATAATTCTTTACAACTTTACAAGCTAATATCTTATGTTTCATTGAGCTGTTATTTCAAGTAATTTTCTAGCCTCATTTTTAACTTCATGCCACTTACCAATCCGCTAGGTATCTCTGGATTGTTATTCTATCAATTTACGATTTCACTCTTTGCTTCACTCTTGACCCCAGACCATATCTTAATAATTTTCTTCCTTGTATTCTTGGACTGCCTGACACAGGAAATCAAGCAAGTCGGCTCAACATGAAGCCCAGATTCACCTGCTTGGACAAGAGTCACACTACTATTACTATTAAAGGGACTTGGCCACTACCATTGAAAACTCTACGGTACTGTTGGTGCTAAGAGCAGCAATGGTCACAGTAAAGGTTGGAAGTAGGGCACTGGTCAAAAATATGCAGATCATTGGTGGGAATAAAAGGTAGAGGATATTGTAGATAAAGAAAGAGTGGAGTAGTGATGGCAAGTACAGTAATACAAGTGTAGAATAGTAATGAAGTGACTAGGTAGAGAATTAGGGTACTGATTGAAAGATTAGGTAAGGTAGTAGTGGAAAGTGTTTAGTAGGTAGAGGATAAAGTTTTTTAGAAGGTAGAGTTGAATAGGTAGAGAATAGTTGATTTTTTTTAACCAATACACACCAAAATGATCGATTCAGGTATTTTTTGTAAGCTCTGAGGTGTACTGTAACTTGCCGAGTTGTGTTCTATATTTATGATGTTTTATAATAGCGAGCTACTTAATTATTTCTTTCCTGTTCTTTGAGAGTGGAAGAGAGATGGGTTCTATTGTGTAAAGATAAAGCCATTGTCCATTGTTCTGTAAAGATTTAATTTAATGTGTACAATATATTGTAAGTCACAGTCATAGAGCAACCAAAGTCAAACGTGTACTGGAATATCGTTATTGTATTGTCTTGTAATGTACCGTACTTTATCATCATTGTTAATGGTAATTTTACTCATGACTCAGTCCTAACATGGTAGAACCTCTCCTTTTCTCAAATTGCTGTATGTAATTAAACCTAACCCACTAGACCTTACTGTATTAACGTGAGGAAACCTTTACAAATTCTCTTCTCGGTAACGTAACACCCCAGAGTGACCAGACTAGACTGTCCCATCATCTTCTTTCTTAGCCTTTTTCATATATACTGTACAGTACTCCATTTGAATTTGCATCAAAATTTTACACAACTAGGCAGGTAGCTATAACTTTTGAAGACTAAAGTAAACTTGGAAAGATCTTTAAAAGTCCATTTAATAATTGAGGGAAGGAATGATGTTGGGATACTATGATCAGACCTAGATCCTGATGCACCAACTCTCCCTCATGCAAATTATACTTTTTATGTCTGTATACTGTATGTTCTACACAAATTTTGAAAATGCTGCAGGTTTAGGTCTGCAGATCTAGTGTGAGAATATTGAAGAAAGAATACATATACAATACAGTATATAATATGATTACAGTAATATTTTCCTTTGTATGTATGTAGCAAAATCTGTATGTGAAAGAAGTCCTAATAATTTAAGAAAACTTATTACATTATTTTGTGCTAATTTCTGTATTTTCTACATATTATTGTGTTCATTTTCACCTTAACCTGTAAATTGTCAGTAGACTAATAAGAATTCCTCACAATTGTCTAAACTGCTGTACAAATTTATTGTATAATAAGTGGGTTACTTTTAACATTATCTTGTTAGCCACTAATTTAGATAGTAACCCAGTATATGTTTATGTTATCCAAATAAACATACAGTATATCAAATAATAGCCCATCAACAGTACATTGTTTACAAAGCCGACAATAATCAAATTACACAAATACTTAAGAGGAGTATTTTAGAGAATTTTTTATGTTCATTTTTTTATGCTTGGAAAATATTCAAATACTATTACCAGTATTTTAAAATTTCATGGTTAGAAATTGTTAGTTAACTGTTCAGGTATGTAAACTCCATCCTCACGAACATGCAGTACAAATGATAAGTTCCATTTCCTATGCCAACTGGACTCTCCCATTTTTTAAGTACTGTACTGTACATGCTTTAATGGGAGTCCTACTGTCCTTCACTCTTAGTCACTTCCATTTTGTGTATGAGTGTCAGTAAAGTGGGGGTAATGTAATTCTCCAGACCAGGCAGTACAAAGCAGACACATTTTGTACTGAAGTTGTATTTTAATGTTTGGAGGAATTGGTAGAATCCATACATTGATAATATAGGTATAATCATAGACAATGGTGTTCCCTTTTCCCAGAAAGCCTGAATTAGTAACTAGAAGACTCAGGGGTCTACACAACTGGTCATGTTTTTTAACTACTTTTCACTGACAACATTAATCAGTCCTTCATATATTTATATATTCATACTGTATTGTGGAAATCAGTGTTATAACTAGAACATAATGTGTGGATTTTGGCATACCATACAGTGTTAATTAATGTATGAAGTGGGATGTGTAGGAATTGTTGTGTAGCCTACCAGATGTAGGACATGGGCCTCCTTGCTTGGACATCATATTTCTCTCCCCCATTTTTTTGGGAAGATTGACTTATTAAATTTATATCGCAACCCTTCCTGATTGAAGGACTGATTAATGTTGTCAGTGAAAAGTATTAATAAATCTGAAGCAAATAATTCCTTCAAATTATTCCAGGCAACATGACACCATTATTTTTGTTCATTGGGTCCTGTTTCCTGGCATACTTTGGAGGAATAAAGATGCTCCAATGTACCAAAATTATACATGTACTATCCCCTTAAGTGTGACATCTTGAGTTGGAGCAAACATTGGATGTTGTTATTGTCTTTAGATGAAGCAGATAACAATGCTTTGGTGTTGAAGTAGAGCAGAAACACATTTGAAACTGGATATCATGTTTTATAAACGCTTGTTCGTAAGTTTTAAAATTAAAACATTTTGTTACAGTACTATAATACAGAAGTAGTTATTTTTACTCGTTTTTCTAATATTTTTCAAGAATCATGTAAAGTATTTGTGTTCTCTTCTAGCTTACTATTATTTAGTTTTGAGTTGTAAATAATTATGTTTTATCATTTAGAAGTTTCATACCTTCACTTATACTGATGATTTTTTTATAGATATTTGTATCACATTTAAAAATAATAAATAAGATATATATTCTGTTGATTTGTTCTCAATTTGACTTTTTTTGGACCCATAGAATTATATATAGACCTCCAGACCCATAGACCCATATATCCTGCCAATGTTTGCAAACCACCAACTATATGTGAAATTAAAACTTATATATGGGGGAACCTACTGTGTCCCCACACCGCCTCCCCTTTCATCTTCACCTCCAGCCTCTATAAAATAAAATAATGATAAAAATAGGGAGGTGTCCCCCGAGGTCACCACGTGAAGGCGGGGTGAGGCTTGAGTCACTTGACTATCATTCCTGTGGAGGGGTAGATCACCGAGGTGCTTTTAGTACCGTCACAGATATTAATTAAATGTCCCTACTCCCATCCGCGCGGCCTTGGTTATATTGGGTTATTCGCTAGTAGGTAAGTTAACCATGTTTCTGTCTCTTGCAAATTGCATTCATGTTACATATACTGAAGGGAACATGTACATAATACGACAGTAGCCCAAATAAAACTAGCCTGTTGAATCAAACGGAGGTTTTATAATTTATTACATTCGTCAACATGCCAGAATATCGTCGTGTTGACTCGTGTTTCCCTGAGTGTGCGTTTCATACCTATGGTGATGGCAAGGAATGGATGTGGAACGAACTAAATAAAATTTGCATCTATTTATTTATACTAGCCAAAAACTAATTAATGCTCCTGAACCAACTTCTGCCATCAAATATACAATAATTATAGACATCAAGCCATAATGAAGAGCAATTCCAATAAATGATAGGAATATAAACTAGACAAGAGGAACACTGGAACGAAACGAATGAAACAGCTGGCAGTGGTGAAGGTAAACAACACCCTCCTCAGACATTTGGCTCAAGTATGTATATTTATTACCATACATTTCATACTTTTAACCCTTACACTGTATTCTATAATGTCTGCAGCACGTGGGTATATAACTTCAAGTAAACATATACCTGTTATTAATTTAACTACAAGTAAATTTATACCTGTTATTAATTTGGTCCACCTGGGGAATTGAGCCTTGAATAATTATTACAACTGTGTACGTTTTTCTTTATTTTATTGTTATAGTATGGAGGCTTATTATGGTTTACTGTTGTTGTTACTCTGTTAAGTTGTTTGTTTGGCTCGTAATTTCGAATAGGCTAACGTTAGGAAAGTTATGGATATGGATGAAATAAGTTAACTTAATACAATACGTATTTAATTTTACCTGTCTCTAGTTAGTTAATAATTTCGGTAAATACTGAAAGAATTACCGTTATTGCATATGTAACGCTGCTATTTTTATCCCCCTTACTTTACTGGAGGAGGACAAAAAAAACACGGCCTTTTACAATAAAAAAAAATGACACACCAGTGTATGATAATCTATCCTATACTTGATCAACCCGGTCTGGAAAAAAAAAAAGGACTGAGGACTGAACTTGCCTTGCGAATACCATGAAAAAAATCATACAAAGGCAAGTCCAGTTCCTAGTCAGTATCGCTGCCACCACCAGACCACAGGTTGACCGCAGGAACCAAGTTATCACACACTGGGTGGGTAACGTAGCTTAAACCCCAGGCACGTGTGTAAGCAACCCAGAATTACTCTAACGGGGGTTCGATCAATGTCTTAAATCAAGTCAAAAATGCCTAAGTAGGGACACAGTCTATTAGTATGTATACGGTAACGGAAAACTCAACTACTTATTAATTAATTTATTAACATTCATTTCATAAATAAAAAAAAATATATATATATACTCCCTAACCTTCAATCCCCCCTCCCTGAATCCTACTCCCGCTGTCCCTAGAACTGGAATAATTCCGAGTTTCGCTAGGGAACAGCACTAAACAAACAGATAATAATAAAAAAAAAATTACTTACTCCCCCCCATCAATAAGAAAAAAAAATACATCCCCATATACATACAATAGTTATATAAAAAAAAACATACATATATATAATAGTATCAAAAAAAAAAAATATGGCCGAAACAATGTTACTCTAAATTTCTTTGACTATGCCAGCAATTCTCCTAAGTATTTATATAAGTTTGTACACCAGTATTATTATGGCTATGCCTTGCCGGAATGTGCTTTATGGCTTTACCCAATGGAAGACGACACGAGACTCATTAAAATCACTATCAAATGTATAATAAATATTTACCTCAATATTAACACGTGAAGTCACTTTTTAGCAGCTGTTTTAATAGTTACCTTTACCCAATGGAAGACGACACGAGACTGACGGTGAATCCTTGCCACAATTCATTCTCGCCTCTCTCCCCCCCCTTCTCGGCTCCTACACGGACCCAAACTAGTTCCTCTTGCTACATTTTTCTATTATATTAAGTGTTCCTTCCCCCCTGATACATTCCTTTAGTTACATTAATGATTATTTAACATCCCTTAATACTCCAACCCATTATCTCTTTCCCAGTCACATAGCATATAATTATTCCTGATATTGGTTACAAATATTGTTCCGCCAACGAAAATATCACGTCCTTTTATTGGGACGTCATCCCTCACTCAACTAATTTTCTAAGTAAGTTACCAGAAAGAAATGCTGGTATTTATGGAGAGTGAAGCTAGTAATTATACATAAAAAAAAAACATCCTAAATAACATACATAATAAAATGGGGGTGTTACACACGTCCCCTCTTCCTTAGCTGGAACTTACAGTGAAAATTTATATATATTTCCCTAACTCAATTCCCCTCCCCCTAATCTTAACATACACACCATTTGTCACTATCGCTATACCTTACTAAACAACATAAGACATTATTCACCCTAACGTGTTAGTCAGTGTTGATAAACTGCCAACTTTACTTACAGTCCTTAGACTGCCTTTCTCCCCCGCAGGAAAGAACTTCTCTACCTAACATTACACAATACACATAATACATAATAGATATCAGTGACACCTCGTCCCAGTCAGACTCCTCTGTCAAGTCCATAACCCCGGGAGAACTTCAATAAGGTTCTACCGTCACTAAACCCATCCGCGATTGTCCCTAACAAGATCTGAGTATTCTTACATTCAATTCATTCATTCCTATTTTCATTCACTTCTCCATTCAAACCTCAGATCCCGCACGGTATGACAACCCGGAATGCAGTAAGTGATACAGGGGCCTTGACAAAGGTTCTGACTGTATACTGGAAGAGCCCAATGGACATGTAGGGTGATCACTCCCCACCATCCTTCTCTTCCCATTAAAACTAAGTGTCCTCCAACACCCACAATAAAAAAAAATTACAACTATGAGCCGAGTTCCTAGCTCGTACATTAATGTTGCCCCGTGTTGACTTCAGGTTATAGTAAAACATGACATTATCCAACGTAACTTTCCCACTTTTACCCTATTTTCTATTAATTTTCATTCACTGTTTTTTCTAAATATTTCTGTTTTCTGCCTTGGTTTTTACCTCAATTTACATTTCCTCCAGAAATCTTCTTGGAGGACGTCGATGACGTGGAGGAAGTACAATATCCTCATCATCATCATCTGGTTCATTATTTTCAATTAATTCCCCTAACTGTACTATAATATCACTGTGGCTCACATAGGGCTTAATCTTTTCTGCAGCCCTCTGGATGTTTTTCCCTGTAAATGGGTCCTCTAAAATATATATCAAACCATCTCTTATTATTTCTGCCACCTTGTATGGTCCTTTCCATTTTTGGTTCAATTTGGCACAGGTACCCGGTATTATTGTTTCTTGTTTTACCCACACTAATGTTCCTAGTTCTACTTTTTCATTTTTTCTATGCCTATTGGCAAATGTCCGATACCTCCTGAGAGATACAGTACTGGCTTCTTGTATTAGCCTCTTTAGTCTCCCAGCGTCGTTGTGGTCAGACGTGATGGTCGGTAGTGGTGCTGTGATGTTGCGTGGTGGATGCCTTCCGAAGAATGCAACATACGGCGTCACCCTGGTACTGCTGTGGACGGCTGCATTCATCACTTTTTGACACTCGGCCAGCAGGTTAGGCCAACGTTGTGGATAGCCCTCGCACAACTGGGCCAACACCGTCTTCAGGGTCCGGTGCATCCTCTCAATCATCCCGTTAGCCTGTGGATGATACGGCGTGGAGAAAAGCAGCTCCACCCCATGCTGGTCTGCCCAGGTCCGCATCTCGTGGCCAGTAAACTCCTTGGCGTTGTCACACAGCACCGATCTAGGTCCGCCAAAGTCTGTAACAAACTGGGTGAGCCTAGCAACAATTCCCTTGGCATGCTTACTTTTTAGTGGGTAAAACTTGGTGTACCTTGAAAAATGGTCTATGATGGTTAGAATATATCTGTTTCCATCTGCTCCAGAAGTCATATCAGTGAGGTCTATGGCAATTCTTTCTAAGGGTTCTATTATGGGTGGTAATTCTTTATATTGTTGGGAAAGACCCTTAGTGTATTTGAATTGCTGGCAATTAAGGCATTTCTTTATATATGTCATCACATCAGATCTTAATGTTGGCCAATAATACAATTCTTCAGCTTTCTTAATAGTTTTGAATTGTCCAAAGTGTCCTGATTGATCATGAGCTAATTCTAAGGCTGTTTTAATTAATGTCTTAGGGACTACTACAGTGTAAAAATAGCTGTCATCTACATAAGTTTTTACAAAATATAATATACCCTCATTCAGCTCGAACTGGTCTAAAGTGGCACGGGCTATTTTTCGCCTGGGCACTTGACCTCCCTCAAAATATTCAATTAATTCTCTCCATGTGTCATCCTGTCTTTGAGCTTGCTTAAATGTTTCCTGAGTTAACCCCAACCATGTAAATACTGGTGGTCGTGAGATTATCCGCACTGGCCTAGATAGTTGGTCAGCCACGACATTATCCTTTCCTTTCATATATTTAATTTGATAATTGTATTCCCTCATTTCTAGCATCCATCTTGTAACCCTCGGTGACTTAGTTCTACGTCTAAAAATACTGGTTAGTGGCTGATGGTCTGTTTGAATTGTGAATGTTGTTCCCCACAAATAATGATGATAATGGCGACAAGCCAAGACCACTGCCATTGCCTCTTTGTCGGTGACACTATACCTCTTCTCACATGCATTAAGTTTTTTCGAGAAGTAACCCAATGGTCGGACTGTCTCATCTACTTGTACTTGATGCAAAACCCCTCCTACATACTCCTCACTAGCGTCTGTGACTAGCACTAGTGGTAACTCGGGTTGGTATTTGACTAGGATTGGAGGTGTAATTAATTTCTCCTTTAATTTCTCAAAGGCTTCTTGACATTTTTCATCCCATTTGAACACAGTGCTAGCTCTTGTAAGGTTTGTTAATGGTGTGGCAATTTTGGAAAAGTTTGGCACAAAGCTACGGTAGAATCCACACATACCGATGAAACGCCTCACTTCTTTTACATTTTTGGGTGGTACTTGCTTACTTATTGCCTCCAAATTTTTAGGATCTGGCAAACTACCATTCTTGGATACCTTATGTCCCAGAAACTTTACTTCTTTTTTCACAAAATCACACTTAGATAGATTTAATTTTACCCCTTGTTCACTGAATAATTGAAATAGTCTTTTAAGGCGCTGCATTAAGTTAGAAAAATCATCAGCCCATATGATCACATCATCCAAGTAATTTTTCACCCATCCTTCACGTAACAAAGGCGATAATAACTGAGCCATTTTCCTTGAAAATATGGCTGGTGCACAACTTAAACCAAAAGGTAGCCTTCGAAACCGGTACAATGATACTCCATCTGTGAAAGTGGTTAAGTTCCGACTTTTTTCATTCAGCTCTATCTGAAAGTATGCATCTTTCAAATCTAAGGTTATATAAAATTGATGTCCTGCTGCATGTCCTACTAAATCATCTAACCTAGGTAATGGAAACACATCTACCGTTAAATGCTGATTAACCCGTCTGAAGTCTAGACACATTCTTTTGGTTCCATCTGGTTTATTTACTAACACTATTGGTGACAACCATGCTGCACTAGAGGGTTCGATCACTCCTCTTTCTTCCATTTCACTTAACATCTTACCAATGGTTTCCTTTGCATGTTCGGGATAACGATACATCGGGGACCTACATGGGTTCGGATTTGCGACCTCTATGTTGGCGGGTTCTCCTTCAATTTTCCCCAATTCTTTATCCCCTAGCATAAACAACTTATCATGTGTTAGGACCACCTGTGTTAGCTGTCTTCTCTGTTCATCATCCAGATGTTTCCAATTCTGTTGGTTAATTAAGAGTTGTAATCTTTCCTGTCTAGTCCCTTGTTCCGTTACTGTATCCTGATGTGGCATCAATTCATTCTTTATGGTTATCATATTTATTGGGACCTTAAGCTCTACATTTATTAAAGAGTCATCCTCAATAAGGGCTACTATGGTATTTCTCTTTATCATTTTAGATATTTTGGTGGTGTTATCTAGGGTAATGGGAATAGTTCCTTCCGCATCTACCGTTACTAACAGGGGAGTAGTTTGTGATGAACTATTTCTATGGGGCCTAATCAGTAGGGTGGTACCGGGTGTCTCACTCACTTCCACACGTATGACCTTGGCTTGGTGTGGTTCCATATTTACGTTACTCTTCACATGCACTTTCCGTCTACTACTATCCATAATTTGAGCTTTGGTATGATCCCTTATTTGTTGAATGGTTCGTCGTCATAACTGTATATGATTCACCTGATATGGTGCACCTCCCCAAATCATTTCCTTATCCTTACAATTCCAAGTCAAGTTTGCCTTACTAATTATTTCACAACCCAACAAAATTTCTCTATCCAAATATGAATCTGGTACTACCGTTACCCACTGACTACATACTCCTTGATCACCTACATTAACTTCTATTTTCACCATACCCAACACTTTAAGCAGCTTTCCCGTAATTCCTACAGGATTAGTTCTACCCTTGGTCGTATCTATCTGTAACCCTAGTCGCTTAACTGCACTTCTTTTTATCAAGGTTATGACACTACCTGTGTCAATAATAGCTGCACACACCTTTCCATTCACTATAATATTTATCACTGGTGATAATTCCCCCTTTGGTTTTGTTAGGTTCCTGGCTTGATGGTAATAATTAGTATAACCTGTATTATTATTAAGACCTGGCCTATACTGAGCCTTCCCAGGACAGGCAGGACTAGTGCTCCAACAACCAGCACGTAAACAATTAAAACATTTTCCCTTCTCGGGTTTACTCCAGCAATTTCGCAAGTCATGCGTGGTCGTTTTACAGTAAGAACAATACCTAGAAGTTTGAGGTTTATTTTCATAGGACATCTTTTCCACCTTCGATGCTAATTTTTCTACCATTTTTGTTAAACTATATATTTCACTTTCTTCCTTACTTTCTACTTTAGTTTTGTTATTTTCCTCAGCCATTTGTATGTCTACCCCTGACAACATATTCGCTGGTTCAAGTCTCTGTATCAATAATAATCTTTCGTGTTCCACTCTTACCAGGAAATCTTTTAGGGGAATTTGATCATCCACAAAAGATTCCAATCTTTCCCTACTGATTCTCGGGAAACCTTGTAGCAACTTCCTTTTAATTATTCTGTCCCTTGAGGGTAGATGTTGCTCTTGAAACTGTCCCTGTATTGCTGCATAGTGACACTTGTATTGGTGGGCAAATGTTTGTGGGTTTTCATTCCACACATACTTAAATTCATCACCCTGACGCCATGCCTGGTCGAAGTTTAACTCAACCCTAAATTCTCTCGTGATATATTCCCTTAACTCCCACCATGTTAATATCTCCCCCCGTTTCTGGGCCGTGTGTATTAAGACAGCCAGCTCCTTATCTACTCGAGACTTTGCTACTTCTACCCTAGTGCATGAATCTTCTGTGCACCTTTCCACTGCTTCAAAGAACATTTGTAGCCTAGCCGAGGAATCTAAACTCTGCAATGTATCCAACTCAAGTTTTGGAATATCTCGGGGTTTAACCAAGTTGGTATTAACACTATCTGCAGGGTTTGTTACATTAGGATTATAGGTGACATTTGATAATGGAGGTTGTAATACTGGGTTTGCATTTGTGCCAAATGTTACGGGTGGTTGATAACTGTGCGTGGCAGGCAGAGAAAATTGAGTATCTATTCGAGAAGGTATCGGGGACCACTGTGAACGTGAACCTGGTTCGGGTCTCCTCAATAATGGTGAGGATGGAGGTGTAACTTCCCTCTCTCTGACACGAACAAACTGAGTCTCTCCCGACCTTTCCAACCTACTCACACGCTTCGTTAAGTTACCAACTTGCTCCCCTATGTTTTTCAACTGATCTAAGTCTTGTACCTTCATCGCAATCTTAGTCATTTGTTCGGTTATTAGTCTCAATTCCCGCATTTCGAATCTTACCTCCCTATCTGAATCCGTATCGTTAACTACCACTTCACTCATTTCTGACGCTTCCGCCATGACTTTCGCTCTCACGCCACTGCGTGTTAGCATTCTAATCGTTATATCCTGTATTTTTCTTTACCCCTCTTACTTTAATTTACTACCAGAGCTCCGTTAACCGTCAGTTCTCGAGGAACTTGACTGTGTCCTACTATTCCTACCTTAAACATCAGACCCAATTCCACGGATCTCCGTTAAAGCAATTTCTCTGGGTCTGATATATCCCACCGCTGCCACCAATGTAACGCTGCTATTTTTATCCCCCTTACTTTACTGGAGGAGGACAAAAAAAACACGGCCTTTTACAATAAAAAAAAATGACACACCAGTGTATGATAATCTATCCTATACTTGATCAACCCGGTCTGGAAAAAAAAAAAGGACTGAGGACTGAACTTGCCTTGCGAATACCATGAAAAAAATCATACAAAGGCAAGTCCAGTTCCTAGTCAGTATCGCTGCCACCACCAGACCACAGGTTGACCGCAGGAACCAAGTTATCACACACTGGGTGGGTAACGTAGCTTAAACCCCAGGCACGTGTGTAAGCAACCCAGAATTACTCTAACGGGGGTTCGATCAATGTCTTAAATCAAGTCAAAAATGCCTAAGTAGGGACACAGTCTATTAGTATGTATACGGTAACGGAAAACTCAACTACTTATTAATTAATTTATTAACATTCATTTCATAAATAAAAAAAAATATATATATATACTCCCTAACCTTCAATCCCCCCTCCCTGAATCCTACTCCCGCTGTCCCTAGAACTGGAATAATTCCGAGTTTCGCTAGGGAACAGCACTAAACAAACAGATAATAATAAAAAAAAAATTACTTACTCCCCCCCATCAATAAGAAAAAAAAATACATCCCCATATACATACAATAGTTATATAAAAAAAAACATACATATATATAATAGTATCAAAAAAAAAAATATGGCCGAAACAATGTTACTCTAAATTTCTTTGACTATGCCAGCAATTCTCCTAAGTATTTATATAAGTTTGTACACCAGTATTATTATGGCTATGCCTTGCCGGAATGTGCTTTATGGCTTTACCCAATGGAAGACGACACGAGACTCATTAAAATCACTATCAAATGTATAATAAATATTTACCTCAATATTAACACGTGAAGTCACTTTTTAGCAGCTGTTTTAATAGTTACCTTTACCCAATGGAAGACGACACGAGACTGACGGTGAATCCTTGCCACAATTCATTCTCGCCTCTCTCCCCCCCCTTCTCGGCTCCTACACGGACCCAAACTAGTTCCTCTTGCTACATTTTTCTATTATATTAAGTGTTCCTTCCCCCCTGATACATTCCTTTAGTTACATTAATGATTATTTAACATCCCTTAATACTCCAACCCATTATCTCTTTCCCAGTCACATAGCATATAATTATTCCTGATATTGGTTACAAATATTGTTCCGCCAACGAAAATATCACGTCCTTTTATTGGGACGTCATCCCTCACTCAACTAATTTTCTAAGTAAGTTACCAGAAAGAAATGCTGGTATTTATGGAGAGTGAAGCTAGTAATTATACATAAAAAAAAAACATCCTAAATAACATACATAATAAAATGGGGGTGTTACACATACGGTTTTTCTACCTTCATTACCCACTTATTTAGACCATTCTAAGACTATTTTCTTCTATGGTATTTCCTCCGCAAATGCCCCATTTCAAATAGGGCATTTTGAGGTATCATTACAGAATAACTGGGTTTTTGGCTAGGGTTGAGCAGTGTTACCACATTTGGCTAGGTCCTGGGAATTTACCCCAGTCACTATGATATTTTACACTATACTCGTTTTACGCTAACCTGGCCTAGTAGCCACGCCTCCTTAATAGACCTCGTCTCTGATTGGTCAATATCTCCAGGCAACCTCCGTCCACGCTTACCTTTCCCATACCAAAACATTGCATTTCTCCGAGGTACATTTTTTTTTTTTTTCTTGTTGCCTCACTTATTTCGCTTAATATCTACTTGGTACTTTGGTAACCTGACCGAATAATGATAGAGGATTACTTTTATCGTGAAAAAAATATCCATATAATTAAAAAATATACGATTAAATACGAGTTGAAGTGAAACAAGTAGATAAAAATGTGTATACAACTTTTTTTATATGCCGATATTTATTTATAAATATTACGCTACCATGATTAAAAATGGGTGGATGATGTAGATAAAATCCTCCTGCATGTCATGGTGGTATAAGATTTTAGATAAGACAGAAATTATTGCTGCAAACCTAATTTTAATGTCAAGATGTCAATGACGCTCTAATGGGCATGACCAAGCACCCATGTATTCCCGCGCTCGTGTGTTAGTGTTGCCATGTCTGCTTGATGACATTTCCCTCACTTCTATATCAGAATTTCGCTGTTTACTTCAATTATTCCCTGTTTACTCCTGAACATTGATGGTCTTTTAGGTATTTCATCTGGTAGAAATTTCCCTGTTTACTCTTGAACGAACTGTATATTATTTCCCTGTGTGGACTTCTAAATTCCCTAAAACAGATAAATTTCCCTGCACCTGGCAACACTGGGTGCATATTAGAGTGTCATTGACATCTTGACATTAAAATTAGGTTTGCAGCAATAATTTCTGTCTTATCTAAAATCTTATACCACCATGACATGCAGAAGGATTTTATCTACATCATCCACCCATTTTTAATCATGGTAGCGTAATATTTATAAATAAATATCGGCATATAAAAAAAGTTGTATACACATTTTTATCTACTTGTTTCACTTCAACTCGTATTTAATCGTATATTTTTTAATTATATGGATATTTTTTTCACGATAAAAGTAATCCTCTATCATTATTCGGTCAGGTTACCAAAGTACCAAGTAGATATTAAGCGAAATAAGTGAGGCACCAAGAAAAAACAAAAAAAATGTACCTCGGAGAAATGCAATGTTTTGGTATGGGAAAGGTAAGCGTGGACGGAGGTTGCCTGGAGATATTGACCAATCAGAGACGAGCATTAAAAATACAGCTATTAAGGGGGCGTGGCTACTAGGCCAGGTTAGTGTAAAACGAGTATAGTTATACCCGGTAGTTTGCCCAGGTT
Organism: Petrolisthes manimaculis; assembly: GCA_034508575.1. Classification (NCBI taxonomy): domain Eukaryota; kingdom Metazoa; phylum Arthropoda; class Malacostraca; order Decapoda; family Porcellanidae; genus Petrolisthes; species Petrolisthes manimaculis. Next base: position 151,064 of record JAWZYT010000122.1, on the reverse strand, counting down.
AGGTCCCGGTAGTCTGCTGTGGTCTAGGTTAGGTCAGGTCAGACTAATGTCCAAATTATGTTTGTAAAACGGCATATATCGAAAATGGGGCTTCTAGAGAAACACCATAGATGAAAAGTGTCTTAGAATGGTCCATGATGATACTAAGTTATATGATACTAATGATAATATTAAGTTATACAATATAGTGCACCCAGTTTTTCTGTAAATTTACCCATTTTGAAATTAGCCTAACCTTACCTTACCTAACTTAAACCACATTAGACTACCGGGACCTAACCTGGGCAAACTACCGGGACCTAACCGTGGTAAAGTACAGGAAATGACCTGGGCAAAATACTGGGACCTGGGTTCTGTATTGTCCAATTGTAAAGTTATACTGAAAAATATATATTAGTTAATTAGGGTTATGTATTATCCGAAAGTAAAGTTATAATGATCATTTACCTACAACAATTATAACAAGAATGGTTAAATATTGTTGATGCTGCATGAAGCTAATGTAATGATATATATGTTATTAACAGGCTGAGGAAGGATGACATGGCCTTTCAGATGATTCCACCCAGACTGTCCTCCTCCCCTCCCCCCCTGGACTCTCTCCCCTCAGTCACCTTTCCAGGGGAGGAGGACGATGAAGAATTTGGGAATTTTTCCACTCACAACTCCTTTGACATTACAGGTATGTTATGAGAATGTTATAGCAAAATGTTCCTTTAACTTACTATCATTTATTATTTGTAAAATATAATAAAGTGTACATGTCCATGTCTTTTACTGTAAGTGCAAGTTTTTCATTAATAAATACTTTGTATAATAGTATAGTTATTTCCCATCTTTCCTTAATTATCTTTATCAGTGAATGTGGAAGGTATGGTGAGGCTGTATCCTGATTTGTAATATGTTTTATTAGAATAGAAACAACATTACAGAATTGATAGATTTTAATGCATTTGATATTTATGATCTTCCATGATTTTTTTTTTTTTTTTCACATGATAACTTGGTGCATAAAGTCTTAGTGGAGGTTTGTGCTGGTATGACTGCCTCTTGAGTTAATAAGCATAGCAATTTAAACTAATCAGTATTATTTTTTTCATCAAACACTTTTCCCCAGTTCCTAAAATTTATCATAGCAGATTCTAATACTTCAGCTGTACAGGTATGAAATTACTGCTTTGTGCTTTTGCATACAACAGTGGCAGATACATCGGCATCAGAGGCATCTTCTTGTACTACAGAATCAAGAGTTTCCTCATTCCATCATGGTATTTTTTACACTGACATGTAGGCTAACAAATGGAAGTACTGCAGGCAATATCAGTATAGTACAGTAACTAACACAAGTAGAATTTGGTTTATTCAGTAGCCTACTGTAATATAGATGTGGTTGTGTTGAAATAATGGGATACACTTACTGTAATTAGACTTAGCCACTCTGTTGCCACTCATCATATGTATATCCTTTTGATATTGGGTTCCTTAAGATTGCAGGCCTAAGTAATAAAAAAAGTTTTAGATTATTTTCAGAACTACAGTACAGTACTTCATCCTGACAGCAATTAACAGTCTCAGGCTTCTTTAGACATAGAGGTATCACTTATAATTTGTGCTTCAGAGATTTAGGTTCCTTGGTGCCTCACTTGCATTAAAAAAATGATGATATGCTACTGTAGTATTCAATTGCAGAGAGAACTGAAACAAGGTCCTAATTCATTATGGGAAGCCTGGAAATGTTAGTGTATCTTTATTGCTTATGCTACTCTCCTGATTTGTATTTTACTTCACTGTCTGAATTTAGAGTAATGAATACACTGACTTCTGCCTGGGTAGACTTGTGACTTTTTTCATTTAACAATATAGCACACTAATATTAGTTTTAGAGCCCTTAATATCTAGTACAGTACATGGTTTTTTATTTCCCAAGCACAAAGCTTTAACAAACTGTGGTTACATTCACAGGCATGGCAAGTAATGAATTGACCTTTATAAACTACATATTAATGTTGTTCCACAATTGTAATAAAATAATTTATCTTATTACTTTACTGTACTGTGAAAGTATACTGATGTCCGAAGGATAAATATCCATTAATTTCCCCTTAAGCATCAGCTTTTGTCTTTGATGGTATATGTGTGAAGGAGCACCAGGCAATGCAATTTTTTACAAATTTCTATTATCTAAGAACCATTTACTGTAAAAAAAAAAAGTGACAAAGTGTAAATGAATAACATCATGGTCACCTTCAAGAGCTTGGAAATTTTTCCTTCATGTCAAGTCATGATGCCACTTAAATGCTAATTTTTTTTTTGTAACTAGTTTAGTTTTGTGTCGGATGATTCAAAACTTAAACAAAGCCTGTTTGATTCATTTTGTAAAATGAGACTTCAGGTACAGAGGTGTGTTAAATGTACAGTATTAATAATTAGTCTTGTATGCAATACAATGTTTGAACAGGGAAGACTGGAGACCTTTCTGCCGTGGCCACCCCCTTCGGGGGAGTTCCAGGAGAGAACGAGGCGTCAGAGCTATAGATGGATAGATATATAGATAGTATGCAATATAAAAACACATATACATGATAATTTCAGGGCTGTCAGACAAGCTGCCCAAAACTCCAGAACAAAGTCCAGCTAAACTGGCAGGAGTGAGAGTACCAGCCAGTGTACCTGAGGATGCCCAAGAAGATGTCAACTGCCAAGACTCAACAGCTCACCTCAATTGTGACCAGGACGTGGAGGAAGATTTTGGAGATTTTCAATGCATCAGTGATTCACACGAACCTTCCCCAACATCAGATGTGTTAGTGGGAAGTGAAGGTAATGGGTACAGTGAAGATGATGAAAAACAAAGTGAAGGTCCAGGGGCATCTAACAACAGCTTCACAAAAACGTGTACACCACCACCTCTGGACCGTGTGGCAGCTGATGAGTTCACCAGGTTTTCCCCAACATTACCTGTGAGCACTGAAGATGACTTTGGAGATTTTGCAGCAAGTGAGATGCAAGGAACTACAATTGTTAGTGAAAATAAGGATGGTATTATTAATGGAAGCACAACTGGTGGTGGCCAAGATATTGAAGTAAAACAAGATAGGTGTGTTGATGGTAGTATCACAGTGAACTCTAATGTTGAAGTTTCAAGAACGTTAAAAGATGAAAAACCTGATGGGGAAAATGAGGAGTGTACTGGTGGTTGTGTATTTGTTAATGATGCAGATAGTACCAGTAATGTACAAGATGAAGTCATTGGCAGTGCAGGTGATAAGTGTTATGATGGCGATGATGTAATTGCTGAACCCATTGAATTGGCTGCGGAACAAGAAGGTTACAGTGTTATTTCAAGTGAATATGACAATGTGAAGTCTGAATGCCCAAATGATGGTTTTGACAACTGTTCAGACAATTCTGGTGCAACAGAAAAAAAGCCATGGACAGGAGGGAAAAATATAGAAAGTAGTTGCAAAGATGTAGACAATGTTAGTGAAGATTCCCTGGAGAAGAGTACTCCTTTGCATTGTGTTCAAAGTGCCTCAAATGATAACAGTAATGTTGATATTGGTAATAAAGTTGTAACTGAGGAAAGAACAGCAGACATTGAGCAAGAAAAGCAAAATAATGAGTTTGGTGATATCAGTAAATTTGATGGTGATGATGAGGAGTCTGATTTTGGTGACTTTGATAGAGCAAATGATGATGATGATCTTGATTTTGAAGATCTTAGAAAGAAAGTTGAGGAAGGTGCATTTGCTGAGGAGGATGATTTTGGAAACTTCACTGATAATAACACAAAGGCTTACGAGGCGAGTGATACATTTGGCGAGTTAAGTGGTGCCGATGGGAATCTGAGTGAGAGTGAGTCTGGAAAGAACAGTGAGATAAACAATGACGATGAGGATGAGTTTGGCGATTTTACAGCTCAAGAGTTGAAAGAAGGTGAGGCAGTGTCTCAGAATCCAGAATGCGAAAATGATGAAGACAACTTTGGGGATTTTGCAGGGCACGAATCGAAAGACAAAGGTGGGACCCAAGACCCTGAATTTGAAGATGATGATTTTGGGGACTTCAGTCAGCCTGGGACAGAGCAGGACTTTGTAAGTTCTCTGGCATCAGAAAAACAAGAAACTGCTGATGCTGACTCATGGGCTGACTCTGGCTTAGAGACTTCAACTACAAGTGATCCTGTCTTACAAAAGGTTAGATCAAGTGATGTTACTAAGTCAATGATGTAACATGTTTGTGCAGTGAACTATCAGGTTAATGTTAATTTACTGTAGGTAGGTTATGTATGTTAGGATATGGATAAGAGTTGTTTTTCCTTTTTGTAAAAATTCAGGAGCCTTGATCTGCTATACTGTATGCCTATATAGACTGTTCCATCATGTGTTGCTATGTATACAGTATAGCTCCCATTTTACAGTATATGTAGCGGGAGTTACTTCTGTGTAACTGTAGGTGCTGGTTTGTTATTGAATATGAATGTGTCTCTGTTTATAGCTGGAAGCATTGGTGAGGAAGTGGGTGCCTGGTGAGGTGCCAGCAATACCCCCCTGCAGCCCTGTCCCTGCTGCCCCTCCTTCACTACAACAGGTGGTGGATAGTGATGCATTTGTGTGGCGGTGGTTAGAGACCAAACTCGAGTCATGTCCAGGGCTAACTGTGTCCTGGGCCAGCACCAGGGCCCATGCATCCTTCCTGTCAGCTCTTGGGGTGGATGCCCGTAACATTGTGAGTCTCTTGGCATACTGCTGCATATCACATAATCAATGCTAAACAGAATAGCTTCATCATCAAGTGGTCTTTTATGTTTCTTTTCTTAGCTACCCCAGGTTATTTCATTAGGGTAAGAGATAGTCTGAAATGAATGATGATTCATTAAAACTGTTTAAATACTGATCAAGCAGACATGAAAGCTTGTAGGGACATGATAATATACCACAAGTGTATTCCTCCCTCTTTGTTACCCTTAATCATGTGTGGGAAGAATGGCATTGAAAATTGTATTATTATTTGACCACAATTCCATCTTTTTCCAGCTCTTTGGTCAGAAGTGGAGTTCATCCGTGCCACTATTTGCTCGGACTCTGAGTTTCTCCCCACTCACCCCTGCTAAGCCTGGAGAGAGCAGTGGTGGGGCGACAGTGGGGCCAGGCAGTAAAGAACCCACCATGCCACCCCTCACCCTCAATCCCACTCATGTTAAAGAAGACTCCACAACTGAGGTGGTGATGGGCAAGGATGGGGCATCTGAGGTTAGATGCTAGACTGATGTCACATGATTTAACTTGATCTTTGGAGCTTTTGATCCAGAGATTAAGATTGAAATAACCAGTAAGCATTTTACTGGACATGGAATCTGAAGATATCCCTACCATGTAGTACAGTGAAAGCTCTTTTATCCGGCACCAGTGGGACCGAGAACATTCCCGATACGAGAAATTTCCGGATACAAGAAAGTGTACTTTAAAATTACGTTACTCTACATTCATTCACAAGTACAGTTAAATCTCGATTAAACCCCGATGCTACGGATTTTGATAAGTACATTATTTACATACCTATTTATGTATACAGTATGTACAGTTGACTCTCAAATAAATCCGAGGAGTTCTTATACATAACAAGTGAAATTATAATAAACATGTCATGAAATGATATCACTGTTGTCTGTGAACTGTGTGTGTATTGCCACCACTTCTCCCGTGCTCCTTCCCCCCCTACCCTCGGTCTCCATTCACCCTAGCCCAAGGTATGGGAATATAGGCCTAGCCTGTGTTGTGTGTGACTCGCTCGTTTTTAGTACAGTTAAACCTCGTTATAACGGACTAATAGGAGAGAGAGGGTGTCCGTTATAGCCGTTTAACCGTTATAGCGACGAATTTTTATGAGGGGTACGAAAAAAAAAAAGTGTATGTACAAAAATTAACACAAAATACGGATATACAGTATTTACATAAATAGGTATGTAGTGATGTGTAAATAATGTACCTAAATGTTATTTACCTTGTGTGGTGGAGAGATGAGCATGCGTGGTAGTGGTGGAGGTGGTAGGGGGAAGGGGGAAGATAACATGATATCGATTGTTTACATTTTATTAGCCATACTGTATTCTGGTGTTTCCTTCTCCTTTATCTATTCGAGAAACACCTTCCTTCTTTCTATCGAAGGATATGGCCTTCTGTTTTGTAAATGCACCACCTGGCATGACTGTTCAAGCTAGTGGTTAACTCGTTATTACTAAAAATGAGATAGTCACACAAGTTGACAGGGTAGGTTAGGCCTATATTCCCTTGACCTTGAGCTATAGGGTGAATCGAGACCGAGGATAGGGGGGGAAGGAGCGCGGGAGAAGTGGTGGCTGGTGGCAACACACACACACACACACACTTCACAGATGAGTGATATTATTTCCTGACATGTTCATTATGATTTCACTCGTTTTGTATAAGAACTCCTCAGATTTTATTTGAGAGTCAACTGTATATATACATAAATAGGTATGTAATGATGTGTAAATAATGTACCTACTGTATAATGTAAAAAATATAATAGAAAAAAATAGAGAAACCAAAATTCAGACAAATTAAAAAAAAAACTCCAGCGGATTGTGTCCGTTGTATCCGAAATCCGTTGTAACGGGGTCCGATATATATCGAGGTTTAGCTGTAATTACGAGTTAACCACCAGCTTCAACACTCAGTCATGTCAGGTGGTGCATTTACAAAATGGAAGGCCATATCCTTTCATATCAATAAGGAATGTTTTTATCGAACAGAGAAAGAAGGAAACACCAGAGTATGTATGCTTAATAAAATGTAAACAAATGATATCGCGCTATCTTCCCCTTTCCCCCTACTCTCCCCCTACCACCTCCAACATTACCACGCATGCCGACGACTCATTTCAGTCATGAGTCGTCTGCAAAAACCTTAATATAAATTGTTATAAATGCATTTAATATGCTTAATACGAATTATAATACTGTATTTACATTTGTAAAGTAACAGTACAGTACACTTCTCTTCACTTTTATCACTCGTCACTCCCTCCTCACTTTGCGCTCTGTGCGGGTGAATGTGGCCGCTCTTTTTTGCTATATTTATCTTTTTATGAAAAAAATGCCGGATACGGGAAGTTGCCGGATAAAAGAGCTTTCACTGTACATAGAAGTTCATATTCAGTGCTGTTTTTTATAATGTTTCACTTTTACAGGAGCAGATTCCACCGCCCAAGTTTGACTGGACATCAAGTGGTCTCACCAACCCTCTGGAAGGTCCTGGTAAGTCTTCAGTTTAAGATAATTATCTGCAGTATGACTTGAGTACATGTATAACTATTTCTTAATTCAGGATCATTATATAAATGAAATGCCTTCCCTTATCAGTACACAGTACAATGGTTGTATTGTGTATAATAATGTACTATTCACTTATTATAAAATCTAAATACAGTAAAAGTCCGTTAATCTGACCATGGATACTCCGAAAATCCCAATAGTCCGAATTTTTTAAAGTGGTAATAAAGATTTCAATTTTGGTGCCCGAGTGGCCTATGCGGGAATTTTCCGGGTGTATCATCACATATGATATGTCTACGTGATTCACGTACAGCTGGGCCACCCACACTCTCCCACCTATTAGGCGTACCTATGCGCAAATTAATATTAAGTGGAAGTGATTTTTCAAAGAAAATTACCAAAATTAATGAATACAAACTAAGGAATGTTTGTGCACGAATGAAAATTCAATGAGTTTTAGTAATAACTGAAATTTCCTCCCCACTATCACTCATGCTCGCTTGATACACTTGTGATAAGCCTTTATAGTGAACATCTTAATACGGGCATTTTTCATACTTTTAACACATATCCCGGTACAGACATTTGATATGGTGAAAAGTGCAAGTGATTGTATGAGAAAATTACAAAGAATAGTTAATATAAACTGAGGAAATGTATTTGTATAACTAGAAACTCACGGATTATTGGTGATAACTGAACTTGTCAACTGTCACCCTCACTCCTCACTCACTACTGTACACCCACGCTATTAGGCCTACCCTTATAGAATGAACGACCTTTAAAAACATTCATTTTCCATACTTTGGGCTCAAATTTATAATTATTCTTAGTCACTAGCTGTGTATGGGAACAAGAGATACGAGTGAAAGCACACATAGTTTTGAGAGTGGGTGTGCAGGCAGACAGTCGTACAGTACGCATCAATTTTTTTGCCCTCGGATATCTCGGATCTTCTGATAACTCGACAAGGGTCTCCCCTCAATTGATCCAAAATAACTAGGGTTTACTGTAATCCTATAATGTGTGTGTTTCTTTTTGCATACTGTATCTGTATTTGGAGGTCCAACCAATAGTCTGAAAAAACCAATCGTCCAAATGACCTTCAGTCCCCTGCAATTCGGATTACAGGTCTTTTACTGTATCAGTGTAGTCTTCTATTGGTCGCTATGTACAGTGTTTGTCTAACCACATTAAGGGAAGTGGATGAAAATTTGTCATTCATTAACAGTGTACTAAGGTTTAACTTTCTTACAGTGTTTAACTGAGGGTAGAGGTTAAAAACCCAGCTCAGTCATCCAGTAGTTTAATTTTTTCAGGTGGGGTAGGGTTTATACTAATGTATTTTCTTATGTGATACCTTCACTCCTGTAATCTCTCTTTCAGCTTATAGTTCATCCTTATTTGACTTGGATCTTCTCTTAACGAACACTAATATTGGTAAAGGAGCTTCTAAGGTATTGCTTGCAAGTGAGTAGCCAGGTTGGTGGGGAGTCCAGGTGTAGGTGAGAGGAGGTTACTGTGGACCAATCATTAAACACACAATATGTAAGGGAGTAATATCTTATTGGTGGATTAGAGGGCTGCAAACTATGCCAGGTAATAGACAACCTCAATATAATAGGGGACCTGTTTCATGGCCTAGTTTGGAGGAGTTGGTAGCCCTTCGTTATTTCCTCATTGTATTACCCCATTAAGCAAAACATTTTCATTATTTTATGTATTGCAAATTTAGTATCTGTATTTTCAAATATGAACTGAGAAACAACCTTTTTTGGTATAATGTATTTATTGTGGAAATGATTGGTCTTAGAATTTGTATTGATATTGGTACAGGGATCCAGATTGCTGAGTAATTTTTTTTTTTTTTTTTAGTCAGAGTACAGTACACATTTTAGTCTGCATTGTTTGCTGACATGTGTGGTCTCTGTCTCAAGTTAACATTATCTGTCCAGTAATATTCTTGACCTGTGAAGGTAGTATAAATTACCAATAGTAGTCTGGTCATTTCCCAAATTCCCTGTACTGTAACTTTAAACCTCCATCACCACATTTAACTGTCGTGGCAGATTTAGCTTCTGCTTGTTGTGCTGCATCCCCATCTTTATCTTGCTTGAGTTTCACAGTGAAATTTTAATGCCAAAAGGAGGCATTGCACACTCTCTTCCTATAGACTTATTTTATTGGAGCTAGTGATAAATTGTACACAGCTGATATCATTACCTTGCATCTAATTGGCTGATGTGTGACACATATTTAACCCTTGAGTGGTGAATGAGTCCTCTTTGTCCAGTACCACCCTTGTTTTATTAACACCAATATAATATTGCTTGTGTGCAGTGTTGTTCACTGTTGGTTCTGCCTCACTGTGTGACTGTCCTTGCAGTATTGTTAAATGTTCATTAATAGGTATTTGACAGAATTTAAAAGATCATGAAGAACTCCATATGTTGTCAGCAAGTGACTCAAAATCTTTCTCCTCTGTATCTTCCATATTTAAACCAGTTTTAATCTGCCTATCTTTGACTGTACTCAGCCTACCTAGCAATCTACTATATCTATCAGTATCTACTGTACGGTAATTATCTGTTGTATGTTGCCACATCCTTACTTTGTGGCCTTGAACAAGCAACCTACAAGCCACTTTCTTGCAGCTCATTTGCTATAACTGGGCTGTAAAGGAGAGTACAGTTCCATGTAAATCAGTGGACCATGAGAGGAAGGAGTGACACCTGGAGGCAACTGTACAGAACTGTTCCTGTTGTTTGGCCTATCTATGTATTTGTGTTTAGAAAGTGCCCTTCTGTAATGAATGTCAGGGGTGTGTCTTCAAATAGATAGTTTTTTTTCTTTTATCCTTGCTGCAATTTTTGTATGTTGTAATGATGTAAAACTAACCTCAGTAGCATAGGAAATGGTAACCATGATTATGTTTATTTGTATTTGAGTACTTAACAACACCATTTGAGGAGAAAATTTTACTGATGAAACTTAGTAAAGGTTTTCCTCAAATATTGTCTTCATCAACATTCTGTCTTGTTGTTTTACACTTGATTAGTGACTGAGTCCTTCCCAGCAAGATATTACAGTATACATGGTACTGTAGAATTATGCCATTTAACTTTGCCCATCCTCAGTTGCAGTTGACTGGCTGTTAAGCTGCTCACTATGCTGTTCTGATTTTTCAGTTTATGTGAACTATATGTCATAATTTCTGCCTGCAGCAGCATGCATTCATGGACAAATTCCTGTTGGCTTCTGTAAATAAGCTGTACTAATGAATTTGTCCTAAGAGGTTTAACCCTTTAATAATAGGAGACAAGTTATATAATTTTAAGTGTGTAATATTAAATGGTGTTACTTTTTACAGAGAAGCCCTCTGTGGACCACAGTTCAAAACAATTTTAATTGCTGTAACTCTTAAAGACAAAATATGTGATCATGTTCAATATACTTGGACTACTGTTACATTTTGGAAAATGCTTGTCATCCATAGTTGCATTAGTGTCCAAGCATGTTATCTAAAGCATGAGTAGTTCTTAGGGGTTACACCTTTGCTCATCTGTAGTGCTTCCGTTCAACAAGAAAAATTGTTTGGTTGTAGTCAAAGAAAAAGATGACTGACATCATTTGTTACTAGGAGAGTAATAATAAAAGGAAAGTAACAGTTATGTCCATGACATAATGCATACATTATTTGTTGCTGTGCTGCCATAGCATTGCAGAGAATGATATATTAGTGAATAATATGGAGAGTGCATGTGAATGTCTAGTAATTAAATATATTTCTTTTTATGTGCTTGATATATCAGTGATGTATGTATTTATCTTTATGCTGTATTTAGAAAATTAAGACATTGTCACACATTCACATCTTAGGGGATCTAGAATTTAGAAAAAGCTCCTAGGCCGGAGTTTTATTGTACTGAAATTATCCTTTGTTGGCATCTTCATACAAAACCTCCACAAATCATATTATGTATACAGTACTTGTGTTTTTATATTTAAAGCAAGTACAGTACAGTAAAGGCATGCATGTTCTATAAACAATGAGTGATATAATTCAGGGTCATTTATTCACATTTAACACTATATCAAACTTTGAAATGAAAATGATAATATTTTTAGTTATTTAGAGATATGACTCTCCTGTTCACACTGAACGATGGTGATGGATTGTACTTGGAATACAGTATGTAGCAGCCTCAGGATGGAAGGAAATTTTGGGTGATGCCATTTTGAGTTAAAATAGCCAAATGTATTGTACCTTCAAGTATATTTCCTGTGTAGTTTAATTTTCACCAAAAAGCTCCAAAAGACTAGGCTATAGGTACAGAGGATTTCAGAAGTCAAAATAAAAATCTGTTGGTTTTTCCCATTGCTGGAGGCTTGAAGAGTTCCAGAACTTTGTTGGGTGAGTGTGATTATATATTTTTTATTGAATTCTTTTATTCCTAAATTATAACAGGTTTGGAGAGGGAGTTCCTAAATGATGATGGTGAGGAAGGAGCTTCTGGTAGCCACCTGTCTTCCCGCAATCCCCCTGCTCCTTCACCTCTGGTGCAGCAGATCCTTGGTGGGGGTGGCATTGGTAGTGGGGCAGGGATGGGTGTTGGAGGAGGCCTGAGTAGTGGGTCCTGGCCTGCTGCCACCCCCCTCACCACACTCAGCACCGAGGTCCGGCAGGCAGTGGAGACACTCCCTGATCTGAGCTACATGAGGTCCAAAGTCCTTATGTTTCCCATCAGAGATCACCAATAGATTCACCATCTTGACACAAACTACACTACATTACACTACACTACATATAGTAAGTGTCTGTTCAGTGCTGCCATTTACACATGTGTTTGTAGTAAGGATGCATATTCTCCCTTTCTTCATTAGGCTTCTGTGGTATATCGTAAAATAATATTTACGTGTAACATTTTCATTGCCATAATTTCCCTCCGTTTCATCTCTTGCAATTATTGGCAGGATGTGTTGGCTGACTTTTATTTGTAACAGTGCCTCAACACAAATCACCACACATACCCTATGGGATTTGAGCTTGTGTGACCCATCAAGTGTGTAGTTGATAAATTATATCTTGTACAGTATTCATAAGTTTTCAACTGGCTTGAGGTATATTTTCCTTTGAAAATCAATACTAAGATCATTTGACACATATTCAGATTCCCTCACAACCATGTTTATTATACCATGTATAAATGATGGTGATGTATCTCGACAGTAAAATTAATGAAAGTAATCACCATCAGCTATATGGATGAGTTGCTCTGCAGGACCAATGATACCTGATCTTTACATTTTAGTGCTGGCTATTCATAAAGATAAATTGATTTATTCAGGTAATAATAATATCTTACTACGAAAAAAAATTATGGTTCTTAGAATTTGGCACAAAACTGTCTCTGCAGTCCACTAGGTTCATAAAGACATGAACTAGGGCTTCCTGCACTCAGTTATCTACCTCTTTTATCTTTATCTTTTCATACACATCTTTATATTATACTAGGCTCATTATTTTCATTCCCCTTCCATCTTACTTTTCATTAAAAATATGTGGTTGAGGTCCATGCATTAAAAGCATGATGTTATTAATATATTATTTTGATGTGTACTCACTTTGGTTTCCCAATTTTTCTGTTACACTGGATATGAGTGAATAAGTAATAAAGCTGTATGGTAATGAGAGGAGCACAGTTATAGGTGTGTGTGTGTATGTATGTTTGTGTGTGTAGGAATTGAGTTTGAGGGTATTATTTTAAATATTTTGATGTGGATTTCTCTGTGGGTAGTTGAATATATGATAAATGTACTTCAGCCAGCCTCTTTAACTTATATTATATATTTTTTTCAATACATATTTATTTTTCTGTAGTTGCCCTTTACATTAGTATGCCATTTCTTCAGACTATAAGTACAGTACAGGTACTTAATAGATTTTATTCCAAATAACTTGCTACTTCCAATGCAGTCTTGTCCCATAATCTGAGGACCACATTGTTCGACTTGAAATGGGTATGAGGTTCTGAATTGGGTAGGTGAAGAATAGCTTACAAAAAAGCCTATGGTATATCAAACTTAGTATTACACCAATTTCTGTAGGACTTGGCCATTGTGTCTTTCAGCTTTTATAATATGTCAAAAACTACTTTTAGTACTGAATTATTTCCTTAGACCCATTCTGTCATGGGATCAAAATGATGTACCAGTTCATGGTATTCAAATCTTGCTTATAATGACTTTATTTCAATTTCCACCGGACTTTTCATATCATCATAATTATACTGTATATCAGAGTGATGATGGGGGATTTGGTCTTCCTCTTTGAGTGTATAATACATTATTTTTGTGGAGAACCTGTCAGTTCTGTGTGTTGATACCACATTGAACAGCCTGATAAAGTATACAGACAATTGATCAAAAATACATCTGCCAAGAGGAAGTCGATGCCTTTTGAAGCGAACAATGTGATGTATTTTTTCATGGGAGAATGACACAATCAATATGGTGTCATAAATTTCATGCATCAAGTGATAAGGCTCTTTGTAATGTTATGTGTGTGGGTATGTTGTGAGAAGTGTATAACTTCTGTGTTTATATTGTATATAGGTATTTTTCATGTGGGGCTAGTCAGAATGAATGTACTGTATGTATCTACGAGTGAGTGTGAAGGTGCGTGCATGCACAAGCATTTTAATCCTCTGTTTCTTACAATTACTGTAGGTTTCTGTTTGGTAACACTGTCATATACAATAAACTACAGTAGAAAGGAATATGAGATTGTTGTAATCCCTGTCATGGTCATGCTTGAAAATAAGGGTGGTTTGTTTTCCATGGACCTGTAATGATGATTATCTTTACTATAATGCCGAAGAGAGATCAAAGTTTTAATTAAGTTGGCAGCAGTGTGGGAAGGCATGGAGTATCTGTTGCCCATATATTTAACTAGAATATTGTAGAAAAATGAAGCAGTTGTACAATCAAAGTCCATTATATGCATCTAACCCATGATGGAGGAAGACAGTAAATGCATGGTAGCCTTTTCTGAATGGTAGTTTTCAGAGTTGTTTACATGCTAAAATATATCAGGTCTAGACTGTGGTTTTATAATTATGGAAGCCAAGTAAACTACTGTGAAGAAAAGAATGCTTGTATTCACTTGGCTTCCTCCATCTTGGGTGGACTGGAAATAATGGACTACTACTATAGCTATTGTGTGTTAATGGCAGATTCCACTCATATCTAACTTTCTATATAGGGGATATATTTTCATCTTTGCTGTCTGTTTGTTTATTTAGCTTTCTTTCCATAGGCTTCCGTTTATGATTGATACTATTCTGCTCTCTTGAATTCATGCATGTTTTTCTTTTTTATTGCTTTTTCTATATTTCCAGTCATATGAGGGTTTGGCCCCAGCAGGCTGTAAAATAATTTTTCTTTTCTTTACTCATGGCAGATTGCTGATGACCTGTAAAAAACTAATACTAGTTAGTATATAGTTAAAGACTTGTACAGTATAAATATTAACACAGCTTCAGATTTCATTTGAGGTGTAAGGTTTGTGTGTTTTGGTGTATATACAGTACTCATTTATTTGAAGTATTGGTTCAATGCACAAGTTACTAGTTATTGAGGCTACATGTCACTCTGTAAGAACTGTATCAGTGTTATCAGGATAACCTGGCAATCTGCAGATGTGGCACATGGAAAGGAATATTTCATGAAGTTTTGTAGTCAACTATATTCTTCAGGTTTACAGTATGACAGAATTATGTTGATTATGATGGTGGAAGAAACTAATGGTGTGCAATATTTTATTATTAAATTTATACTTTCACATTCCAGTATGGAAGACAAGACCAGGTTATGTCTTTTGATATTTTATACTTAGAATTTATGTCAACAAGTAACAGGTCTGATTTTAGGGTTGAATTTTGCTGATGAACAATTTTAATCAATAATTTCTAGCCTTTTTATACTGCTATTTGTTGTGGACATATAAGATGACAATTGATAGTGTAATAGCTAAGGTCATATGCTATCAAAGAAAAGGTAGAAAGGAGGGATACCAAGAAAAGGGAAATGAGGGATTATTAATTAGTTAAAAATGATCAACATAAGATAGAAAAACATTATGTGTTGTTAATACAGTTTATTAACAAAACACAGTCATGTTAAAGAATAACTTGTATTTACTTCATTAATCTAACTGGAAATAGGCTAGAAATTATGGACTGCAACTGTACTGTACCAAGACAATGATATTTTAGCATTAGAAAAGCTTCAGGGATCAGCCTTTATACGTGTTTCCTTCAGCCAGAAGTGTCTTAGTTTTAGAATGTCTTTGCCATATGTTGGTATTACTTGTATTAAAACAAGGGGGAGGTACTGTAATGTCCTTCACTGAATATCAATTATTCATCATAATTAGTAAGAAGACCCCATTTCCAGTTTTCAGGGCCCATGAAACATTTTTTCTTCTGGGGGGTGGGGGGAGGCCGAGTTACAAATATGAATTTTTGGCTCCCTGGGTTCAACTTCTTCTCCATGCATAGCTGAACATATAAACAAACACAAGTGATGCATAAACTATAGATTAATGAACAGCACTTTTTGTTTGCATAATGGGATGGCATTACAGTATATCTTACTTTTTAATGATTGGAAAGTACCTCCCTCTACTGTACTACCATACCTTTAGATTCTCGTCTTATGTGAGATTCCTCCACCTGTGTTTGTATATTCAGAATACTTTGTACACTCAATCATCCAGTCACACTACAAACGTATTATAACAGTTAACCCATCACAATACAGAGGATGAACACAGCTTTACCCTTATGTAAATTTTTCAGCTTTGCTGCTGTTCTTGCTGGCTTACTGCAGTACTAGTACAGTACTAGCAAGCAGAGTACTGGAGATGGTACTGTAAATATTATTATGAAGCTATATAATAAAATTAACTGACAGATTTCTGTATATAAAACATTTAAAATGCAGGTTGTGGTCTGGTGTTAAAGTGCTTGGCTAGAATCTCACACTTCTTACCAAGGTTCAAGGTTCCATGAGGTAGTCAGGAAGTGCCTCACTCATGCCTTGCCACCACTGGGAATGGATTGGCTGCCTTCCCTTTAATTAATGACCTACTGTAGCGAAGGTAGCCCAGACTCGGGGCCCATACATCCCAGAGTGAAGTAATATGGAACAAGGATATTGCCTTGTCTGTTTAAAGAGCATTATAATTAGAAACATGTTGCTAAAGGCTCCTTTATAACATTTTCATAGATTCTTTCAACTAAAGCAACATAGGAAAACCTTGTGGAGTAAAGGATTTAATCCTTACTTATATACACTCTGAAGACAAACTTGTGGATTTATGTTTCAGCAACATCTAGCTGTTACTGTATTTTGTTCTGTATATTAATTAGCATTCTTGTACATATTTATCAAATTCACAACATGAGGTGCTTGAAAAACTTCAATATTGTCTCTAGGGTTTAAGGGTTAAGAATTTAAGTAAATCAGTAGTCAAGAGATGTAAGAAATAGAGTATGGTTAGGTAATGAATATCATATATTTTTGCCTCCAATGGTACAAAGATCCAGACAGATAAATTTTTGCAGTAATTCTTAAAGCACAAGTCTGTCTAATGCCAGGATATGTAGCACCTTTAGGCAAACAATTATTTGGTCTGAAAATATAGCTCTGTCATCTAGATTTTAAGAATGTTCCTGTGGAACTTGTCTGTCCATATGTTACAATTTTCTCTTAAAATATCTGCAAAACACAAATACTTTTACAGTACCTGTGATATCTGCAAAAGAGAGGCTATAGATTCTTCCAAAGCATCCCATGAAACTGGTTCTCTCAGTACAGGTGATGTTTTGTATCAGTTTGGAGGAATCTATAACTTTGAGTTTGCTTACTACATCACAGGCCCATTAAATGAACTTTCCCCTGTATAGGCTATGTATAAATAAGACTATCATTCAAAGGTAAATGTCTTGAAACAGTCTTATGGTTTTTGGTTTGTGCAAGTCCTTGGTTGTGTTATATGGGGTGTTGGGTGTGTACTGTCATGGTCAGTAGTTGTTATACATGCTGTTTATTTTGTGCTGTAATGTTATCTGACTCACTGCTCTTTTTTCCATTTACCATTGTTTTTCCATTGTGATTTGTCACCATGGGGCCAATGTTGTGAGGCACCTGGATGGTTTTTGCCATTTTGTCCTTTGAAATTACTCTACCCTAATCATTATGAAACACAAGTAACTATATTGGGAACAGAAATCTTGGAATTTGAAATGATTACTATGAAAGCCTTAGAGTGGGAAAGAACTATTTACTGTGACTGCGCTTCGGTAATGCAACCGAGCATCAAAACTCAACATCACTGTACCTTATTCCTTATATGAAAAATATTGCTTGTTGAATAGTTCCATCATGTATTATAACTTGAATACTCTGATGTTACCTCAGAAAAGAAGGAATACAAAAAGATGATTGCAAGCTTTGAGATTAATCAAGTGTGTATTGATTTGCCAAACACCTGTGACTGTTGTAGAGAGCCTTAAGACCCATCCACACAGCAGAAGTCTGCCACAGACACCAGACTGAAGTAAGCCAGAGACGAGTGAGCGAGCGGTAAACAGGGAAAACCCCTTGCTTTTGCCTGTGTCTGTGATAGACAGTGTCTGCCTGTGTGGACAGGGCCTTAGTTTATATTTTTGGTATGTTTTAACCCCAAAACTGAGACATGCTTTGTGGAAGGTACTTTATGATTGTAGGCTATGTTGTGCTGTCTAGAATCCACTTGAACTGTTGAGTTTTACACAACAACACTTCCCCATAGTTATTGGCATCTGTTTGAGTATTGAGCATTCTGGCCTTGTTTTTTTCATTTAGTTGCATCCACAGAGAATAGTGGTGGTGGTGGAGTGAGTGTTGGCTTCGTCCAACCTGCTGTGCTGAATGCTAAAACCATACTTGTTGTCAATCCATCTCTAATACCTAACTAGTGACACTTATGATTGGTACTGGTTTCACTTTGAGCTGAAAATGCATTCTTTTTAACTTACTTATCAACTCTTCATGATTAGTAATGTGAAGTTTTATGTTTAATTTGCATTGCAGGCATACTTTGTAGTAGGCCTGCCAAAGCTTGAGGGTTAATTGTACAGCATTTAGTATTTTATATTAAGTGAAAACTATTGCATTTAAAAGTGCCACTCTTACTGATGTGGTTTCTTTCAGTTTGGCAGCAACTCTACTATGGCAGAGATATAGAGTGCTGAAGAGAGTTAGGCCCCTTTCACATGACATAACCACATGTTTGTATTGGTTTCGATGGAGCCCTTCACACATGGCTGTGCGGCCAAGTCTGGTTCCCAGGCAATGCGATTCTGTGCGCGGCCAACTTGGTCGCGTTGTGTGAAGGGGGCCTTAGGTTGTATAGAGGGTGGTTGATCATGAGCATAAACTTTAGGAGGACGTATCATCAAAAACCAAACATCTGGTAGAGATCTGTTCTGTGAATGGTCTCAGTTCTTGGAATGTAGTCAAGATTATCCTAACTTGGGGAAAAGTAAGTAAAGTACTATTATACAAAAATGGTTGATGTAGCTACCTATAGTATTTAAAAGGTATGGAAGTATGGTATATATATTTTTAATAATGCAATAAAGAGCATTATTTACTGTAAGAAATAGGTATAATATTGCAAACTTGTGGTATATTTAATAGCTTTCCAAATGCTTATGCTACAATATTCTTGAAAGATAAGTTTTAAAGTTTATAACCAAAGATTTTTTGTATGTGATGATAATGTTAAATTATTGGTGCACCTGCTCCCTGCCAATGACACAACATTCCATATCTTTGCAGTCAAGTTTTGTGCTTTTGAAGTTTAATGATAAGTACTGGTTGTAAATTATACTCCTCTGATACATATTATGCAATATGCAGACATGCTATATTGTAATAATACATAAAATATATTATTGGTTTTTACTATTCCAGATCTAAATCTCATTTTGGGAATAAATGGTGGTGAAACTCATCATCAATAACCCATATCCCTTTTTCATGAGTTGGGGCTCCTGAGCCAAGGATGGAAATATGAAATAAGACAAACAGGGAGAGAAAAATACTTAGTAAAATGGGTCAAATTCACTCTCCCTGTAAAGCTTATAAAATTCTCAAGTTAGAAACTGGTTGCCAGCCCTAATAAATCACTTTCACTGCCACCTTTGTTCACCCATTCTTAATGTCATATCTATGAAGATTAGTTGTCTAGTATTAACAAATGTTCCATGTCACTCAAGGGGTTGATCCTTCCTGGTTTCACTAATATGAATACTGTACAAATAACATTCTTGGATCATATTGCAATACCTACTGCTAATTATAATATTCTGGTTTCCATTAAAATTCTTTAATGTTAAATATATGCAGTTCATAAATATGCTGTACAGTAGCTACAGTATGTGCTGTATACTGTTAAAACACCATTTAAGTACTATTCCAATATGGAATATACATGCCTTTATACAATGTACTAAAATTTGCACAAAAATGTATTCTTTACATTTACATTATATCAGTACCGGTAAAATATTGCTACAAAATATGAAATGTAATACTATTTCATATTGTTAAAATAATAACTAGTTTATATAAATTTAGCATTATAATCTGTGCCAATCAAAGAAAATATGCTAATGGTGTATACAATATAATTATTTTGGTAGATATTATATTTAAAGTACAGTATATGGTTTAATAACAAGAACATGCTAATATACCTGACAAAAATCATGTTCTATAGAATAATATTTTTGTTCACTGTGGGTACTGTACTTTTGAACTGTTAACACTACCAGTATTTACTTGGTTCTCATGTGCCCTGATTCTTCATGACACTTGGGATTGGTGAGTAGTCCTGTTTGTATGCAATTTCCTCAACATACGGTCTGGTGGCCTTGCAGCTCTCTTGGCAGGAGTAAATGAGCACAGTGCCCCAGTCAATACTGTGGCCCATGTTGTCAACTTTCAGGTGCACCAGCAACTGTGGCATTACCTAAAAGGAAGGAGCAGAGATCTGAGTATGACTGGCGTAAATCAGTGTCCTTGGTTTATGAAAACATTTTATTATTGACCCCAACAAACTGCACTTGGTTTGGAGATTAACAGAAAATGGAAGACAAGCTTTGAAAATAAGATACATTTTAAAGTTGAAACAGCTAGAAACAAGTAACAGGGTGAAGATGGTGGTGGCTTCTAAATTAGTAGTGTCTCGCCTGGAATTCAAATTGGCGAGGTTCCCCACAGTGAGGGCAGGGTGGCACCTCCACTGGCTGGTTCTCAGAAGACACCCACAACGGTTCTCGGCCTCTATCATAACGCACCACCTGCAAACATCCGCACATGAGAGAATTATCTGGTTTCAGCCTAATTGGCCCAAACTTTCACAAGTATGGATATATAGAAAGAGAAGGCAACAAAAAATTAATTAAGGAGAAAAATAACATAAAAGGAAGCCTACAGTAAGAAAAAAATAATAAAATAGATGGTAAAGATGAAAGAAATCTCAACGTTGGTTTCCCAAACCAACACAAATGTTATCCTGACTCACCTGATCAGGGAATTCTTTAATCCGAGTACGAAACTTCTGAAACTGCTTGTCCGTTTCTTTGGAGGCCATATTAACAAGATCAACCTCTGTGTCAGAATCTGAAAATTATGCAATTAGTTGTTTTTCCTCAAGCTGTCTGGTTAATTAAGAAACCCTGTGGAATGCCATGGCCTGGTCTAGGCTTTCAACACTGCTTTCTCTAAATTTTAAAATTTCTGTAGATGTGTGCTATCTAAATCCACTACCTGTACTATTGTTTATTGGTCAACTGAAGTACCTTATATCCTCTGAATGTCAAAAGTGCTTCCCACCACCAAGGAAACAATCTCATTACGAGTAGAAAAAATACAATGTCACCAGTTGTGTTATGGTTATAAATCACAATGTCACAGGAAGCAGTACCATACATCATCTAAGAATTGAGTCTCACCATCATCATCTTGGTGTGTGACCTGACCAGAACGCAAGAGATCTTGGTACTCTTTCATCACCTCCTCATCACTCTTCTCCCGCCCCGCCTCAAGCTCCTCTGGCTCCAGCTCCACCTCAAACTCCGGAAACAGGAATTTGGAGGAGAACGGGGAGGTCTTGCTCAAGCTGCCTACAAGATTGGTATGATATACAGTAAGGGACAGTGTAAGTGGAATAATAACATGCAAAAAACAAGAGGTATAATACAGATAAAGCAATACATTGATACTTTTAAGTTATTACCTTCAAACATGCATGCTCAATTTACAATTGGAAGTTATATGTACTGAAGGTATGCAGTAGTCATAATAAAATCCTCCTTGTGAGGTTACCAGACTGTTCTTATATGTGTAGCAAAATAATTACACTTGCAATATGATGTATGCCAACTCCAAACTTATACACAGTTTAGAACATGAGTGTCATAGTACCTGGGTCCTTGCACTCCGATTTATGACCAGACTTCCAATCAAGTGCCTGATGTTCCTTGGAGCAGTATCGTGCCTGCTTACAGCCCCCACACACCTGCACAGGGAGTAGAAAATTATCAAAATGATGCAGTGCAAATAACTGTACCCTGCATCTATATTGAAAAGAATAACACACCAAAAAAGAACTGTACTTGTATTACTATTCAACCAGGGTGGGAGGCTACAAATAAGGGGAAGAATGAAAATGCTTACAAATACTGTAATTAAATAACCTTTCACAGAAAAACTACATACAGAAGGTTCAAGTGGATACTATAACCATTATCTTGTGGTCAACTCACTTTTGGTCCCAGCGCTCCACAAATTCGACACAAGTTATTGAAATCCCCTGCACACGGACCGTCTGATTCAGGCTTCTCTTCCTGAAACCAAAAATAAACCGCTTAAAATGACTGTAAACTTAAATGCAAAACTGACAGTTTTCTTTCCTCTTTTACACTGTACTGGCAGAAATGTTCTATTACCGGTACTGTTGTAACAGTAGTGTTGTTGCTCTCTGGTAATCAGACACAGGGTAATGGAAAGGGAGGACCTCAAGTTCTTTGCCTCACTGCATACAGTTCAATTAGTGTTTACCAAATATTTATCAAGTTGAACACCATATACTGAATACAGTAGTACTGTAATAGTTTATTTAGCCTATGATCATCAATAAATCTTCCATAACACACTATGTTACCAAATAACCTTGGGTGGCTCATAAGGGTAGAATTCATTGTCCCTTTGCAACTGGCAACGGAATACTCGGATGTTAGAGGAGTCATTGTCTTGGCAGCAGCCCGAGTCACGACACACAAACACAAACACAGTCCTGTGGAAAACAAAGTTAGTTGGTGATATCCTGTGTCATAACTTAACTTCTGTAACAAAAACACTTTAACAATTCTGTACATAGTAATATAAATTCTAGTTGATTTTCTGACCTATGGAAGCACTCCTCTTTGTGATGGAATGGAGCATAGAGTTGGCAGAGGAAGATGAGAGGCTTGTTACAACGTTGACATATAAGCTCTTCAGATGATGGCAGGTCCTTCAGGGCAAGCCATGCTGGGTATCCACCAACCTATGTAAGTAAAATACAGTGTATACAATCCAACATCTTGTATTAGCATTACGACTCTAGAATTTTTCAAGTACTGTATTCTAAAAATATACAGTACTGTATTATCCCATATACTGAACAATGAAAAATTCTCTTTTTTTATTCAAATTATGTACAGTAGGTCTATTCAGCAATAAAATTAATAAGCCTTTATTTAGGAATCTACAGCCTTTTTCTCAAAAATTAAACAAGATTCAGTACCATACAATGCTTACATAACCTAAGGAATCACACTTCATTATATACCCATACAAATTTAAATACAGTCGTGGCACATAGTCATTAAACAGACTTCCCCTTACACCCTGGGCAAGGACTAAGTTAGGTTATGTGCCATGACTGTACCTTACATTATTCACACAATACAGTACAAAACATAATACGGTACCTTGCTGGGGAAAAACCTGGACTGGAGTTTCCATGTTGGTGCTTTCTCGATGAACCCCAACTCTACCACCACCTCCGTCATATTGTCTCAGGTCACTCTCTCTCTTATCCTTGACTCTGATACACTCACTGACTAACAAACAAGGTACTGTAGATGTGATTATATGAGTTGGCAGAATGTTACAAATTTCCAGAACGATCCCTATAAACGAAAGTGGTGCCAACTACTACTGTAGTTAGAAATTTCTGATTGGTTTTCCCTTTCCCTGTTGTAATAAGTATTGGTGTTTTACAGTATGTGTTGTTTTTGTTGACGTACCCGAAACTGTATTGGTATTTGCATAACACTTCACTAGAATATTGTATAATGAGAAGCAAGATGTGCCCGGTAAATATGTTTCACAGTGTTTGCCGTAGTAGCACCTTGGTCTGGCCCAGGCCATGCTGTTTGTGTTTATTTTGGTTTCGTCACAATATTCTGAAAGACATCGTACAGAACGTGTTATATTGTTGTACAGTTATCTCTAGGAACACTTGTTATATTATCACAGTACTCACAAATTCTATTATATAAAATGATAATTGTCAAAATACTTACTAGCACGACTGTGCATAGCACTTTTTTCATAAATATCTAACGGTAATTTATATTTAATTTCAGCAATCCAAGATGAGTTTCTTCACATGAGAAAGCGTATCACAATATATTTTGTAAACATTATTAAAATGCAACATTAGTTAATTTTTTTTATTTATAATGACTACAACAATTTTCCATTTATTATTTTACCGTTTACGAAGTGGTGCTCATACACTTGTGACTGTTTTTTCTTTATTATATATTATTGTTAAAATGAAATATAATAACTTGTGCGATCATTCAACTATTCAAGGTATACAAGAATGAGTATATAAAAGAATAATGAAATAATACTTTTATTACCTTTCTATAATAGAGATTTTTTTTTATGGTAAAAAAAAGTTGTGATCACAGGTCGTGATCGGCTCTAAAAGGAACCTCGGATTATATAGCAAGTTGATACCTAAAATCCAACTATCCATCCCATCAGAAACCCTAAAGAAAATATGAAAGCAATAAATAACATTCCTACAGCATATTGTACTTGAAATGTTTATACGTATAATATGATTAATACTCCTCAAAGGCTCAAACTACACAGGATATCCGAAGACCGAACACGACATTTACTTCCTCCAACACTGATGTCAACAATGGGATGTGTCATTCTCAAACAGTAGTAATATATTTCTGATTTCTACTCGAAGTTAACTTTGTGAGTACATGTTATGGTGGTTAAGTTGATATTATGCATCTTAGACGAGACTGGCGTATAATCATTGCCGTTTTTGCCGGTAAAATTCAGATTTACGTGATATTTAAGTATGATAATGTATGTTTTAGGTATCATTAAAGTTACAGTATACCACTTTCATTTCTACAGGTTATCTTCAATAGTTTAGAGCTAGTATTCTTTTTGTGCATTACAATACTGGGAAGTTTTCAGCAGAAAATGAACTAAAAGGCCTGTAATAATTCTTACGTTACACATGTTACCATTATATATCCATTCAAACTTAAAGAATCTAATACCCGTAGTATTAAACTCGAGGTAAGCAGATGTTATGGCTCATTACTGTATGCATTTCACTGGAAGAAGCAGCAGCAAAATGTTGACAACAATTATTTTCACTGAATGGTTATTCTCATTCCCAAGCTGGGTAATTGTTGCATCATTTCCTAATCTCCACTGATCCTATTCACATTGCAGCAAGTGAGTGCCCATTTGTAGACTGTTGCTGATGGTAGACTGGGGGAAGATATTACAATCTCCCATCACATTTGTCTGTATTTATTATTTATATATGATGCATCCCACAGAGTACTTTATAGACAGATATTGTATGTGTCATATTCATTTCAGGTCAGTTGGCGGGTGAGATCAGTATGGCGGGTGGTTTCAGGTATAAGATTTGGGACCCTTCACTCATCATATCACAGATCATCACTATGCAGGTGAGCCAGTCTTCTGATAAACATGTTAGTCATATATTTATACTTCATTATTCATATTGTAAGGACTATTTGTTTTAATTACAGATTGTGAGAATTCTTTCTTTGACATACAGTACTTAGTAACATATGACATACCGGTATGTATTATTGTTTAACTGCAGCTGCTTTTATGTAAAAATTTAAAGTAATGACAAGTTTCCTTGCAATATTTTGATATGTGTGTGTTGTGTAATGAGCTGGCCTGATACCCCAATTTGTAGGAAACAGAAATATAACCAGCAACCAAGGTCTGCAAGACATAATTGAATCCAGGCAATTCCTTGGATCTTCTAACACCTTGGCAATAGTACGGTACTGGGCAGGCCTGTCAACCCTTATTATATATAGATAAAACTAATATCAACTACTTTTCCCTTGTAGGCAGTGTACTATGTTGGACTGGGTTTGTGGGTGGCAGTGCTGGACCTATTCACAGGACATCATCGTTCTCTTGACAGCATGTTCAAGTACCAGGTAAACTCTCAGATAGGTTTGGTACACCATTTTTGTTTGTTATTATTCTGCATTCCATTATAGCTTTCTGGGGAAGTCATCACATTTCTTTATGATTCTGAAGAGTAAATGGAGAGGACTATGATAAATAATAAATAAAAAGCAAACAGCCTATCAGGGTGGATATTTTCCATTTATTGTGATAACTATGTAAAAATTGCAATTCTCCTGATTAAACTGCTCCACAAATAATTTGTTTTATTTCATGTAAGAACTGTGGTTGCATATGCCAGTACAGTACCATACTTAGTTTCTATTGTCCTATGGATCTGTTGCAAAAGTACATTTATTCTTCAGGAGCTGCAGGTGAAGGAAGTCCATGGTAGGGCAGTGATGGTAGCATTTATACTCAATGCTCTCACGAGGTATGTCCCTAACTATATAGTAACACTGTTGTGGTGAGATACTCATAACACACAAAGCTTGCCACTCAGGTATTGGAGATCATGTTTCATTCAGTTATGTGCAGGGTAGAAGTATCTTTGATATTGGTTGTAAATATTTACTATTACTGTACTGTATCTAGTAAAAGTGAAAAGTAACAGATTACCTGCAACAATAATAGATTACCTGTAAAGGTAACAGGAATACCTGTACAGTATGTGCAAATCACCCTCACACCCTTCCTACTCACCCACCAACAGCTCCCTGGGACTGTGGAAGGTAGTTCAACGCACCAAGCAGTGTTTGGACTTCACTGTAACTGCCCACATCCTTCACCTCCTGGCCAGCTGGTGCTACAATGGCCACCTGCCATCACAACCCTCTGTCTGGCTTCTCCACCTCGTCACCATCACCCTCATGTGCGTTCTTGGGGAGTATCTTTGCATGAGGACAGAGATGCAGTACATTCCTATCATGAACTCTAAGGTGGACTTGTAATGCCTGACAAAATTATATACAAAAACTATGTCCAAATGAGAAGGTAGTAGAGTAATGGATTTGGGGAATGTATATAAAGGAAGTCTTGAAGGAGGGATTTTCTAATGTCCAGCTTAAAATGAGGGATTAATGAGTAAGTGAGTTTTGAGGCAATGAACTTGGTAAGAGAGAGAGAGAGAAGTGTGTGTACATACAAATTAAGTTGAATGTGCAGTGCTTAATATAAAACTGGGAGAGAGGGGAGAGTAAGAAAACTGAGAAAGTGTAGTAGAGGAAATGGTTAGGAGAAAATGAGAGCTGTAGCTCTGAACTAGGTTTACTATTTGTTATAAATTACTGTACTGTACAGTATATGTAAAATGACCCTTGGACACTGATGGCTATGGATATGAAGATGTATGGAGCTCTTGGGCAAGACAGTGTTTCTCTTCATACAGTTCTAGCTGTTCAGCTAGAGATGATTGCATCAATCCAGCTGAATTTAATAGTTTGCTTACATCCTTACATTATCTCTACTTGTAATATGTGGTGAACCAACATTATCCCCGCTCAGCAGTAATGATAACAGCACTACCATTTTAAGTAGGGATACCAAGTTGTATGACAGTACACAACCATTGCACTTGTAAGTACTGTCATACTTATCATAGTGTTTTGGACATACAGTAATTTGTACAGTAATTATGGCCATAGTTGTCAAAACAAAATTCATACTCATACCAGGTCGTAAAACTGATATGTCACCTACTGTGCTGACATTACAGAGTAGAGAATGTAGTATTTACAACTTGACATTTCTTACGGTTTCTTTTCTTAATACTGTATTATTGCAAACTATAAACCTATTTACAGTACTTTAATATTAGTTGTAGGTAGATTTGAATATACTAATTGATATTTTTGTACATGTACCTTAATTTAAGCAAAAATCAACATTTCATGAAAATAAAAGTAACAAATACTGTACTCTACTGCTTCTTGAACAAAAGTCAATAGATTCTAGGACAACACTTCTTAGTGCAATTATATGTGAGTTTGGTGCACAATGTACCAGTGTTGATTGTGACAGTCAAGCTTGAGTCATTGTAGTGATGCAGAATTATCTTGGCCAGTACTCATTTCACAGAGGCTTGAGGCTTGCATCATTGGGGAAACAAATAAAATACTGCACTGTAGATTCATCAGGGAAAAGTTACTGACGCAAAGAAAACTGCTAGTACATAGTTTAGGATAATGCTTCCATAAAGAAAGTTATTTTATAATAGATTGTTTCAATGAAATTTTTCTTGAAGCCAGTGAGAATTCTGTATTATCAGAGTGGCTGAAGAGTAGAAGGTAATATTAATTATTGGAGAGGACACTTTTATAAACAGGTATTTTACAGCTGATAATGATTTTTGTGGTGATATGGTTATAAGTGTCCTGTCCTTTCTACCATGAGAACTGCTGGGTGAAGCTAGTGTCATGGTTAATAGATAAATTATCCCTTACCATTCTGGAAATACTTTAAGAGATTGTACAGTATATAGTTGTCTTATTCATAGATATTCAAATCTTGATACCATCTTAAGAAAAGTAAAATCAGAACATTTTATTAAGCCTTTACTATTCATGGGGTATTTTGGAATAGTGGAAACCTCGTGTTTAGGACAAACTCTATTTCTTCTCCACAGAAGGTGTAGTTAGATGTAGTTGTAATATTGTTTCATACTTAGTTGATTTCATTAAAGGCTTGTTGCGTATGGTCTAACACTGGTGAATAATTTCCTTTTTTCTTCCATCTGACACACCTGAAGACTTCAAGATTTGTATCCATTTGTGGCAATACAGTATTGAGGTGATAAAACTGAATTAGCCAAAATGCAATGTTACAGGAACACCTTGCTTTGTAAACGTTGTACGGTACGGTATAATACAGGTATATAAATGTTATAAGTTTTTAATTTGTACAGTACAGTACAGGTATACAGTAGCCTATTTTGGCTATATGCCATCTCAGAAGTTTCTTCAATCTTCATCTAAAATACTATATTATTACTGTATATTGATACAATGTATGCAACTTGTAGCCTACACATAGTAATAATAATAATGATAATTTGTAATATACATAAGAAATAAATGTTTCATAATATTTATTGTAATGACATGTATTAAATTATTCATCATCATCAATATCCCATTTCCCTAAAAAAAAAAAAAAAAAAAAAACATATATGGCCCAAGTTGAAATAAAAAGGAGAATCCGTATCCAAGACTTTCCACCTCATGAAATGAAGAAAACGACGTCGTAGGCACAGAAAAAAACCCATAAGAAATGTACTACAGAATGGAGTACTGCCAGGGCTGCGTTCAGTACTACAGAAAGTACTATAATAATAATAGAATGGAGCAGAGTTGCCAGTATATGGGATTTTTCCCAAGATCTTGAGGTTTTAAAAGTAATGTGATGGTGTCGAAGGATAGCCTTGGGATTTTGGGTGTTGGTAAGGAATGAGTGGAATGAGTACAGGAGGGGGGGGAAAACAGAAATAAGGATAATTAGAGGATCACACGTGGTCGAGGGTGAGGGAAAACGAACAAGGGGTGGAAAGGGCGTGAAGCTGGAGGACAAATAACGTTATATAACACTGGGTGGGGGTGGGAATGGAGGGCAAGTAATATTAACACTGGGTTGGGGTGGAATGCACGTAGGAATGGAGGACAAATAGGCACATTTTTTTGGATAGTAGTATTGGGATTTTTGGGGGGTAATATAGGGAATTTCTTAGAGGGGCGGTACTGTCATGTAAACAAACACATCAGCTGACTGTCTTGTCTCAACACCATCTCGTCAACTTTACCCATATAGTAGGTGAATACAGTTATATTTATCCTTTATTTTCCATTATCTTTATTTAATCACGCACAGAGTATTATTGGAGGGTCGATACACTGTCTAAAATATATGAAAATTGGATAAATAAGGAGGTTGAATGCAAAATGATTTAGCGAAGGGGAACAAGGCAGATTATTTTCAGCTCGAAACATTTATTTATCCAAGGTAATTAATATTTAGGACGGTGTTACTATATGCTAACTATAATAATCTTGTATTGAGTAGGTAATTATACACTTTATGATATATTATACCTCCTAAATATTTTCATACGTTTTCCTGATTGGTAAAATTATATTATCGAACACTTCACGGCAATAAATTGATCAAAATCCTACTCTTGTGTGTTATAAATGTTTCTGGCTCTTATTTAACTTAGAAATGCCTTGTTTTGGTATTTCCTCAACCACTTTTCTTCTGGAGGGATCTCATGAGAGTGTACAACAAAAGCCCAATCTTCCTTCCAGGAGAGACCAAAGCAAAACATCCAGACATAAGTGAACAGGGAAAACTGTGTCTGTGATCAGGATGGTTCTCCACCCACATGAGATTCCTCTGGTGCCGAGTGATGTGGGACGACCTGCTACTGTCAATACTTTCGTTGATGTCCTCACCCATCTCGACAAAGTTATTGATGACATATTCACTTCCATCACTTCCAGGATTGATGGTAAGTTGTTTGAGCTGGATTGTTAATAAATACAAGGTGCCAAGCTTTTATGGTGGTGAAAATTTTCCACCAAGGTTAAAAATGAGGTAAAAAATTGAACACTTAACCATTTATGATATTATATAGCATTGCATACCTTATGTTATACTGAAGTGTTGTGCTACTCTTTCATCTGTAAACCCCTGATTACTTCTTAGTTAAAAGAGCATAGATAATCAGGGAATTTTCAATTATTATGAATAGTTGTTCTTACAGGATATCTAAACACTTAATCCTTATTTTATGAAAAACTGGAAAAACTTATACCAGTATGATATCCCCAGAGGCCTCCAGTCAGCTTCAGGACCTGAGACAACGTACAGCTAATGCCCAGGCTAAGGTTGACAAGTTGACAGGAGCTACTCGTGCTACACAGGTCAGATCTATCTATAGTGTATAGGTTACTTCAGCTGCTTGTGTCATCCAGGTCAGTTATATTGCACATAGGTCAATTATATTCCACCAGGGTCACTTTTGTTTCATCCAACTCAGTTTCATGTCACAAAGCAAGAGAGAAACTGAACAAGTGAGAGTAACAGGAAGTGAGAAGGAGGAGATAAAAAAATATTTGGTGATATTCTATTCTCTGTTCTTTTGTACTCTGGCAGGTATTCTCGAGTGCCCAATACCCAGGGAAGGAGGAGTATGTGTCCTACTC
The DNA here is from genome assembly GCA_034508575.1 of Petrolisthes manimaculis. Taxonomy (NCBI): domain Eukaryota; kingdom Metazoa; phylum Arthropoda; class Malacostraca; order Decapoda; family Porcellanidae; genus Petrolisthes; species Petrolisthes manimaculis. The sequence goes on along the minus strand of JAWZYT010000122.1, from coordinate 119,963 downwards.
CCTCATTCACCAAGGCCATGCACCTATACCCTTCTCTCACACTTCATTCTCTTCCAAGGAGGACCAAGATACAAATATTTCTCTCCAAGTGGGTGCTATGTGTATGGTTGGATGGATATGTGTGTATGTACTGTACTACATATAGGGCAGGAGAAACCCTTAATATACTGTATATAGGACATGGGATATTCATTATGTGTAACAGTGGCATATAAACAATCAGTGACATTATATTGTCTTCATAGTTTCTGCACATATCTTTCAGGGTATAATACCGGTACCGTACTCATGCAGTTACAATAGGAGTACCTTTTATTTTATCTTGCTTAAAAAGAAAATAGATCTTGAGACAAATCAAATACATTGCATCACAAAAAAAATCAGTACATCAGTTACAATATTCTTATAAAACCAGGAAAAGCTACAGTTCTACCATGTGCGTGAGAAAAGTGGGCAGAATAAGGGAGCAGAAGATCGGAGAGAGGATGGACTGGGCCGCCTTCCTCCTCACCTTGACTCCGTCTCATCCCTTCTCCTCTTCAACACCACACATAACCCGTGAGTCACTAACTTTTTCAGAACTTTGTGTGAGTATTATCTGTGAATTAGAGCCTTGTAGTTTAATGTATCATGATGTTTATATATGTTTATCTATATTGAGGGAGGTGTTTAAAGTGTGGAGTGCTGCTTACTTGTACCTAAACTTTTTTATGTTTCCTAAACTGGTACTCTTGCTCCTCAGAACTGAAAGGTTTGTAGTCTTGTCACTTTCTTGATAACACACAATTTCAGTGACACTTAAAATCTCCTCATTCTAGGAATAAAACTTAAAGAAGTATTAAATTTTGTCTCTACTTATGACATAACACTAACTTGTCAGGTACAAGAAGTATATGGTGTTAGACCCTCTGGGAGTGGTGTCAGGGACAAGAGGTGAGGGTGCCAGGAGTCGCTCTGATACTGCCACCTCATTAACACCTGCACTACAAGATGCTCCCACCTCACTCCAGGTACAGGAAACTTTATTAATACTTTTTTTGAGAGCCATGCATGGAAAAATTAGACAAGAAAACAGAGTGCATAATTATGCAGAATACCCAGTCAAATGGATCACATTCAATATCCACTCCCCTTCCAAGCCCTCAAAATTCCTAGCTCTCCTTTTCCACAATTCTTGTATCCACAATTAAAGTCCCTTCTCTAAGCCTTGGTGAAAGACCCCATTCCATGGTGTGTTAAGTTATACCTATGTAATGATGCTCTAGTTACACATTTATTATAATTTTCTTGCCTTTATGATGATTGTTTTGATACCAATGTTATTCAGTATGTTTTAATTGTCAGGATGGTGATTTGAGTGGACTAATAGCCAAGGACAGATACCAGTACTTGCCTGACCTGGCTGATCTGCCTGACCTGGACCTGCCTATGGAGTTGCCATCACTACCTGGTATGCAACTCAGCATCTCTATCTTCTCAAAGTGTCTTTGTCAGTTATTAAAATGTAATGCCAGCTACAGAAAAAAAAACTAAAGTTTGGTGTCCTCTCATTATTTGGACATTTACTTTACCATTGTGAATGTTGCAGGTGTGGCCAATGACCTGTTGTATGACGCTGATATCGGCCCAACCATTGCACCATCTTTTGGACTTCCTGACCTGCCCACCCCTGACCTACCTTCCTTTACTTCATCAGATACTACAGATCTGCCCCCTCCCCCTCCCCCTGTTGCACCATCCTCAAGTCAGCCCCCACCTCCCCCACCTCCTGCTCCCACCTCCACAAATACCTCCAGTGCTGCCCCTCCCCCTCCTCCACCACCTGCACCTCCTAGTACTGGGGCTCCTCCCCCACCTCCCCCTCCACCACCCCCACCCCCTCCCTCTGGAGTCCCTCCACCACCCCCACCCCCACCACCTCCACCACCACCACCACCTCCACCTCCACCTCCAGCAACCACGGCTAATGCTCCTGAAGTAAGTTGTCACATGTTAGTTTTTTTTTTTTTTTAGGGGGGATTTGCTGTTACAGTACATTGTTTCATTGGTAAAGTAATTTTTAAAGATTATTAATGGAATACTGTATAGGAATGTGCAGTATACAGCTTCCTCTGATATGTATCTTATTTTGTACTTGTCCATCCCCCAGGGTATACCAGAAACAGTGGTGAAAAGTGATGCTCGTAGTGATCTGATGAAAGCCATACAGGAGGCAGGAGGGGCAGGGAAAGCTAAACTCAAAAGCAGCAAGACCAAGCCCACTGAAAAGAAGAAAAAAGAGGTGTGTTGAAACCTACATAATTCTGCTATTATGATATTCTTGATTATGTTGATAGCCTGTCATTGTAAATGTTGTTTGTAGTGTTAAGCCAGTATAAATTTATTATAGTTCCTGTATTATTATGGTTGTAGCCTCTGTAATTAGCCCTTTACTTCTAAGTACAATTGGAAAATATCAGTATACAGTATTTACCCTTGTTAAAACATTGTTGAAAAAATGACATCCTATCTCATCCCCAATCAAATGGGATCCGGTAAATATGTAAATGGATGCAAGCAGTCCATAGTAGTATAAAGGCTGAGAAACCCACCTGTAGACAATACTGTATACATAGTGGGTGTATGAAATGTTCTCACATTGTCTCATTTACTATCAAACTGCAGGTATCAGCACCAGTTGCAGCACCTGCTGGAGACTTCATGAGTGACTTGTTCAGTCGCCTCTCCCAACGTCGCAAGGTTAGCTTGATTTGACTTATTGATAATATTTTTGTTGTCTTACAGAGTTGTGCATCTTGTACAATACATATCAATATTCATGATTCTTTCTGGAGCAGAGGGATGGGACAGTGTACTTTGTATTGAATTTGCATAAAAGTTTGTATATTTTTTTGGCTTGATGATGAGATAATTTTGACTTTATCAACAATCATTATAATTATAGAATGTGTCATATTTATACACATAAAGTTATCCTTCACTTCTTGGAATAAACTTACTAAACTTGTCTCCACATAGGGCATATCTGGTGCACAGAAAGACACAACGGATGGCAGTGCAGCCCCAAAACCAACTGAGGGAGGAGGAGGACAGTCAACTATGGAGAGAATGTCGGCTATTATACCCCCTCCACCTCTCACATCTGATAAGGCAGGGAGCAATGATGATGGTGGCAGTGATGAAGAGTGGGAGTGATATGGGTAATTAGTTGATGAGGAGGAGGAATGATGGGAGACTGTACATTTTGTCTGATTCTTCCATCATTTCAAGGGCCAAAGTTAATAATGTTTTCTAAATATGCATTTTACCATACCCTTTGTAAGTACAGTTGGCAAAAAAACTACTGAAACCATCCTTATATATAATTATTCATAGAGGGGTTCCAATGTTTTTTTTGCCAACTGCTAATAATGTGTGATTAATGCTGATAAAATGAAGGAAACACTTGTATACTTTTGTGATACACTTCATAATGTGATACCATATTTTGAATTTAAGTTAATGTACCTCAGTAGATGATGTTTAAGGAGTACAAAAGATGGTTTGATTAGTGCCTTAATTAGTGTGTCTGGCAGTGCTGTAGAGTTCAGGTCATGGTCCTGCATGGCCTTTCCATCTCATTATATTCCCTCTTGTTGTGCTTTACTCTCTAACAGACCTTCTTAGTAAACCCCACTATACTCCCCCTGCCATGTATGGTGCACTTCTTGTCCTTTACCTGCCTTTTGCCTGATATATGGCTTCTCTTTGTAGTTTATACAAATTGTAATTGATACAAAATGTAATTGATACTGTAGTAAAAATATGTTTGATTCCATGTCAAGTAAGTTATTTCCCATAGTTTAATTTCAGGCTGTTGTAGCTTTCCCCTGGATCCATAGTTGCCTGCAATTTTTGTTTATGTCAGATGATAATTAAATACCAGGTAGAAAAAAATAGTTCAATATGGCCACTTTACCAAGTTGGCCCATGCAGCCATAATAGGGATACAGTATATTAATATATTGTGATTTGATACTGTAATTACTGTAGAGAATTATATGATAAGAAAATGAATATATTTGTTGACTGTAATTATCTGTTTATATATTCTGTTTAAACTATAAATAAAAACAAACCAACATCACTGCAGTTTTATTACAATTAAGCACTTAGAGTCCTGGTGGAATGCTGACTTGCTTTTTGGCAGGCATACTTGCAGCCTATGTTGATCTCATAAAGGACTGTGTGGACTGGATTAATACCTTGGCCTGTATTTATATATGTTCAGTCTCGAGCCAAAGTCTCGCAAGACCCTTGACTGGCATTACATGAGGGGACGCCATTGCAGTTGGACTGTTGGTCCTGTTTTGGATTGTCAGTGTCCTGCGCAGAATTTTTGAAAGTTGTTGGATGATAATAAGTCTGAATAAACTTGTAGTGGGAACACAGAGATATTTGGATAACTTTACTAATCTGTGTGTGCAGTAGTGAGGTGGGTGTGGAGGTGAAGGGGGCTGTGTTGGCAATACTGGGGATGAACTAGACTGTCACTGATGAAAATGGGATGATGTTTAGACTTTAGACAACAACAACACCAGGCAGCCATATTGTTTGTGTACAGTACCCAGAGGCTGTGGCTTTTATGACCTCACCACCACCTGTACACTTCTCCTATCACATGGACAGGAGTCAAAATACCATCATCACATCATGGAGGTTACCCTGGACTTGGTAATTGATGAGGTAAGCGTAAGTTTCATAGACATAAGTTACACACCATTACTTATTCCGTATAATGTAGTTGGGTATAATGCGTAACGTTAAAACTTGGCGTGTGTTAGGACTTCGGAGGTCACTCGTTACTGCGGTGTTTTAACTCCTTTGTGTTGCCTCTGATGGAATACTGTGCTCCGAATCTCCAGCATGGTGTTCAGCTGACTGCCATCTCAAGTTGCTGGATAGGATTGTTTCTAATGCTAATTTTCTTACCGGAGGTTCACTTGATTGTAATTTGAGTCACCGTCGTTCTGTTACATCATTGTGCATGCTCTTCAAGATCAGAAGTAACGTGCTGCATTCTTTTAACTCGTCTCTGCCACATTTGTAATCTGTATCAGGGTTCATGAACCCTGAGCTGTATGTCCAGCTCGTTGCCACTTGTGTACATTGGCCTTCCATAAGTTTGCTTACGCTACTGTAGATTCAGAACCTGTCAGTACAGTCGATCGTTTGTCCTTAGGTCGGTGTCCCTGTGGAATGACCTTGGTGAATCTGTCTTTGATGGTGTAGGACTGACTGGCTTCAAGAGTAGGGCTAATGTGTTTTTATTAAGCCAACTGCGCATCTTTCTTTCTCTAAGCTGTCTTCTTATCTTCAGGTTGGATTCATGGGGCTGGGTTCCTCGAATTGATAGAATGCTTGCATTCTCTTCTAGCTTTGTGTCTCTGGCCTATTTTAATGATAATGATAATAGTATCATCCACATCTTCAGGTCGAAGGTGGTCCGTTTAATACGTAAGTACAGTACATTATGTCAGCCCTTGCTATTGTAAGCATCTTATATATATATATATATATATATATATATATATATATATATATATATATATATATATATATATATATATATATATATATATATATATATATACTCAATTTTGATATTTTCTCGCGATAAGTTGCATTAGATACTACATACGGTAAATAACCTTTTACAGTCCCACAAAACGGAAGTTATTTTCCCGATTTGCTTCTCGCATTTCATAAATCTATGGAAAAATCTCTATGTTTGGCAACACTACTTGGGGAAATTATGTTTTTTTTAAGGGGTTTGTTTCATCTCGGTAGAAGTTTAGATATTTATTAACTTAAGAATCTTGACATATAATTTATCCCAACAGGGAATATGACACGTTTGTCACAGGTACAGACTTCAGTGTAGAGAAGCCTATATAACTTATGACTAGTTCATCACACAGACACATTAACACGTACAGCCATGGCTGATAGTGCTTGACCAGGATCCAAGGAGTGTTGGAGAGTAACTGAACAGAGTTAGAAAAAGTGAGTCTTCTAAACCTCTCTCAACGTTGAGAATGGTTTGGAAAATTCACTTGTTCGAACTCAGTTATCAGTTGCTCACCAACACTCCTTGGACCCTGGTCAAACACTATCAGCCATGGCTGTACCCCATACATATAAGTTTATAAAGTTGGATATAATAATTATAGGCTAACACATGAAGCCGTAGATACCTTTACAAAATGTGAATGTACAATAATATCTACAAAGAGGTTCATGTTACGATTATTGGACATTATTCCTGCATGATCGATATTATGCAAATTTGAAGTGTAGGCCTATTGTATATCAGATGGCTGATGAGTAACTACTTTATGTCCCCTTGTTGATTTCTTTATAGTACAGTATTGAGAGATTGTAAGGTTGTGTCCAGTTTTCTTTAGCTTCTCCCTTAAAGTTTCTTGGGCGGATCAAGCGAGGGAGTAGCTTATTTAGGGAAGTAGCCAAGTTTAGTGTGTGTGTGTATGTGTTTTTTTCCCCACAACCACAAGCCAGTAAGAAGGCTTTACCCCTTTGTCAGTGTCAACCAGTTTCTTCATATATATCACTGTTTTTACCTTCTTTGGCCCGACTCTTTTCTTTGTCATATATAGCTGCTCAATAAATGGGAAGTAAATCTTGGCGAAACTTCATTTTAGTTTTTTAGTTGGTAAACAACATTTATACGCTCGGTAGTTATGGTATAATTTGTGCTTTAAGAACGCTAACTTATTATATTTAGAGATATTGTGGATGTACGGAGATCATAAATCAAACGTAACTCTAAAATTTAAACCATGCAGTTTCTACAAGAAATCGATAAAATTGAAGATATGTAATCTCACATATATTATAAAGTAATTTGTTGATGATCTCAGTTTATAAAGAAATGAAGACGTCGATAAAATTAATTAAACACAATCACTATAATAATATACAGGGCAATGTTATATCCTAAACATCCAAAGCGGCAGTATTTTTACGAGCGAGACATTTACAAAAAAAAAAACACACATTTACTTCATTTATATTAAAACCCTTATTACACTAACACGTAAGAGAAATTACCTATGACGTGCACTAGAGCCATCTTGCAGACAAAAGTTGGTCATCTTTATAATTACGAAATTACAATTAGCTTTGACTTGTGCCACTAATTATGTATAGTTCAAATATTTCTTTAATTATACCAGTTACATATGAAGTAAATATTTCTTTAATTAATTTAATGACAACAATCTCTTAGAAGCTTTGAACACAAGATGGCAACAGTATATGAGAAGGTCTATTCACAATAATTATTTCCAAGTTCCATGACGAGTAACTTAATATTATACAGTATTGTTCAACATAGAGTGTCAATGAATAGTTTACATCTGATAGTGACTAGTGGCACTCATCCTCTGTTCAGAAATAAAAATAATTATATATATCACACAACAATTAATTAAGGACGATGTAACACAATCCCTTTTAACGGTAAACACAAACCGGGACAGAATAATCTTACATTTTGAGGTCATATTTTATGTTGAATGACCAGAGAGAAATATTGTACACATTAAAAAAACCATTCGCGGTGTATTGCTCGTATATATTAAACATTCTGACACCTCAATCAATTGATACTGGAAAAAAGCTTATAATTATATTCCCGGGGCTTCATTTACAGAACTATTTTCGTGTGTAAACAAACATAATATAAGTGACGGTAATTGAAGTATATGAAACCATTCTTTAATGAATATATGTATATTATCAGTATTTCTCCTCTGCTTTGTTCATATACTCTTGTTAATATTTACTCATCCTTTAAAAACGATGGAATGAACTTTTGGTTATGTTGGCTACTGAACCGGGTACCTAATAGGAGAGTGTTGGTTGACGTGAGGAAGGTGTGGGGTTAGATCAAGAATATGAGACATTTTTATCTTATAATAGGCATTATTATCTTATTTGTGGGTTTAGATAGTGAGTGTTTATTCAGTCAAGGTTGATAGTCTTGTCCTGTAACACCTCCGAAAGTCCGAATGAAACGGACTCGAAAAATGATGCGACACTATAGCTGGTGGTGTCTAATTGCTTCATAGGGTTCACTTAAGTCCTACAACACCTTCGAATCAAACTGACTCGAAAAATGATGCGACACTATAGCTGGTGACGTCTAATTACTTCATAAGGTTCACTTATGATAGGAGAAGTGAAGGGAGTCGCTTTATGTTGTATGTGGACTGGAGGGCGAACTATAAACAAAATAATAACATTAATTTAAAAAAAGTGTAAAAGTCTCACACAACTAATTAAATAGGATGTTGAGGTAACGGCGGTGGTACAATCTCAACCTGTTGCTGCGGGTGGCCGTGATTTGGCGGGAAAGCTGCGGCGGAAGACATGAGTCGCTCCAGCCGCAAGTATCTCAGTAGAGGCTGCGGCAACGGTAGGGACTGGAGTAGCGGTCTTACATCGGTTTTACGATGAGTACGTAACGTGGTGTAAATTAGGGTACGACAGAGACGCTTGAGAGGCTGCGGTGAGTTGGTTTCTTCCCGCAGCCAAGACAGTACTTCGTCATTTTCCCGCCAAGAGTGTGGTAGGTGTGGTTCGGTCATCCACTCGTATTGGCGTAGTGGTGCGCCAGCCTCTACCAGTAACCTGCAAAAATAATGAATTCATGTTTTATAATTACACCTCCAACCAACAACAACAATAATGATAAAAAGTTCATTGTCCTGTATCATTGTCTTTGTTGTGTGGCAGTAAAATATCTGTTATGTATTGTTATTATTATTATTATTATTAGTAGTAGTAGTAACGTATTTTATTCCTACTTCTTCTTCTTCTTCTTCTTCTTCTTATTATTATTATTATTATTATTATTATTATTATTATTATTATTATTATTATTACCTGAAGAAGTGTAAATCTATATGTTTCATGGCGTAGTAGAGTGGTGAGTGACCCTTGTAATCTTCCAGTCCCAGAGGTAGTCCAGCACCTACCAACTCTAAAGGCCCGGTCACACGAGCGATAAAATCGAGAAAAAACTGCCGAGTGTTCTGCAGCCAACCTTGATTTACGCCGAGTTTTGGTCACACGAGTTTGGCCAAGTTGGATGTGTTTCTCGCAAAATTTCGGCCAAGTAGAAAAATCAAAACAAAGTGCCGTTGGAAACTTGACGGGTGGGACAAGATCACAATCATCACATCACAGCATAACAAAACAAATGTCATCACTTATTACTCATCAGTCATCAGTGTGTCGATTCTGTTGAACTGTGTTTTACTTCATATTATTATCACTGTTGTCATTGTTCTCTTTCATAATTCTGCAATTCTTACATATATTTACTCATATTAATATCCCACCATGAATCAAATAACTTCATGGCCTATTATTTCGGCAACGTTCCCCAGAGTGTAGTGACTTGTACTACAGGTAAAAAAAGAACTTTAAAATTAATAAAATAGACGCAAACCTGAGGCTGTGAAGTAGTAGTCCGTCGCCTAATCCACTCAGCCATCACCTCCCCCATTATCATTATTTTAATTATTATGCTATTATCATATAATTCTGTTTACATGCTGCAATATGTTAAGGAAAATAAATATTGCACAATTTTTTTTAACCAATTCGCTGACCATTTATTTTAGACCATGTATATAAAATAGGTTCATTATTGGTGCAGAAGTTCTGTACATGCAACAGAAAAGTTTGAAATATTTGTCGTCTTAATATTAAACTTGCTAATAATGTAATATATTAGACCTTCATAAAAAAAATGTATACACCAAAAAAAAGTAAAGTACTGTACTTGCAGATACATATGAAAATTGGCAAAATATAGATACCGGTAAGTGAAAGTTTGAAATGTACAGCTATGGTTGATAGTGGTGGGCCAGGGTACAAGGAGTGTTGGAGATCAACTGAACAGAGTTAGAAAAAGTGAGTCTTCAAAACCTCTCTCCATGTTGAGAATGGTTTGGAAAATTCACTTGTTGGAACTCTGTTCAGTTGCTCTCCAACACTCCTTGGACCCTGGTCACCACTAGCAACCATGGCTGTACACAATATTTCGGTGCAATATCTTAAAAATGTCTCTGTATGATGCAAAGAAAACATGAAATTGACCAAAGAACTGCATGAAGTAAGATACAGTACCAGTACTGGATTTGAAGAAAAGAACTAGCAACAATCCTATAGTCCTTACTTTCCTCACTCACTTCCATCACTTCTTTAATTACTGCAAGAATATTTTCCATCATTACAATTTGTTTTGGGAGTGGTTACTGGTTAGCTGTAGTCTTAACCATTTGGCCCATAGAAACAGCAAACTGTCCTATTGTCGACTTCTTCATAAAGCATTTGTTTATAGGGTTTATAGCATTCAATTAATTTTCAATGTCATCGGCTTTCCACTTCTTACAAGAAGGTTTTTAAGGGGTAGATAAGGCTGGAACTTGTACTGATGGCCAGCTAGTTAGTGATGATGCTCCATTAACTCTGGTAGTGGCTAGTTCCTCTTGAACTAAAGTTTTGCCATCAACACTACACTCGTCTACAAATGTTAATTCTGCCACAACCTTGGTGTTGGAGTCATCGTCCTGCAAAACATTGATAGCCAGTTATTATTTAATGCTGGTAACAGTTGTACTGTACTTGATAACAGCTAACAGCTAGTAGAGACCCAGCTGTAAATCAGCCTAGTTTGCTGGGGGAAGAAACTACAGACTCATGTAACCTACCAGGTACTAGTTTTAATAACATTTTAAACTTAAAATTATTATTAAAAATTACAACGTAAGGTGTCCTTCAGCATCCACTAGGGTTAGGTAGCAGAGACACCAAAGGAAGTGGAAATTACAGTATGTGAATATTAGGTTAGGTGTACAGTAGAACAGAAGCCATATATGTTGAGGCTAACTACCTACTGTATACTGTACAAAAGCAGTGGAGTAAATAATGGTAATATACTTGTACCGTTATTATTTGAAACCAACACATACATACCAGTATACATATTATGTATACATGGTGTAAAAGTATGAAAGGTGATAATACAAGTTACAGCATTAAAGGGTGAAATTTAATGTCAAGAGGTTTTTTTTTAGTATCGGTAATTGTATTTAAATCAAAATGCGAAAAGAAACCAATCTATTGTTTCAATACTTAGTACATTTTCTATGCATAGCAGTGGAAAGCTTGACTGTGTGGGTGTTTGGTCCTCCTTGGTGTCTAACAAAAAGGAAGCACAGTTGTACAGTGGCCACTTTGTACCTGGAGTCCCTGCTGAGCCACTAGGAACATCCCATATCTTCTAGAGAGTATTAATGCAGTAGGTCCTCAATTTTGTTAATTTCAGACAAACCTGGTTTGAAAATAAAATAATAAATATAGTACCAGTGTTGGATATATATGTGAGTTCTCAGTGAATGAGAATTATTACCTCCACAATGGTACTGTACAGTACAGTACATGTACGGTACTGTATAGTATAGGGTGTTCAAATAGCCAATATTTTCATATACTACATTAATTAAAAATAGGGACTTATTCATATCACTGAGAAGGTAATGGAATATTTCTAATCATTACAGACTGCTTGGCAAGATTTTGTGATCCAAAACCACACACAAAAAAAAGCCTAAATGGTAACATCAGGAGATACATACAGTGTGAACTCCAGTTGTTAAAAAAGATAAGGATATGAGCAAAACTGACTATTTTGCAATAGTTTTATTGGTAAAAAATATGAATGTCAAATAGCCTGGCATATTAGGGATTTTGGTGGTAGAAAAAAGGCAAAATTGGGATAAATTGACCTAACCTAACCTGACTTTGGCATCTTTCGGTCCTTACATTTAACGGTACGGACCATACGATAAACGCTGATCCATGACCCATTTTATTGCTTAAAATTATTAAATATGTAAGGCTGACAACTAAAACCTTCATGATGGCATAGAGCATATATTTTTTTAAATCCATGAGGAGGCGTGATTCCTAGAATTATTCCAAAATAGGTTATTGTTGTGTACAATTGTTAAAATTAATTGAGCTATAAAGTATATTCTACCTGTAATTATATAATATTGCTATAACATTATCTCTACTTATTTTAGGCAAGTCCAGTACATAATCTATTGAATACAGTACTTATAAATTCTTATTACATATGTCTCATATAAAATAGGACCATAAAATCTTTATAAAGGATGAAAAGTTAGCCTGAACACAGCAAAATGGGATTGCTGCTTACTATATACCCAACATACAAAGACAGTTAGAACAAAGAATTACTTCACACAATATTTAACATGTAAAATATTGATTATTACCTGCTGTCAGCGTTGAAAGTTCTTGATACTCCAAAGCAAGCAATTGTGGACCCAATTCTGCAATGCTGTGGAACCCTTGATGGTGAAGTTTAATTTTGTGGTATAAAGGATTAGCCAGATCCCACAAAGTGTTTCTTTTCCCTCACCAAGTCTAGCAAAGAGGCCTCAATGGTCCACGTCCATGGTATTTTTCCTATATTGTTCATAATAATGACAAATAATAAACAATAATGAACCAACAGGCGACGTATTAACACAGTGTTGTTGTGGCGGGAACAGTCTCGATTTCGGGACATTTCACCACTAAACATTATTTTGCCGCACCAATTTGGTCGCTTTTCATCTTTTCAACGGCACTTGTGACATTATAATTACTTTACGAGCCTTAATAATGTCTGAGATGGATCATCCGCAGCCATCTTGGAATCCCAGTGTTCCCAAGGTCGGCAAAGCAACACGAGCACGGTCGTGTTGCAAAAATCTCGGGAAAGTACGCCGAGTTATAACCGAGTTGATGAGGTCGGCAGTTTTTTCTCGAGTTTATCGCTCGTGTGACCGGGCCTTAACGCCATCTCTCGCCGACCCTGGTGGTGGGGGGAATAGGGGGGGTGTAATTGGTGGTGGAGGTGATTAGGGGAGTGTAACTGGTGGTGGTGGTAAGGATGGATACAGGATACGAAGGTGTTGGTGGTTGAAAGGATGGTTAATTAAATTGTTGGTGGTAGGATGGATATTGGTAAAGAGATGGTGGTGTTAGGATAGATTTTGTTGGTGGTGGTAGGATGGATATTGGTAAAGAGATGGTGGTGTTAGGATGGATATTGGTAGTGGAGGTGGTAGGATGGATATTGGTAAAGAGATGGTGGTAGTAGGATGGATATTGGTAGTGGTAGTTATATATAGCTTACATAAATAAATATTGATGGTTGATAAATGAAGTCGTGTAGATAAAAAGAAAAATATATATAAACAAATAGATCAATAAATAACAGTATATACTAACACCAAAAAAAACAATTAAAACCAAAACAGACAGAACATCCACAATTCCTACCCTGTATCCTAGGAACTGTACAGCAACGTTGAGTGGGTTTTCAGTGGCCCTGATAAAGTCTACAGGGGCACCGGCTCTGAGTAACATCTTAACGAAGTGCAGACGTTGTTCCTTGACGGCAAACCACAGTGGCGTCTGGTTATAGAAGTCTTTAAGGTCCAATCTCGCTCCACGGTTTACCAATTCCTCAAAGATTTCCCGATGTCCTAACCTGCATGCATGGTGGTGAAGAGATAAAAAGTGAGTGTGAGTTTAATTAAAGTGGAGGTGGGTGTAAATTCATTCATGCCCAAGTCACAGTAATGGATACATACGAAGAGTGTGTGTGTATGTGTGTGTGACCTAACCTGACAACTGAGAATATGTGTGTGTGTGTCCTAACCTGACAGCTGAGACGATGTGTGTGTCCTAACCTGATAACTGAGATAGTGTGTGTGTGTGTCCTAACCTGATAACTTAGATAGTGTGTGTGTGTCCTAACCTGATAGCTGAGACGATGTGTGTGTGTGTCCTAACCTGATAGCTGAGATAATGGGTGTTTCTAGACGGTCCAGATGGTCCCTACTCCTCCTGTTGAGTGGTGCACCAGCTGATACAAGGATGGTGAGTGTATTAAGATCTCCACGGTACACTGCCAACGAGAGGGCCGTGGTTCCCCTCACAGGTACACCAAGGTCAAGGTCACCCTCAGCCAGACGACGCACGCCACTCACATCACCAGTTACGATGGCCTATACACAGACAAAAAGTAAATAGAAACAAAAAATATATTATTTATCCTATACACGTACATAAAGTAAATAGAAACAAAAATTATATTATTTATCCTATACACGTACGTACATAAAGTAAATAGAAATAATAATTATATTATTTATTAATCTAAACGTATACATTTACTACGGTATTATGTGATTTGGTAACCTATAATGTGATTTGCTAACCTATTATGTGATTTGCTAACCAATGTGATTTGCTAACCAATTATGTGATTTGCTAACCTATTATGTGATTTGCTAACCTATTATGTGATTTGCTAACCAATTATGTGATTTGCTAACCAAGTATGTGATTTGCTAACCTATTATGTGATTTGCTAACCAATTATGTGATTTGCTAACCTATTATGTGATTTGCTAACCAATTATATAATTATGGGATTTACTAACCTATTATTATAAGGTGTATGGATGTATGTATATGTGTGTGTGGTTGGTTACCTGATGTAGGTCGAGGATATGGGGTGGTCTGGTGGTGTGTTTGGGTGGTGTGGCCAGGATGCCTCCCACTGTCACATTACACGTGATCATTGCTGCAAGGACAGCTCTCACCCCCTTCACGTCATAATAATACTCTCCAACCAATCACATACAGGGACTCTCAGCTTGTTGTATAGTGTGTGACGTCATTAACTTATCAGCCAATCACATACAGGGACTCTCAGCTTGTTGTATAGTGTGTGACGTCATTAACTTATCAGCCAATCACATACAGGGACTCTCAGCTTGTTGTATAGTGTGTGACGTCATTAACTTATCAGCCAATCACATACAGGGACTCTCAGCTTGTTGTTGTGTTGTGTTTGACGTCATTAACTTATCAGCCAATCACATGCAGGGACTCTCAGCTTGTTGTTGTGTTGTGTTTGACGTCATTAACTTATCAGCCAATCACATACAGGGACTCTCAGCTTGTTGTTGTGTTGTGTTTGACGTCATTAACTTATCAGCCAATCACATACAAGGACTCAGCTTGTTGTTGTGTTGTGTTTGACGTCATTTAAGTTATCAGTCAAGCACATAATATAGTCACGAAGTTTTCTATGACGTCATGATAATCAGTTCATCACGATCAGGTCCCAGGTGTCACGTGATTCTCATCCAATCACAGCTCGCATCTCGGCAACAACCTGCATGAAAAGTTAAAAAGGTCCTATTATGTGTTTAAAGAAATACATGTATATACAAGAGAGTCGCTATTATGTGTTTAAAAATATGTACGAGAGAGTTACTATATTAAAAAAAAAGTATGAACGAGAGAGTCACTATACTGTGTAAAAAAAATAATGTACTGTACGAGAGTTTCTATTAGCGTTAAAAGAAACATGTTCAATACGAGAGTTGCTATTTCGTGTTTAGGGGGTAGTAAAGTAATATACCTTTGATACATTGATTCCTCCAAAATATGCCAGGAAACTGTACCAGATAAACAAAAGTAATGGTGGCGTCCTGTTGCTTGGAATAATCTGAAGGTATCTATTGTTGCTCCAAATTTACCAACAGTGTAGCCTACTATCCCCTTAATAGATATATGTACAGTTGCCAGCACTTATAAATGGTACACTCAGCGTTGTCAGTCCTCTATTCCTGTACCAGTTATAAGTGGAGGCAATTGTACCCATCCCTTGCCAAAGCTAAGACATCACCTCAGACTACCGACACAAACTAAAGGTGTGAAAACTTACACCTTCATCGGGTTTTTACAGTGCTTGCATGTGTAAGTCACCTCACGTCTCGAAATTAATGTTTACAAACAGATATACAGCATTTT
This sequence comes from Petrolisthes manimaculis, assembly GCA_034508575.1. NCBI lineage: Eukaryota > Metazoa > Arthropoda > Malacostraca > Decapoda > Porcellanidae > Petrolisthes > Petrolisthes manimaculis. The sequence goes on along the minus strand of JAWZYT010000122.1, from coordinate 103,982 downwards.
CTTCTCTGCTGTTGTATAATCGTGTATTACTCATAATTAACCGTAATTTAGTGAGGATCAAGATTGTAATAAAGAGTGTAATACATAAATGGCCACAAGGATTCTGCTTCTGTTGAATGAATTTTTATTATAATGTTTATTGTAAAATGGTTGTGCAGTGTATGGATATGAGAAAGGTGATGTGTGTATATAATAATTATGAAGCCGTGTGTGAAGCCATGGTCACATACCGGTACGTACAGAACATACAACTGGACAAGGTGAGCGGTGTGGGTGAAAGTGTGCATAGGTTGTGAGGAGACAGTGAGAGGTGGGGGGGGAGTGGATGTGTAAGGTGAGGTGGGAGTGTGTGTAAGTAGAGAAGGTGACGGGGTGTCCGGTGGCGAGGTGAGCAGCAGCAGCAGGGGAACCTCTCTTATGTCTTCCTTCTTCACCTTACTTGTCTCTCTCTCCTTACCAGTCTTCTGATTCATTGTGTTTGTGTCTCTTTCTCTCCATGCACTCTCCTCCTCCTTTTTCACACCTGCACTACATTGTTTGACTCTCTCTCTCTCTCTCTCTCTCTTGTTTATCTGTCTCTCTACTCGCCTCCTCCATTTCTTCTTTCACACACCTCTGATCCACTTCCCACCCCCACAATGCCAGTCTCCTCAAAATTCTCCTTTTACGTCTTCTACTCTTATTACAACATTCTACATTCCGAAGGCCTGTCACTCACTCTACTTATCTGAATCAACCTTTCTCCACCAATTAATATTGTTCCACACACTCGACCAGTTGATTTTCCACTCATTCCACCTTTCTCCACCAATTATTCCTCAACCTATTCCACATTTCTCCACCACTATCTGCTCCCCTCACCACCTTCTTTTACTCAGTTCCCAGCCAAAGAAAGAACCCTGCTGATCGAATTATTATTTTTTCCCTCTACCTGCCTTTGTCCCGGTAAACTCTACGGTCACACAACGCCATACATCATTTATTTTTCCCAGCATTTGTCCTTCATCTGTAGCCTACTCTACTCTACGGTCATTAGTCCAACACATGATACACGCATTAGTTATTTATAGTTTAGCTGGGGATCAACCCGTGTCGTGTCTGTGTGCAAGCCATGACATTTGTGTGTGTGTGTGTGTGTGTGCGTGCGTAGAGCAAAACCATAAGGTCAAAAGTGTGTGTGTGTGTGTGTAGTAAAATAATAAAGTTTAAAGTGTGTGTGTGTGTAGAGCAAAACAATATAGTCAGAAGTGTGTGTATAGAACAAAATCATAAAGTATAAAGTGTGTGTGTGTGTGTGTGTGTTTGTGTGTGTTGAGTAAAACCAACAAGTCGATTCTCAGCATTGAAGGAATTTCGTGAAAACTCTTATATTTATGTTTTGTAATATTTCTACCACCACCGACCCTTGAGGTGTTTGTTATGATCTGTAGGGAGTCGTCAGCTGTTACTCGAATATTTTGTCACGCCGTTACTACAGAGTTGTCTTCATGTTTCCGCGGGGTCCCAGAATCTAATTAGAGGGGAAATAAACAGGAAGGAGGTGTTTGTTAGATTTCTCTTCCTTCCCCCATCTCTTAATCTCTCTAAGAATTGGTATAACTCGATGTGTAGTTCCCAAGGAAAATGAACAGTCGTAAAATAATAATAATAATAATAGTCACAAAAGTATAATATTACATCACTTTGAGAGATGTTAAAGTTATATAAGTAATTGGAACCTTATTACAAGTAGCCGATCGAACCAATCATGTTATTCCTCTCGCCTCTATGATATTCCATAACAAAAACATAAACGAACATATACAGACACACACGAGCAGGCGGAAATGGGTGTTGTGATGTAGGCACTAGGCAACACCCTCACGCCGCCTCTACACACACACACACACACACATACAGTACATACATAAAGCTGCACGAATGCTCTTATATTGGGCCCCATTCAAGAACATCCGTGGTGTATACGATGGCTCTATTGTATTTCTATGGAGTCATCGTACCGGTACCAAGCTGTCGTATGCACCATGAATGGGGAGACAAACAAGAAAATATAAATAAATATTCACGGTACTTTATAGGCTGATGCGTGTACTATAGTTTTTATAAGGAGAAAAATTATGTTATAAGTGAGCATTTAAAGAGTTCTACTGTACTACATCATAAATTTATGTAGGTTGGTGTGTGTATTCTGTATAATAATAAGAAAATATATTGAAGTCTTGTGTCTGTTGTTGGAGGCTGTGTTAGGGGAGGTGTTGTAACTTGCATGGGGTTATTGATGTAGTTAATGAATAGCTTGCTTAGCGTCTTGTGATAATTATGTGGTATGTTATAAACTGTACTGTGTTTGTTTATCGTCACGGTAGGTCGATAAACTAATAACTCTCCTTTATCCAGACTCTCGTGCGTGCTTGGTTGACTGGTAATTGTCTGCAATGTGTTTGGACATGGTGTTTTACGCATTGCAACAGATGGATGTTATATTTTCAGAACTGTGTATTATGAAAGGATGTTTGTTGTTTATGTTCAGTTGTTGCACTTTACTAGAATATATCAAGTCTGTGGCACTAAACTGGTGAGTTGATGTGGTTATTGCTGGGTTTTACAACACAATACTCTACCAATTGTTGTTCTTGTTGTTGGGTATTGTTGTGGGGGTTGACACATACAGTACTTGACTGGCTTGCAAGATGTAGTTTACGCCATTACAAAGCGCTCTCAAAGAAATTCAAGTTGAAGTTTCGTGGGTAGATTGCAGATTGATGTTGGAAAGTAGACAATGGAAACAACGTCCTAACTAAATTTCTCTTAAATATTGGGTATTTCATGCAATCGTTAATTCTTTTCGTGATTAATTTACTTACCAGTGAAATAATTATTGTGGTCGGTCAGAGATATCAAATGTTAGAGATATCGTGAAAAAAGAAACACGTTTTATTATTTAAACGCCACTCACTGAAGGCTACCACGCGAAAAGCAAAATTGTATTACTATTTCCTTTGGTACCGACGTTAGGAACTGTGATTTCAATATATTTATGCCCCGAAAAAATATATATTCCGTTTCATTATCTGGTCACCTCCCAACTGCTGTGTTTATAAATACAAACAAGCGTGTGGGGTAAAGGCAGAGAAGGATTTAGTACAACCCTTCCGTATGACAGCCCGCGGGACACTGATGTCTGAAGGTTATGTCACGTGAAGGGATACGAACATGTGGTGGTGTGATGCTAAATACTACTTTATTATACACATACACGTTTTAACATTAATTCTGTGTTACATCATATTGCATATACATAATTCAGCTTTCGTTAGTAGTGGTAGGAATGCATAAAGTGTGCTTTATTTTGTAGTATTAATTTGTGTCGACGCAGTGTTGATAAACATTGTATAGTTGCCGGTAGCCACTTTTCCACTCAATTCCAGGGTTTGTTTGGGTCCAGGTCAGGGAGTCTTTTAAAGCCCCCTGTATATTCTTGGTCAATATCCAGCAATGCCTCACCAGCAGTTGATGTCTGCATGTGTAGGATATCAAACTTGCTATTGGTGATCGAGTATATAATAGTCATTTATGTGATGAAGCAGGTGGTACTGGTAGTGGTGATGGTGAGAATAGTGAAGAGCCGAAGGCAGTACAGTATTGATTTCTACTAGGCTCCTTCCTTAACCTACCAGCCAATACAAGCGTTCCAGAACATTACCATTAATCGATAAGGCAAATTCCCTCGTCAAGGGGAGTCGTATACTGAGGCAAATGACGTGTGACTTTTGGGATCCCGTATATTGTTAACTTTAAAAGGTCACCACACAGGTATTTGGTCTGAGTTTCGCGTCCAAATACCCGATTATCTTGTGCTATAGGCTATGCTACTGTACTTCTTTGGTATAATAATGGATAATATTTTAAAAAGGAATGTAACCTCTGGGATTTTAGTGGTTCATACTAAATATATACCGAAGTTCATGAGGTGTGGTCAATGTTTGTTCGTGAGTGTAGGCTATTTCTCACCTTTCCACTGTTGTCTGGAATTTATTGTTCTTCATGAATGCAATAATTATAGTCCTCATTTTCACCTACTGTTGTTTTTCCTCTCTGTTCTTTCTCTCCTTGTCGTCGGGTTTTTTCTCTTTGTTTCTCATCCCTCATTCTTTTCTTTTTTTCTTCCTAATTCACTTGTGTTTGCTTCTCAGTTTTGGTATGTACTCGTCAAAAAACATTTAATGGTTAGAACTGTTTTTTGCCCCAAATCTGTATATTCTCATCCTAATACTCTCTCTCTCTCTCTCTCTCTCTCTCTCTCTCTCTCTCTCTCTCTCTCTCTCTCTCTCTCTAATTTCTTTGTTTCCCCTACTATTTCTTTTCTCTCCCTATCCCTCCATCTCATTTTCAGCATTTCAGCATCTCGTCTTAGTGCTCCGGGTTCGAGCCTCGCCACTGCACTCATATAATATTGTGTGGTCGAAATGGCCTTCCAGTAACCTCAGTGGGCTAGGCTATATGGTTTGTGTGGTGGCCTCGCTCGGGGGGAAGGGGAATGTATGTGTATTATTATCACTATTTTATTTCCCTTTCGTGCTTCCTATTCCATCTCATTTTATCATTCTCCATCCCTTCTGTTTATTCCCTCTCCCTCTCTTCTATGCTGGTTCTCTCACTCACTCACCCATTATTCTCCTATTCCATCTCATTTATCATTCTCCATCCCTTCTGTTTATTCCCTCTCCCTCTTCTATTCCTTCGTATTTTTATTCTGTTTCTCTCTCCCTCTCTTCTATTCCTTCCTATTTCCATTCTGTTTCTCCCTTTCCCTCTCCCATTATTCTTCCCTCCCTTTTATTAACTCCCCTCACATTCCTCCCTCAAGTCTTTCCCTCTTTTCCTCTCCCTCTATCTTTCACCTGACTCCCCTCAGTGTGCCTCCATGGTTTTACATACTCTTGCTAGCTTGTACATCTGTGCTCCCTTAACACCTGCCTCACACCTGTGTTGACCCCCTCTCACACTTGTGTTATCCACCCCCTCATTCTTTTCTTTATCTCTTTCATACTCTTCTTTTTCTTACCCGCCTCTTCTCTCTCTCTCTCTCTCTCTCTCTCTCTCTCTCTCTCTCTCTCTCTCTCTCTCTCTCTCTCTCTCTCTCTCTTCCAAAGGATAAAGGGCCAACATCAATGCGTACAAGAGTAGTCTATATGGTGTGATCGCTGCATCTTTTGTTTATCAATCAGTCGGTTTAGAATTTAGATATATTACGCCTAACTATATTTTCTTCATAAATTGTCCCATGATCCTTATTTCAGTTCTGACAATGTTTTTTTTAACCGTGCTTACTTGCCTGGTTACCTAAATATATATACATAAAATTCAATACATGGATCACATATACCATTTTATCACTGACACATCCATACAATACATAAATTATCTGTCAGTAGTGTTATTCAAGTCAGGAATATTTCTTGAGTCCCTTTTTGGGGTCTATAATATTCTCTTGTAGCCAGGAGAAAGAAATGAACTTGGGGAGAGCTGAGAATAGACAATAGAGAGTTAGAGAGACGACATAACTACTTCGGTAAGGATGGAAGAACCCAAAGTTATAGTAAACAGAAATACCGATGGACTGACGATTTATCCAAGTTCATGGGAATGGGATGAAATAGACTGGCAGCAGATATAATGAGACAACAACAGAGTATTGTATTGGACAGGAAAGATCTTCGTACTTGCATTACAAAGTGTCGTTACTTGTAGCTACCAAATCCCTCGTCACTTACCGTAATTTAGAACCAACCAACTGCCTCTACCACTACAACTACTACTACACTCACCACCACTACTATCCCTTGCGTCTGGTACGTGGTACTTCTTTTGTTGGTAGGGTGGTAGTAAAGATAAGAAGTAGGTATGGTAGTTTTTGCTTTTTGAGGGGTTGTGGTAGTTGTAGTTGTTGCTGTTGTATGTGGTAGTGGCGAAGTGGGTGGTAGATGTATTGGTTTTGATAGTAGTAGTGATGGGAGGAGAGTAGTGGATAGTATAAGGAGTGGTTGGATAATGGTAGTGATTAAAAATAGTAGATGTAACAGATGCAGTAGATCAATGGTAACAGGTAATGTTTGTGGTGGTTATAATGGTACGGTAGTATGTAGTGGTAGAGGTTAGTTGTAATGGTTTGGGTGGTAGTAGGAATGGTGATGACAGTAGAGGTGCTTACGTGGTGGTAAAAGTGATGATATGAACTTTAAATTGTGGGGGCAGTGATAATAGTGGTGGTAGTAGTAGTGGTAATGGTGGAAGCAGTGGTGGTAATGGTGGTAGTTGTGGCACGTGTGTGAGAGGTGCAGACACTGAGCTAAAACTGGAGGTTCCTCTCTCTCTCTTTCCCCCCCTGGCATTCCCTTCCTCCCCTCTCTTCCCTCCCTCCTCTTTCTCTTCCTTCTACCCTCCCCCGTCCATCTCACCACCGTCTTTTCTCATTCACTTCCCATTTCTGTCCTTGCCCAAATAGCATTGGTTAAGAGTGGTTTTTAGCTTGCACATACTGTAAGAATAGTTCTGCTGACTGATTCAAATATTAGCCAAATAACATTACTAGAAATGTTTGGTGTATGGTACTCAATTTTCTAGTTTCGATCCCTTATTAGTGTCACAGTGGTGTATAGAAATTCCTGAGGCCGACTGTACTTCCTCCCTCATATTAATTTTCCTCCCTCTCTTCTCGCCGTCCGTCATGTTACTGAAGATTGTAGTAGCAAAGTTATAACTATGTATATCAGAGTGCGACGTGGTTTCCTATACAGTATATTAATAAATTAATTATATGTAGAAATAATAAGCAACGTCATTCTTCTGAGACTTCAAACTTCCGCCAAGTGGCAGATTGACACCAAGAAAATTATATGAGTCAGGGGGATAATCCATCAATATTTCATCCATATTCTTAACACTGTCAGGTAGATAAAAAAAATAATAATCCACACATAGCATTTTGTCTAATCCTGCTAACAAATAGACCAACAAACACACAAACCTAATCAATTGCATAACCTTGGCGGAACTACAGATTTTGTGTGTACTGTATAACTAGAGAGAGAGAGAGAGAAATGTATTTTAAGATTGCTCCCCCACCTTCACCACACATGGTCCAAACACTCGCTCTTGGGGTAGGTTTAATAGGTAGGTATGTACAGTAGGTAGATGAGACTAGGGTGGGTAGGGTGTAGTGGGTTGGTAGATGGATGAATAAGTGGATGGGAAACTATAGACTATACAGTAATTGATAATATAGCTGGGTATGTTAGTAGGTAGATGAATAAGTACTGTAAGTAGGAAGATTAGTGGGTGAGTAGGTAGATAGATAAGTGGGTGAGTATGGTTGGTAAGTAGGAAGGCGAGTGAATGGACAGGTAAATGGGCAGTATTACTGATTGGTATGCAGGTAGATGGGTAGGTAATTGGCTGGAGGGATAGATAGAATGGTGGAAATAGAACAAGATTTTGCTTCTCCATTCCCCCAAGTGTCTTTCAACAACAGAATCAAAGCATGAAGAAACTTTAAAATACAATTTGACCGGTTCTTGCTTAAGCAACAATTGTGGTCTTATACATATTTAAAGTTACTAAAAAATGGTCTGTCTGTCAGATACCAGATATTCTTCAACAACCAGCTTTCTCAGTGAACAACTTACTAGCCTACCTCTCTAAGGACTCTGTCAAAACCCTTCTCCAACTCCACAAAGACAATATACAGTTTTTTCTTTTTTGCCGGACTATTTCCTTGTAGGTTTCATACTGTGAAGATTGCATCAGTTGCCCCCTTACCAGGCATGAACCAAAACTTCAAATAAACTTGTCTGTCCTTGAGGAGAGATTCTTTTGTTGATGAATTGAAAGGTCTGTGATTCCTCCAAACTGTCACGAAACATCCCTCTATCAGTACCATTGAGGAGATCAGTTTTCTTGCATAGTAAGGATTCAGTAGCCCTCCAAATCCCCAACAAGAAAATCTCCCCTTAATCATACTCTCAATAACTAATTAATCATGTATGAAAAAAAGGAAATGTGTAAGGAAAAGGAATGATGTTTTTCCCTGTACAGTATATACAGGTATATATATATTTGGTAAAAAACTGAGGTATACATTACATTATAAAATAAATATACATCTAGAGCATATTACACTTTGGTATATCATTATTTTAGTATAAGGCAGATACAGTAGAGGAATTTTAATATTATTGACATTAGTTTTCACTTCCATTAGCAATAATGAATTCAGTTAACAGACTTATTAGTAGAGACACCATAAGTGTTATTTATAATATAGTACATCAAGGCTGATATCCTGATAAATTGACAGACTCAGTATGGTTGTATACTCACATACACTATTGAAAAAGTAATTTGAAACTGAAAGTTTTCACTAGAATGCTCCAACAATATTTTGTTATGATATTACTGACTGCTTTGGTAGTGAGCACAATGTGTTTTATGTAGTATTTACATCTTCAGCAGTATATTCTGTATAACAATTCAGTAAAAGTAAATATTTAACTGTATGAATACCATAATCATTCTTCTGTGGATAAAAATGTAGAGCAAATACTCTTTTGGATAACAATAACAATGAGGCAATAGCACATACTGTATTATGGACAAGATTGGAGATGGGCACTCAAGTATCACTAACAGATCAGAAATCTATCCATTATAGTTAGTGTGGTTCAAGAAACTAGATGAGAAACAGCATATATTAATGGAACGCTGTAGGAATATAGCAGGAGTTAGAAAACATCATTCAAAAGAGCGAGTCATTATAGTACTGATGATGTATTACTACTACATTGCCATGACAAAGGTTTGTAGCAGTTCAAAACTTTATCCATTAAAGCTTTCCCTTGAATAGTGTTTTCTTATTCATTGTGTCAAGTCATGCTACATATCGGCAGGATTTGTGACAGTAAAAATAATAAGCAAGAAAGCAGTACTGATGATGTTAAGAAAAACATTGTATGCAAGGGTCGGTGAAGGTAAGGTGATAAACACAGAAATTCCTCCATTGTATGAAAAACTAGAGGAATCTTGTCAATATTTAAACCTACAGTACAGTACAGTATCTTGAGAACATCATGAGTCCCAGCTGAAACCAATCCAAGGCATTTCTTATTCTTATGTTACCAGAAACACCAACATAAATAATGTTATAATGTTATTGTGATACTGTACCAGGCACTAAATCACAGTAAGAGATCATTTGATTATAGTACTACAAGTAGAATTAAACTTCCTTACCAGGGATAGATCATGATGAGATTACTGCGATTAACTTGAAATAACAGATCCGATCCATATTTTTTAAGTACTGTACATACAACAGATTAAACATATACTGTATTGTATAATCATTCTACTTTTATACTGTAGTAACCATAGCAGTGATAACAATAATACCATATCAGTAATTCTATATATATATAAATAGTAAAAATAATAACACCAGAATCAATGACAATAACATGATACAATATCATTTATTGTGGTACACATTGTTTATGATTTTGCCCAAGCAATACTACAAGGCACTACGTGAATAATACAGAACTACAGTATTTGCCAGATCCAATGTACGGTACTGTATTCTACGAGAGATTTACATTTAAAGCTTTCATATGACTACCTCAGGACAGACTGCCAACAAATGCAGGATTTGGCAGTTCCCTTGTCACCATCAGGAATGAATGTTGGGCAACCAAGCATTACTGTGTTTGCTTGGTCAGCTATCACATACAATTATTATAATATTCAAACCGTTTTAGAATATCCTTACATAAATTATTCAGTTTTCTATTGGCCAACCTTGTTAGATTTCTCTCTCCTTATCTCTCCTATATTATTCTGTGCTTAATGCCTTAACCTTAGTATAAGTTATATAGACTGGTTTTGTAAGATTAAATGTGTGAGATTTACATTGCTGTGCTTAACAGTACAAGAATATTTGTACCGCATGTAGTTATTCTACATATGCAATAATAATGTTCAGTAAGAAATAGCAGAAAGCTCATAAGGCAATATTCATGTGCAGTGTGGGAAATTTAATGGATAGCCCTTAATGATTTTATAATAGCTAAATATATTTTGGCAACAGTTATTATTCCTCTGCTTCTCCTCTGTAAACTGACTTCCTGCACACAACACATTATGTCGCATATAAAAAAGAATACATACATTTTCAGTTACGGTACTGAAAGTTTGTCCCTTCTCTTAACATCTTTACTCTAGGTGGGTTCTGAATTATAATAAACTGACAGTTTGAAGAAAATCAACACCAAAGTGGGACAAAGATACCGTATATTGTTTCACCTACTGTACTGTATACTGGTGTTCATTTTTGCCCGGTGGTTCTTCCAGACCTGAATAATAATCTATTATTTGACATTAGGTAAAAAAATTTATACTGTACAAAATATTACCAATATTACTGTACCATAATATTAAAAAAGAATGCTGTACTGTCGTGTAAAAAGATTATGTATACAGTACTGTAGTTTGTATTCTTAACAGTACTTTCCACTGTTATGAAACATTCATATGTTAGTGTACAGTCTCCCAAGATATGTATCCAGAATTGTTCAATCAGTTCAGAGTGTAAATACTGCTCAGTGAAAATTTTGTGTCTAGCAGCATGAAGTGGCTGAAACAATCTGATAAACCTTCTAGCACTCTTGGTGACTATAAGATATAAAATATATGAATAACAAAAGTTAATGCTTTCCTGGTGAGCTACTGGTGTTGCAGAGCTTGGGTGGTGGTGGGCGTGGTGGAGGTGGACGTTTGGGTGGGGTGTTGTCAGGAGTGTTGAGGGAAGTGTTGGATCCACCCGGGGTCAGGCTGGAGAAAGATGAGCCTCGCGACATGTTCTGCATTTCTGGCCGAGGTTTCTCTGCCATTGGGGACTGTAAAATTAAGATACTCATTGTAAAAGTGACAAACATAAAACTAAGTACAGTAAAGTAGTAAAACTTTTTTTTAAATATAATTTAGCCTATGTGATTTACATCATTATAGATACAGAATATAGTACTGTATACAATTTTTGTACATTTGGTAAATATGTAATGAGTTAGAACATTTCAATAGTGTCTAAGGGTTGCAAATTTCCCATAACTTTCCCTCACACAATAGATCTGAGTAAGATATCAACAGCAGCATTAAAGCAAGATGTCACTGTTATAACTGAATACTGCTCAACAGAACAGTTTTTCACATGAAAGACAAGGAAATGATTAGCGTTTTCTTTACTTGTCCAGGTGGGAGAGGCGCCTGTCGCTTCTTCCTGCCAGTGCGGTTCCTACAGGTGGGTGGGAGGGATGATCTGGTACCGTCCCTGCTTATGCCCGATGCTGAACTTGAGGTGCCAAAGCTCTGCCGAGTTGTCATGTCTCGCTTAAAGTTATCACCTACTGCATCTTCATCATCTTCATCTTCATCGAATGGGTTAGTTGTTGTAGTTTCATTTAATGTCCTGTTTGACACAACTGATGTAAATGAATCATTGAGCTTCCCAAAGGATGAAGCAGCCACACAATTAGATGCCAGAGATGGGGATGATGTTCGTTGTGGTGCAAGATCTTTCTCTTCGTCCTCCTCATCTTCAAATGGGTTCTTTCCAATTACCTGTGTCTTTAAGGGCCCTGATGCTGCTGGGGTTGTGGCATTCTTATTGGTTACATTTTTCACCTCCTCCTCCTCATCATCATCACTATCAAATGGATTTAGTGACACTTTTGTTCTTGGTGCAGGAACTGGGGTTGGTATGTTGTTGTCCTTGGCTCTGCTGGCTTCCACAGAAACATTTTTATTTTCTGATCTATTTTCTTCATTTATCCTTAAGGTCTCCTCTAGTTGTACTTCATCTTCATCCTCTTCGCTATCAAAGGGATTCAGTGATATATTTTTTCTTGGTGCAGGAACTGGCATTTCTTTGGGGGCTTTGTCATTGAAGGGAACCTCACTGGAAATGATGGCATCACACATCTTGTTGCTGGGTTTGTTCTGCCCTGAAAGAAGTAAAGATCCCATTAGTGGGTTGATAAAATCTTGTTCATATTAGTATCAAATAAATTTAAAACCAGGTAATCTGCTGCACTAACACAGGATGTTCTGTGGGCAAGGTTAGGGGAAGATTAAGGTTGTTTGGGGATGATGATATGGAGTTTATGGTATGATGAGTACATGTAGTATTAAAATGAAGGTGAGTGAAATTGCTTGCTTCATTTTCTGCTTTTCATCAGTTACATACTATTGTGGTCAAATATTTAGTAAGAAAGCTCAGGAGAACCTTAAGCATGAACCTGACAGAGGACTCACGTGGCGGGTGTAGCGACTGGAGGGACCTGGTGGATGGGACGGGTGGAGCCCTCTTGTGACGTTTGGGTGCTGAGGGAGAGGCAGGCAGGGAACCACCAACTGGGGCCTGACTAGTGGCACTCTGTGTTTGTGTGCTGGGAAGGGAGGAGTTGGAGGTACTTGATTCCTTCTCTAGTGGTGAGGGAAGCTGAGTGCCCTGTGAAGGAGTAGACACTTTCTGCACTTGAATGTTAGTCAAGGAGGAATTTGAAGTACTCTGGGACTTTACATGCACGGACTGTGAACTTGAATTATCTCTCCCGTGGCTAAGTGTATCTTGATTACTTGAAACAGGTGCCTGGTGATTTCTCCTTTTCTTCAGTTTAAACCCATCTGTCTCACATGTGTCATCAACATTTGTAGACTGAGTGACTAAATTGGAAACTAAGCATATCCGATCAACACTACCATTCATTTCTGCATGTGAACCACTGTCACTTATATTAGGATGTGAATCTAACTCTCTATTATGATTAATTTGCTCTTGACTCTGTTTCAATTGTCTAACCTTAAGTGGAAGTGGAGGTTTGTCAGAATTTGCAGCTATATTTTCCTCCTGAGTTATTAATGTGGATTCTCCTTCTGGTTCAGTGAGGATGTCTGCTCCTTCTGTCCTCACTTTTTCTGTGTCAGAAGAAGAAGAGTCATTCTTTGGATTTTCAATGACGGGAGAATTGTTTTCAGTACCTGTAACATCCTCCTCCTCTACCACATGCAGTCCATTGTTTTCTTGTGTCAGATCAGTTTTTTCTTTCGCCATTCGTTCCTCGGTGTCTTCTGTATTTTCTTCTAGAGGCTTTTCTCTCGAGTCTTCAGTTTCATCCACAGTCTCAGTTACTTGTTTTGAAGATGTAATTTCTTGTTCAGTGTCTGTGATGTCTTCCCCTTTACCTCGGTCATCTTGAGCTGTGTCATTAATCAGTATAGTATCTGCCTCAGATTCCTGCTTGTCATTTTCTTTAGCTAACAGTGTGGATTCTTTTAATGAGTTCCCAATTTCTAAACACGTCTCGTCTTTTGGTGCCAAGTCATTATTATGCATTGAAGGTAACTTGTGGTGTTCAGGGCTCGTTGCTGAGTTTCCATGTGGCTGGGAAGAACTGGTGATGTTTTCATTGTCGGTCTGCAACACACTCGTCAACATACTGGATCTGGAAGTAAAAGGAGTGTGTTTAGTTTGTGTTCATACAGCTGTGCATAGATAGTGGGCAGTAATGGCATGTGTAGGTTTTATCGTGTGTGTTTAAGTCATTCATTTTATGATATAGACAAATTACATCATTGTAAATAAGGAAGGAAAGACCATCACAACAGGCCTGATTTCAAGGACGTACTTGGACGTATCACCAAGAAACAGACTTAAGGGAAGACTATCTTGTTGGAATATTGAAAAACTACTGATTCCTTCTAACTATGGAAGAAAACAGACACCTTCAATGGTATGTACACTCCCCTTTAATTCATACGAGAAAGGCACTCGACCAAGATGTATACTTTTTTTAGACGCCAAGACGGCCAAGTTAAAATACTCAATGAAAGTAATCAGTCTATACGGTGCGCAACACACTATCAAACGAACTCTTAAGGACCCAGTATCGTGTTTGAAAATTGGAGGCTTCTGATTCCTCCTGACTATGCCACGTAACAAGCTCCTTTGATATAGGTGATGTTTTGTGGCAACATTTGAAGGACTCCTGTACCTCCAATTTTTCTGACTACATCACAGGGTCACTTAAGGGAGAGACTTCAGTAACATAACGCCACTAAGCTCGCCAATCATCTATCACACTTGTGCTTTGAGAGAGAGAGAGAGAGAGAGAGAGAGGACTGACTGTACTGTACTGTACTGTATACGTAGCCTACAGAATGTTGATGCATCATAATATTTCCATTGGTCATCGTCATTGTTTACCGTAATAGTTAAGCTTCATGTGTTGACTACAGATTTATTACAGGACACTTTACACCCACATTCAACACAATAATAATCCACTGAACACACAGATTCTACACATTTATAATTAACCATCTATACTCATCCATGCAAACTCTACACAACTATAATCAACTTTGGACCCAGGCTACAGATATTACCCCCTTTAAACCTACATGTAGACTATTTATATAGGCCTAACCACCTTTACAGTTGCCGGTATAGCAATTAACTTCACACACGGCCCTTTCTCAAGTACAACCAACTTTTTACTCAGACTCTACACAGGCACTGAATGAAATACAGTAAAGGAAACTGATATGTATTAGCTGCAAGAAAGATTAATAAAGTACCGATAAGCTGTTTAAGTCCTTATATGTGTTATGTATAAGAAACCTGTAATACAGTGGATTAATTTCTGAGCAAACGGGTCCCAATGTGTGTGGTTCCCGTTAGAGAAGCATACAGGTAAAATAATATCCACCCGCCGGGTGTATTTCCAATAGGATAATCAATGGACATGTTGCGTCAAGAAAGGTTACAGGGGAGAGATGGGACGACACAGAGGACGTGGAAGGTTGTACGTAGACTGGACAGGGGAGACTAAAATGTGGAGTAAATGGAGGAGAAAGAATAAAGGAGAAATAGGAGGAATGAATGGTAGTGGTGGCAACGGTGGTGTGAGGGAAGGTATAGTAGAGAAAAAGGAAGAAATGGAGGAGGAGGAATAATCCAAGAAACAAACCAAACTCGAGGCCAGGCTTAAATGATGCGTTTGGAAGGCAGCCAGGGTTGAAGAAGGACGTGGGGTTTTAAGAGTAGGAGTTGGCAGGTATAAGGCGTGATGGTGCATGGATTATGAGGTGTTGGGTGTTGGGTTAATGATGTGTGGGCTGATTTTACAGGTTAGGATGTATGGTTGTAGGATGGATAGGATATATTGGTTGGGGTTGTGGGGTTGATGGTGTGTGGGCTGGGGTTACTGGTTAGGATGTATTGTTGTAGGATAGGATATATTGGTTTAGGTTGCAGAATCAAGGATACATGAGCTGAGGTTGTAAAATCATAATTATGGGAGGTGTAGATTGGGGTTGTAGGTTGAGAAGTGTGGATTGGGGTATAGATGAATAGATATTGACTGTAGGCCTATAGAGAGAATTTAAACGGTGTGGGATGAGGAGAGGAGAGGACATGGAGGGGTATTAGGCCTATAGTTGAAGTTATGGACTGATGTGATACACTGGCTATGAGAGAGAGAGAGAGAGAGAGAGAGAGAGAGAGAGAGAGAGAGAGAGAGACTAACTAGTTGTGACAGGGACAGGAGAAGAGACAGTAGACAAACCACCTAGCCTAGTCCACCACCACATAACACGGGAAGGGGTTGCGTTGGGGAGGGAGGGTGGACAGGCATGGGTTTGTTGGTAAGGTCGGACGGCGCCTCACCACTGCCAGTATTGTGACAGAGATTGGACCAATTGATCTCAGTAACTCTGGCACGTGTATGCAATTCCCTACTGTGTGTGTGTGTATGTCAAGGTCTTTATCTCCCTTCAGCCCGTGTGTGTGTGTCAAGGTTTTTTTCAGCCCGTGTGTGTGTATGAAGGTTTTTATTTACCTTCAATCCAATCCCATGAACCATTACATTATATAATGATAAACGCTCCTACGAAATGCCATGGGATAAGTTGGGTACATGAAGTGTTGTTGTCGTGATATGAATATAAAAAGGGTAGTAAGTGTTGGTATGAGGAAGCCAACCCTAGTATTGACCTACTCAGTGTGTGTGTGTGTGTGTGTGTTCAAACGTAGAAGTGGCAGTATCTTTATGAAATGAGAGACAGAGAAGGTCTGAGAATAAATTGAAGGTATATATAAGGGTGACAGAGATGGTGGTAAGCAGTATAAATAAGACGTAATATAAGATAAAGTAAGATATGAGTGGAATATGTTGAGAGGTTGTTATTGGAAGAACATACAGAGGTTTTCAGAATCTTACTGTCTGACTTTACAAGTTTACATGATATCGAACAAAAATTAATATTAAATAGACAAAGCCAGAATGACATTCACATTAGCCTTGAGAGAATGAAGGTTATGTATGTTTATATACATACATTACAATAGTCGTTAATTAAGACAGATAATATAAACAATAGAATCAGGAGTATAACGATAGAATCACTCTTACCCTTCTGTACTGGAGGTTCTTAGTGGACTGCAATCGACTCCTCTCGTCTCCCGACTTATCACACTATCGTTAACTTCAACTTCCTTTACTTTGTTTTCCTTTGTTTCATCGCTTTCAGTCTGTCTCTGTGTGTTAATGTCAGCAGCGTTACCACATTCTAAGACACTTTTATAATGTTTCGTTGTTACGTCGAGGGTGAAATCATTCAATTTCTTTTCTACCACACTTTCGTTCATTTCATCTTTCATATTCGTATCCTCTTTCACTGTGTTACTGGTTATTCCATTGTTGTTGTCACTCGTTTCCACATGTACTATTTCACTGTCACTTTCTACTTTTTCTCTGTCCTTCTCTTTTGTTTCCACTTCGCCTGTATTTTCTTTGTCCCTCTCTTTTATTTCTAGTTCGCCTGTATTTTCTTTGTCCCTCTCTTTTATTTCTAGTTCGCTTGTATTTTCTCTTTCCTTCTCTTTTGTTTCCATTTCGCCTGTATTTTCTCTTTCCTTCTCTTTTATTTCCACTTCGCCTGTATTTTCCCTTTCCTTCTCTTTTATTTCCACTTCATCAGTATTTTCTCTTTCCTTCTCTTTTGTTTCCACTTCGCCTGTATTTTCTTTTTCTCTATCCTCACTTTCTTTCGTTTCTTTGTCCACTCCAGTTTCCACATTAATCGCTGGGTCTACATTTTCAAACTGCATTTTCGAATTTGAACTGTCTATTGAATTTAATTTTGAATTTGAAACACCGTCGTCCGTCGACTGTCCGTTAATGTCAACCGTTAACTGAGGACTATTGGCCGATAGAGGGGGTGTAGGTTGTTGTTGTGGTTGGCTGAGTGTGAGGTGTTGAGTAAGTGTTGGTGGTTGTTGTCGTTGTTGTTGTTGTTGAGTACAGTTGGTTTGTCCTTGTTCTCCCTGTGTTGTTTGGGGTTCAGTCGAAGGTCCTTTTAAGTCCGGGACGCACCTATCCGGACTCTGTTGGCTTCTTCTATCGTCCTCTAAACTTTTGTCCGGACTTCGACTCGTTTCTCTCACACTTCTAGCCGATTTCCAGCTCACGGAGTCACTGCTTTGGTCCGGACTTTCGCTTTTCTCTCGTGTAGTTCTTTTATCCGGACTCTTGCTCTTCTCTTTAATGCCTTTATCCGGACTCTTGCTCTTATCTCTCTTATCTGTGCTTCTCTTCAACGTGGCCATTTTCCTGAGGGACGCAAATCTTCTGGTGAAACTCGGCGACTTTTCCGCTTCTAGTTTCCTGTCTGACGCCTCTTCCTCTCTGATGCCTCTCTCCTCCCGACTGAGTTTCCGTCCAGGGGAACAAGTCGCCTTCCATTTGTCCTTATCGTTGTCCGCCGCTGCTACCCCTTGGTCAGTGTCGCCGGCATCCTTGTTGTTGCTGCTGTGTTTGGTGTGTTGTACGTGTTTCTTGGCCCAGCTCAGCATGCCAAGTGTCGCGTCTATGGTGTCGATTGGAGTCTGTTGCAACCAAAGGAAAAGTGTGTGTGTGTGTGTGTGCAAGGCCCCTTATATGACAGGCCTTGTATGTGTGTGCGTGCGTGCAAGGCCCCTTATATGACAGGTCTTGTGTGTGTGTGATTTCGGGTCGTCACCTAAATAGTAATTTTTATGGAACGTCAATTATTGGCTGATAAGCACTAGTACACTCTCCGGTTTACTGATGAGCCGCAGATGTGTTGGTTGGTGTAGGTGGAGAGACGCCGACTCATCTGAAATAAACAAAAACAAATATATATTAGCAAACACCTTATATTTTTGACCACCTGAGGAAGCTCTTTAACCCTTGTAATGTCTAAAGAGTATGAAATATTATAGAGGAAAGAGATTTCGCTTCGGGTTGAATGTTTACAAGAAGTGATTGATTCAAAACAAGTCGTGAAAATATTATTACAACCACTTGTATAATATCAACTTATGCAACACATATAAACAACGCTGCCTCCGACACATATACAAAATTAATGCGGTTTGTCTTCGCAATCTAAATCCTGCACTGTTTATTATATTTCATACATATGATGCAGAACATTTAGCTCATGTGTGTATAATTATAAATGACATGAATAGTTCGTTTCGTAATAATTATTATCTCCCACCACTAACAATTATCCCCAGCACAAGCCTCGACCCTCACACACCACTCATACAAATCAGAATGTGTTGTAGCCTAATCTGGGTTATGTGTTATAGCCTAATTTGGGTTATGTGTTATAGCCTAATCTGGGTTGTGTTGTAGCCTAATCCGAGTTATGTGTTGTAGCCTATTCAGGGTTATGTGTTGTAGCCTAATCCCTGTTATGTGTTGTAGCCTAATCCGAGTTATTGTGTTGTAGCCTAATCCCTGTTATGTGTTGTAGCCTAATCCCTGTTATGTGTTGTAGCCTAATCCCTGTTATGTGTTGTAGCCTAATCTGGGTTATGTGTTATAGCCTAATCTGGGTTGTGTTGTAGCCTAATCCCTGTTATGTGTTGTAGCCTAATCCCTGTTATGTGTTGTAGCCTAATCCGAGTTGATCCAAATATATTCACTCCACGACAGGACAAGTACACAATGAGAGTACTAATGGGTCTGTGATCGTGTATGAGAATTGGAGGATTCCGATTCCTCCTGATTAAGCCACGAAACAAGATCGTTCCATATAATTGGTGATTCGTAGCAATATTTGAAGGATTCATATACCTCCAATTATCTGACTACATCACAGGGTCCTGAAGCAGCTACATGCACGTTATCCTATTTTCCTCCTAGATCCTCCGGTCATTATAAGGCTTCTCTCATCCTCCAGCCTATTTCAGGACTTCCAGGATACACTTGCTCAACACTGAACAACAAAAGAAAACTAATGTACATGTGAGAACGAAGGATGGAAAGCGAGGGAAATTATTTATGTGCTCGTGTGATGAGCTTTGGGTCTCAAGCGGATTTCCTGTGGCATTCAGAATCGTCAGGCGTTAGCCGACGTATAAATATTGAATAATTATATCTGACGTTGTTCTGGGGTAATTAAAATTGTACATGTATACATACCCTTTGGAGGTCAATAATCAGGATTGTTTCACTTGTACAGGAAAAAATTGACTGGTGATTGATATAGTTTAGGGAAAATTGTGAAAGTCTCCCAGTCATTGTTTAATTAAAGGTTATTCTTCCGTGTGACTGACTGACTGATGACTGTGAAGAGAAGTGTTGTGATGTCATGAACCACTCAGCAAGCATGTCTGTTAATTTGTTATCTCTAAACATTTCTACACCTTGTTTATCTTATCTTTTATTATGTATTTCCACACGTTGTTTATCTCATCTCTTGGTCACAGTGCAACTTTAGGAGGCTTCCGGCGGTAATTCTGAGTCATGTGATATATTATCTATTCTTATCTCTATAGTATTTCAACACATAATTTTATCTTATCTTTTGTGTGCTTCCTTGGGTAATCTGAATTTAAGTGATATTATCTATTATTATACATTGTAAAATCTGTGCAAGTTATATAATTTATAGTGTATACCCTCCCTCCAGTTATCCAAATAGCCTAATAAAACTCCTAAAAAAAAAAAAAATCCTCCAGTTATCCAAATAGCCTAATAAAACTCCTAACCCATGTACAGTTGGCCACAGGACTTTTTACACAGATTATAATTATGGAAAGAGAGGTCATTATTCTGGAAGTATTGCATGAATGATCTACCAAGTGGCTCGGTGAATACAAAACAACAAACTTGATAATAATGTTGTATTGCAGTTAGCCTTCGTAGTCTTTAATATTATATAATTATGTTGTCAACCCTCGAAAACAACAACAACGTGTGTACGAATTCTTGTGGATAATAGTATATAGGCTACTTCATTAAAAACTATCATGTATAAATTCTATTGTCCTAATTGATTAATGCTTTGGGAGCCTCGTTGGAACTGTAATGTCTATGGGGCTCTGAAATTCGTAGCATAATTTATTATATAGTTTGGAGTAATAATTAACCCTTCAATTCAACAACAAAAGTCTCCCCTGAAAAGCTGTCACGAAAATCACACTAAATCATGGAAGCAAAAAATAGCCTGTCTCTCATAGCCCACAGCATGACAGGAAGCAGCCACAACGGAAGGATATAGACAGGAAACAATTATACGCCTTACTGTAAAGGTTATACAAATATCAGTCAACGTGAACTGAAAAACAGAGGCTAAAATATGATACAAAGTCAATCGTAGACCACTCTCCCTGCCTGTAGGAGTCTATAGGGTGTTTATTGTTCTTTCGCTGACAGTAAATGTTACCCTTTGAGTAATTTCCTTGACTTGCGACCTTTAACAAGTCACAAAACCCATTACATCTACAGAAAAATAAACTATATTAGTAATATGCGTGTATGTTTGTTGGTAATAGTGTTGAATTAAAGCACGTGTCAATGTGTGTTGGTAATAATGTTGGACTAAACACTGAAACCTACTAAGACCTACTCACGGTCTATATAGTATGGACCGTATGGATTATATGGACCGTGGACCTACTATACCGGTAGCGAGGCGACGTGCCTAACCTGAATACAGTAAACAGAATGAATTTAGTTACGTGTGGCAAGAAAGGTGGTAGGTACTGTACGTGGAGGTATAATAGTGGTTAGGTTGTAGGGTTAGGCCTATATGTTCTTTTCCTCTCACACTTATGGAAAGTTCTTGTATCCTATATACAGTACACAGTACGGAGTTCACAGTAATTTATTTGGTGTAGTGGTGACACGTAGGGATGCTACACAGGTTATAATATAATACAAGTGATACTGATAGGCACGGTTCGTTTCACTAGGTATACTCGCCTGCTGGTGATGGTGTAGTATTGACACGAGTAGTATGAAATTAAACTGAGAATTGTGTCTGCTAGTGAACGTGTCTGGTCGCGAACTGCCTTCTGTATGTCCTTTGCCGTATTTATTATGTGGGTGTGTGTGTGTGTACAATATACAATTCTTTAATTATGGTGAAGGAGGGAGGTCAGATAAATCTAATAATGACCTGGGTAAATTCTATAATTGTCTGATTAGGATTAAGGAATGTTGGCCCAAGCGAGGTCAGGTAAATCTCATCATAATGACATGTGAATGGGCCGTACACTATAAAAAAAACCTATAAACCTATTACAAGGTTTATAGTGACGTCATCCACAGGTGTGTTCAGTAGTGAGAAGTGGAGGAGGTGGTGTGTATGGGTAGTTATTAAAAACAATTAGTGACTCTGTATTTTAACCATTCGTGAGTTGCTGTTTCTGTCGATGTGAATTTACTTTGGAATGAGTACCAATGGATCTGAGCAGGTTCCAGTTAGTAATTTAAAGCAGTATGGACGATGGGAGTAAAGTAATATCAGTTATTCAGTAAAAACAAAAACAAAACATCAAATTTACAGAACCAATGACAAATAGAATCCAAAGCTGTGTACAAGACTGTAAAGATGACAACACATTAATTAAGGGGATCATATATATTTTTGGTACATTGGAGCGTCCAGATTTCTACACGATATATTAGGAGACAGAACCAGATTAACAAATATAATGGTGACCTGTTGCTTGAAGTAGTTTGGAGGAATGAATTGCTGCAGATTTAACAATACAATACTACAGTGTACCTTGAGAACATGAGTACAACACACACAAGTCAGGAAAGTGGTATTATCTGTGACAGGCAGGAAACGATGTCGACACACATTGCTTATAGAATTATATATAAGTATAGGAAGGGTACCGAACCAGTGTTAGTTGGTTTATACATAATTTTGATAACTACATTACTAAACTATTATGTACACATTTCTCAACTATTCTATATAAGTATATATAGGGAGGGTACTGTAGTGTTTGTTGGTTTAGCCTATATACACTTTTGATTACTACACAGACAAACAGGGTCAATCTAGATAGCAAAATATCGTCTGATTTATTGTTCTTTTCTGGGTCGACTGAGGTAATGTTTGATGATACTATCAATATACTGTTTACCTAAAGAGTTAAGATATATCACTGCGGTATTTAACAATTCCCATCTCTACTCGACCAGTGAAAACAAACAAAAAAATATAACAAAAAACAAATAGTCAGATTTTGAACAGCTGCGAAAGTCTAATTTACTTTAACATGTGTTTTTTTAATACAAAGCTAAACTAGGATTGGCATAATAGGATCGTAAAGGAAAAATGTCTAAGTATACATACAGGTAACAACGCATCATCATCATAATTATCATCACCAACATCAACAATTTCATCATCACTATCAACATGTGAGTGAATGCAAGCCCAGGCAAGGTTACGGCAGTGATGGGAAGTGGTAACCCAACACATGTAACACACACCTTGCTACCTGAATCCTATCCCACAACTCCCTCCTACACTCTCCTACACTCTTCCAACACATGTAACACACACCTTGCTACCTGAATCCTAACCCACAACTCCCTCTTACAGTCTCCCACTCCTTTCTTTACTCTCTTAACACTTGTAACACTAACCTTGCTACCTGAATCCCATCCCCCAACTCACTCCCTTCTTATGAGTGTCCCTTCCATCTTTCCTCCCATCCCCCACCCCTTTTTCTTCATCCCCTGCACCCCTTCTCTCTCCCGTCATTCCCATTCACTTTCTCCCTCCATAACACTCCTATTCTCTTACATCTTTCCTTTCATACCCCCACTCCCTTCTTTTTTTCCTTCCTCCCAAACACACCCTTCTTATACCTGTCCCTCCCACTTCCTTCTTCACTTTCCCTAACATCCCTCCTCTCTCCCAGACTCCCATATATCTTCCTTCCTCCCCCCCCCCCACCCCCACACCCACACCACTCTCGTCATCATTATAACACCAACTGTTTCCAACTTTCTCGCCTTCACAAACCCTCCTACATCAGCTTTCATCCTTATTTTCTTCATTCCCATTATCCTTACTTATTTTTCCTTGTTCTCTCCATTCCCATTTTCCTCCCTTAGTCTTTCAATTCCTGTTTCCCTTCCATACTCTCTCCATTCCAATTTTCTTCCTTATTATCTCCATTCCCCTTTTACCTCCACTCTCTTCTATCTTCCCTCCCTTGGTGATAATGTGTGTGTGAGGGAAAATGGAGACTAATGGATGGGAATTGAAGAGAGACATTATCAGAGAGAGACCTTTCCCTACCATGTTTCCCTCCCTCCCCCATCGACCTCTCTAATGTACCGAGGAGGGAAAACGAGGGCAGGCAAGCAGGCAGAGAGAGAGAGAGAGAGAGAGAGAGAGAGATGAAGAAAAGGAAGAGGGAGAAGTAAGAGTGGGAGAGGAAGAAAAATGATGATGAAGGAGATATTCTGCACATTTCAACCTCCCCTCTGTTCGGTTTATTTACGGAGAATTATTAATGGTGACGTGAATGAAGAAGGCGTTATGAGGTGTTAGGCAACATTTTGAACAACCCCGCCCCTCACACACACACACACACACACACAGAATACTTTTATAGTTATAATAGTGTAGTAAAATTTCGAAAAGCAGTGTTGTTTACTTTTGGAGAGAGAGAGAGATAATTGGATGGATGGAAAAAGTGACACAGGAAGGAAGAGGAAGGGAAATAGTATTGTGGGTGTAGGATTGTAGGAAGTGATTGAGAGAAGTAGAGGGGAGGGAGGATGGTGGAGGGGTGAGCATGAGTCATTGATACCCCTCCCCCCCCCTCTCTCTCTCTCTCTCTCTCTCTTTTCTAGAATCTAGAACGAAAGTAAATTGTGTGAGCTTAGGAAAAATACAACCTAAGTGATGAATGAATGAGAAAAAAGTAAGAGAAACACAGAAACAGCGTAACAACACGGAGAGAGAGAGAGGGAGAAAGAGAGAGAGAAAGCTGTGTGGACTCTGATAAGAATATGATAAAGTTTATTGTGTTGCGTTATCTTAGGGATTAACTGATAACAACAGAGATATGAACAATATATTTGTGAGGTTTAATTATGTATGGAATGTAAACTGAATTATTCCACCAATTTACACACACTGAAATCAATAGAAAAGTCAATAGTTAAAAGATACAGTCATATTGGTACACGTAAATACAGATACAAATACAAACAGAAAGAATCAGAGAGTGTGGGGAGGGTATACAGGAAGTATGTATAAGAACGAATTATAAACTGAGGAAAAACATATGTTTATAAATATGAACTGGCACCTCACAGGAAGAACGGATATAATGAAAAAAAAAAAAAAAAAACTGATTCAGCTTTGGTAGATTCATCAGGCCAAAGATCAAGGTCTGGAATATATAGATATACTAGTACTTTAATTTATGAGTGGTAAGTATGTGTAGCCTAACTGTTCTAATACATATAACGAAATTTAAATTATATATATTATTTCTATATTTAGCATCATATTCATTTGCTTCCCCATTATCACTGTTGACACTGTAATATACAAGCTAGCTACTTCGATCGCTATGGTGTGTGTGTGTAGATATTTTCACGGTCATGCACCGCGTCCCACACAACTTTCACACCACCACCACCACGGCACCACCATCCATCCATCCATCCGTAGTGCTGCCTTCATCATATATAGGGGCGCCAGGAGAAGGGGGGATAGGGGTACGGTGTAAAGGCCTACATATTATACAGTACAGCAAATAACCATGAAATAAGACTGATAACCCCAGATAACCACCGTAAAATAAGCGATAACCCAGTGTAAGACGCATGGAAATAAGTAAATAAGACATAACCTCCAGTTAACCACACTTGACATACCCTAACCACCTACTTGACCCCATCACTGCACCCTATCTCTAATTACCATCTCAATTCTCACTTACTGATGCAATCCTATGACTTACTCAACAGTTCAAGTAAGGCTGTGATGAAGTTCATAAATTAATATATACTGTAGTTACCACCAAGTCCTCCAAGTTATGTCAGGAAACGAACACAACCATTATAGATTAGACTGGAGTAACATATCTACAAGTGTAGTTAGTTCGGTGAAATCAGTAACCTCCACTTTTCCAACAGCAACACACACAGACAGACAGCAGGCCCCTATGCTCCCCTATAGCTCCGTGCTCCCCATCCCTACCCCCTCCCACCGTTCCCCTAAAGTCTGTTGGTCCTCAGAGCTGTCTGCTGTGGTGTCGTCAGCTGTAATAGATAATGACCCTCGTCCATTGCTCCCCAGACGTGTTCTTCACTCACCTCGTAGGGAAAAAAAAAAATACAAATTTCGTCCCTCATCCTACACCTACATCAGTTATTTTGTGACTGGTGATCGCGGTGTGTCATTCATTACAATGCTTGGTTAATTCAATCCTTTATCACATGCCCTTGTTCACAGACAGCAACAATTTTGTATCACGGTGCGATTTTTTTTCCATGGTGCAGACTGTCGCTAATCGTATGGAGCTGACGAAACTTTTGTTCTTTCAGTGTCAAGTAAGTAAAGGGGAAAAAGGCTCGAGACGATTAGTGGGATGAAGTTGCAGACCCTCGTTGTTTGAGGTTACCCTTGTGGTGATGGTGTCATCATGCTCGTCAGTTTTAAATTGCTCCAAGTTCAAAGAACTTTTCAGTGTCTGGGATATTGAAGCATTCGGTGTACTGTTGACATACGTAATTAAAAACAGAATCTACGTTTATTGTATTTCTCTACTAATATAACATTGTGATGCTTCTTTAATTATTTGAGAAGAGCGTCATAAATTGGTATCCAGAGGTCATTTGGACAAACCTAGGACAACGGTTGTATACACCAAGATGTATGCACTTCAGGGAAACAAATGAAAGCGAGTGTTATTGACGTCAACCTTGGAGACTAGATTCAACTATTTCTGAAGGCAGGCCAAGTATCTCTACACTCACACAATAATTAAAACAAACACAGAGGATGCCAGGAAGGTACAGGCACGTTTCAGTTTCTAGCGATTCGTACTAACACAACACAACAACTTGCTCTAAATACAGCTCCAAATACAGACATCGGATGAGTTTTATTTGGTGGCAGTGTGGAGGAATTCAGACGTATATTATTTCCAATTTCCAACAACACAGCATCATGTCTAATTTATCTCCACTCATATTATAGAGCGGGGCAACACAATGGGTGGATATATGGGTGAGCGGTTAGCCTAACTAACTAAGCTTTACATACCGTTACAGATATACCGTGGTGTGGGAGAACGTGGGAAGTGTGTGTGTGTGTTTGTGTGTAGACTGTTGCAATATTATGGACTATATGTCATGGTGTGGGAGAACGGGAAGTAAGTGCGTAAGTATGTGTGTGTGTGTTGTAGTCACCGAACCTTCAACCACAGTCAAACCTTCACATTTTATAAACTAACTGGTCTGCTATTGCTGTTGTCATGAGAGAGAGAGAGTAGGGTAGAAGAGTGGCGGACGAGAGAAATTAAGAGGTTGTAATACAGCAGAAGCCTAACATACGCGTCCATGTATGAAAGAAAGTGAGAAACCCATAATAATTATATGGCAGGTATACACCCTTATAAACACGCATATATATACATACAGGCCCTGAGAGAGAGAGAGAGAGAGAGAGAGACTCATTACTAACCAAACGTATACAACTATACATTATGAGAGAGAGAGAGATTACTAACCAAACGTATACATTATGCTAGGCTATAATAGAGAGCCTTCAGCATCCACATAGCAACCCTGACCCAGACTTTCCATTGGTAATCTTTCTTCCTTGTTTTGATATTTATCCTTGCTTTAACCAATATCAATAATTATTCGTGTAACTATATTATATGCTCAGTGTCTTCCATATCTTCATATAAATCAATTTGATATAACTCCAAGTTGATACCAGCACCATTATTTTGAAGAAGTTAGTATGAAAATTTATGGGGAAACATACTGTGATAAATCTAGTTAAGTTTATTTTTTCGAGTTCTTCAATAGGATAATTAAACTAGTATTATTCTCGAGACATGTGTTGTGTTTGGTTAATTATTTATTCTCCACCGATGGGAATACAAACAAATGAATGTGGCTTATAAAAAACAAAACAATACGTCTTTCTGTTGACCTCAAAACCTGGTAGAACTAATTCCTTTACTTGCTTGGTCCGGATGATTATTATGGATTTGTTGGTAGCGGCGCCGGTCCATCCCCTCACATTGAGTTCCTATATTGTCCCTCTAGTCTCTCCCATGGCTCTACCCCTTCTCTTCCCCCAACACACACCCATCTCCCTTGAAACTAACAGTCGATATTTTTCACGAAACATGTATAGAACTATTATAATGCACTAAATTTCCTTACTCTCTCGTAAACATAAAACATATTTACGAAAGATTGATTAATCGGATACGGGAATTTTGATAATGTTCCTAATTATAGGCTACCATCTAATTTAAGTTGAAGTTTAGATTTGGTACTCCAAATATATATAAGAAACGAGTGGGACTTTACCTTCATATAATATTTAAGGGAATACCGGTATTCATTACGTCATAACATCCTTTATGATCTTGCTCTTGGCGAAATAATATGATCCGTTAAAAAGGGGTAAAGATGATATATGAGGATATAAAATGGCTAATTGGTAAACAAGGGCTTCATGATTGTACAAGAGAGGGGTCGGTGATGTAGGTGGGGTTGGACATGTGACGATGAGTAGCGTGTGTGGCGTGATTGGAAATACTAATCTAACAGTCTCACAGGTTGCAGTCAACTGTTTCGTATTATGACGTATGATAGCTTATTATTGAACCTAGTCAACACCATGTACTTGCACATGATCAGCTTTGTTTAAAAATACGTTACTTATTTATCGTTCTCCACAATTAATATTAGCCAATTTCTCTTGTGATGAGATACCAGTAGGCCTACCATCACGTCACATGGTTTGTCCGATATAGTCAACAATAATTGTGAAATATATTGTATTTGTATCCTGAATATTTCAACTGTAGAATATATGTTCATTTTTCATGTATTACGGTTTATCTTAGTAGTATTATCAAGACAGACACTAACTTATATCATATTAAATCACTCAAGTCTCAGCATCAACACAATTTACATAATTAATTTCAACTAACTACAGCACCGTCATCAAAAACAAAGTTGTGAAGGCTATACAGTATATGCTTACCTGAGTAATCTGGAACACGTACAGGCCAGTCATCTACACTAATAAATCACAAAAGGCTATACGATATTGCACATTCACTCGCACTTATAGATAATTAGGCTTGGTGTTTGCGGTTAGGAAATGTTATTAGGGGAAAGTGACTGGAGAGTTATAATAATGTGAAGCAACGATGTTCACTCTGACGATGGTGAGGACGGACTGACTGACTCTGACTCCCCTCCCCCACACATGTTCCCCCCATCCCTTTACCCCCTTATCACTGCCTCTCTCCCTTGGCACTCTCCCATAAGTTTCTCCTTACTCACCCTAGCAGTACCCTTCCCTCCCTGTCCTCCCTCCACCTTCTTATCGCTGCCGTTCCCTCCCTTGCGACCCGTAGATAGAACCCTATAGCTTTCTCCATTGTCCACTCATTTCAGTTGGCAATCATCTCTCTCTCTCTCTCTCCACCCAATTCTTTCATCTTCGACTTTTTTTCTATTGCCACACCCGTTCCCTTCATGTACCCACATGCACTGGGCTTTCCTATATAGTATAGTATAGTTGTATAGTATTCTCCTCCCACGGTCGAGTTAGTAACTCGACCGTGCCTCCTCCTACCTACATCACCGCATATCCCTCCCTCTCACAGTCTCTACCTGGGATTATCACCTGTCGTCACACTTCCCTGTCTTCTCCCCTACCCTTCCCGTCTTTCCCCTCCCTCTTCTCCACTCCCTCCACTGGCCACCACAAACCGAGCGGGACAGTTGCCAGATGACACCACATTGCCATTACCCAGTGCTCGGCAGCAGACGTTCTCAGTTATTTCCGTTTTCCATTATTTATAGACTCGAGGCACATGGGGAAACTCAGTCACGTCACTCACGTGGTGCATTTTTTCCCACGATGAGTCCATTTGTTCTGGTGAGGTGATGCAGGTGAAGGAATGGATGGATGTGAGCCTTGAGTGTACGTGTGACTTGAAGTGGTGGTGTAAGAGAAGGAAGGGGATCAGGTGTCTTCTGTGAAGTTACTTGAGTATGAGTTGCTGTGGTAGAAGGCGGTTTACATTATAGAAGTACCAGTGGACCAAATGGTAGAGCCGGATGAAAATGGGAAGACTAATAAATGAGAAAGTAGTTAGATTTAGAGGGAAAAATCAAAGTAACAGTAGAGAGAAAAAATAAATTCAAGAAACTTTTACGTCGCTCTAGCTGTTTTATGCACCAACTTTAATTCCTTGAGCGTTGAGAGAGGAAGTAATTATTTATGTTTAAAATGACTAGGGGGAGATCTTTTTGACGGTAAACTGGAGGGTAATTGAATCTTCCTAACTATGTCACGATATAGATCCCAGCAACATTGAGGTGACTTGTTTCGAGGCATAGTTTGGAGGTTCTGCACTTGATCCTGTGATGTAATCAGAAATTTGGAGGTGAGTGAGTCCTTCAAACATTGCCACGAAACACCACCTATATTGAAGGAGCTTGTTTTGTGGCCTAGTCAGGAGGAATCAGAAGCCATCAAGTTTCATACAGGATCAGAGGGTCCTGAAGAATCATAGGAATGTGAGAAATTCTTGGCACGTAGTAACCGCAAACTCCCTCCGGTGGGTCAGCCTCCCATGGGGTTAATATTTGAGTGAAAGGAAGTGTTGTATCCGCTCTGATAATAATAATATCCTCCTCGTCCTTCACGTTCCTTTCTCCTAGCTCTTCCTTCATATCCTTCTCTGTTCTTATTCTAACTTGGTTCTCTCATGTCCCCTCCCCCTTTTTCATTCCGTCTTTCCTTCCCATTCCCCAACCATCTTCCTTTCCTTCCTCCATTCTTCTTTTCCATTCCTTCGTCTCTTTGCCTTTTTCCCTTCCTTCTGTGGTGTTAACCTTCTAAAATAATAAATTTGACTGTCTTCTCTTCCCCTTATGTATTGTTCCCTTATTTACATTTATTACATCTCCCCTATCCTCATAATTCTCTTGCTTCTTTCCTACCCATCCTTTTTTTTTCTACTTCTCTTTCTACCTTCTTCATTCACTGCCGCTTCTCTTCCTTTTGTTCTTCTTCCCGCCCTCCTCCAAACTCCCTATAATTCTATCCATTCCTTCCATCTTGTATCTCCCAAGCTCCATCATCCCTCCTGAATTTTTTTCTATCCCCCTTCCCTTTCCTCTCTCTCACTGCTCAATTATCGCTATTTTTATTTTGCCTAGCTGTTACACATCGATTTTCTTCGTTCTTTTTCAGCCCATCCCAGCAGGCATTGTACACTCCTGCCGTTCAACTAGCTAGGCTTCAATACATTTTAATAAGAAGAAATAATATTAAGAGAGGGAGAGAGAGATAAACATGCTGAGACGGTACGTGTGCCTACACACCCATACACCTCTGTGTATTTATTATAATTATCTCAAAGTATAATGTAATTGTTATATTATTTCGATCATTCACATTTCCAAAATCCCAGTTCTTGACATTTACATTATTACCAATTAATGACGTGCATGACAACCACAACTTATTGGGTCGACTGTACAATGCCGATTGCAGACATTTGAACGATGCTCCAGGGTGAATGTCATAGACAATAATAGGATATAACGAAATATAATGCCTTTCCATTTAATACCATTAATATTATAAGAGTAATAATAACGTGTGAGTAATCTCTTAAATCTTCACATTTGATTGGTGCGTACAGCGATGGCAACATACCGTACCGAGGCGCCATCTATTGTCCTCCACCGCAACCACAAGTTTGTTTACAAAACTACGCTTTAGTGGAGGGAGAAGGAGTGTCACAGTTATCCCACATCATCAACGTCATCATGGCTCCTGAGAAGGTGACGTACACTTCATTACCATCCACGGACAATGTTATATGGCCGTAATATAATAGACATGGGTAATGGTGATGGTAGTGATGGTAAATAATGGTGTTGGATTGTCGCCATGTTAGGATGGGTTTGGGGCGGGAAAAGGTGGTAGGGTATGAATCCCATGCCCGTGTATCCCTACCAATACCTGACACCATTACTCATAGCCCTCACATCATGCCTGGATTTATATTACCACGGGTCTATACTATGGCGTCACATGGCCAATTGAAATAGTCATGAAAATTTGGGTTTGAAGTAATTGTTGTTGTAGGTTCTTGTAGTTATTAGGAACCATTGTTGTTATTGTTGACCTTGACCGTTATTTGTGTGGTTGTCATGAGGTATGGTAATGGTGTCCTGGTTTGACCCCACACTAACTTACATATACCTCTCATTTAATTAAGATGCTCTCGAATGTCTATTATTTATTTATTTATTTATTTTTTTGTATTATTTATTTTTTCGTAACCCGTATGTTAGTAACGGTTAATAGTATTTATTTTCCCATTTCCTTCCTTTGTTATTATATTAATATTTACAAGAATTTATTTGAAAAAATCGTTATTAAATTATTGAAAATGACATGTCAGTCTATGTTACCCAATCTGTAAAATAATGATGTAGTACAGGACATATCCAATATTGTCAATTTTAATATAAACAGGGTGCCTAGTTACTAAGGCTAGGGAAATTTGTGTTTAGGATGGTGGGATCTGCCAGATACTATATAATTATATAATGGTACCATAGACTTTAGAACTGTCATAATATCCGTCCAGGAAATTATGCATATAAAGTCCATCCGGCAAATATGTGTTATGTATGTATATTTCAGTACGGAATAATGTTATATGTTTGTGTGTAGCTGCTTGATGGTAGTTAACCTATTTATTGGAAAGTTTATCATCTAAGGAACACGTGAGTTACCGCTATATGGATGATGATATTTATTTGACTGTGTAACACCATTTTGCCCCTTACTTTAATTGAGGAGGAGAACAAAACCCACAGCCTTTTACAATAAAAAACTAAATAACACACCAGTGTATGATACTCTATCCTTTCAGTGGATCAACCCGGTCTGGAAAAAAAAACTGAGTAACTGAACTTGCCCTGTGAATACCAAAAAAAAATCATACATAGGCAAGTCCAGTTCCTCTTCAGTATAGGGTATACGCTGCCACCACCAGACCAAGGTCGATCAGAGGAACCAAGCTATCACACACTGGAGGGGTAACTTAGCCTTAACCACTGGGCACGTGTGCAAGCAACCCAGAATTACTTTAGCGGGGGAATGATCAATGTCCTAAACTGAGAATATGTTTATACTGAGGAACACAGTCTATTTGGTTACATCGGTGACGGAATACTCAATTAATTATAACTGGTTTATTTTGACACGCAACAAAATTCACAAAAACAATAACATATATAATTACATTCCCAATCCCCAATCCTAAACCCCGCTATCACTAGAACTGGGACACCCCCGAGTTACGCTAGTGACAGCTAGACAAAAAAAAAAGAATAGTGATAAATTCACTCAATATTTCCTTCCCCACCCTACTCTTAATAAAAAAAATACATATATATCCCTAATAAATTTTACATCATATGGTCGAAACAATAATTATACTTTAAGAATTGAAATACTTTAAATATTGCCAGCAATTGCTAATTTACTGTCACAAGTACACGTGTGGGACTATTCTTAACCAAGGGATGTGCATTAATGGCTGTCACCGCAGCAGACGAAGAGAGACTGCATTTATAACATATTAATGAATAAAATACTCTACTTAACACTTCAACACTCCAATTATTTAACTCCATTCACGGACTAAGTAAATTACCCGGTTATATCAATCACTATTACACTTTAGTCCAAGTCTATTTCCAGAGCTATCCTATGAGTTACCTGTCACCGCAGCAGACGAAGAGAGACTGAGTGTGAGACAAATGCTTCACTTCCTTCTCACCTCGTCTCTGCCTTATGCTCATGATAAAGTAGTCCCATGGCTCCTAGGTTTCGACATTTCCATTAGTTTCTTCCTTACAGGTGTATCACACAGTTACATTTTATGATTAACTTATATCCTTATTATTCTAATACATTTCCTTCATCCTTAGTTATATATAATATAATTTTACTAATATACAGTACAGATATTGTTCCGCGAATAGAAAATGGTTCGTCTCCACTTTTAGGACCCTACCTCTCTTAATTAATTTTCTAAGTAAGTTACCAGTAAAAATGCTGGTATCATAGGAGAGTTAAGTTAGTACCGGTAATTATCTATATATATAAAACAGTCTGTCTGTCTGTATGACCGCTAATCACGGCCGCATCATTTCACCTATAGTAATAATTTTATATACGTGTTATCGCTAAAACCTGTAGAGTGTCTTGGCCCTATAAAATAAATGTTTTTCAATGATTAATGGATATATATATATATAGATAGATAGATAGATAGATAGATAGATAGATATAGATAGATATAGATATAGTTATAGATAGATCACCCTCCTAATAAGTTCACATACAAATAATTAGAGGAAATTTATTGACAAAACCACATGTAGGATCTTCACCCGGACAACGTCGGGTATCGCTGCTAGTACATTATAATTATAAATGCAGGTCATTCCCTGTTTTCAATTAATTCTGTACATTCACCTCTTAATCCACACGTATTTTTCCTATTCCTAACACTTCACTTAAGTCTCATTATTTCTCTATTTAACTCATTTATCTTACTATGATAATTATTTCTATTTATCTCCTATCTCTAACTAACAAAATTATTTACACATTTTAACATATTAACTATTTGAGTCAGAGAAAACCCACCATCGAGATAATCACATTTGATAAACTTGACTTGACTAAGTGGTACCATCTTACACTTCAATTTTATCCTATTGCCTGTAAATATCCTAAATAGTATTATACATAAAAATAGGGGTGTTACAACTGCGATAGCACAATTCATCCCTACACAAATGCATGGACTCGTACTATGATGATATTCTTTCATATGTATGAAGTTGTTTGTACAGTATGTGGTTTGAGGAATTTGGTCCATATTATTGGTACCGTACAAACTAATACAATTAATTATTGACTCTGAACATTACAGACTGACCCAGAGGAGGGTAGTCCAAGTAAAGTGTCAGAGGATGGTGTTGAGGAAGTTGTGGCTGAGGAGGTGGGGCACCATGACCCATACTTTGAACCTGTTGTACAACTCCCAGAAATTTCTGTCAGCACAAATGAGGAGGAGGAAGAGGTTATGGTAAAATTGTAAGTACAGTATTATTATTATCGGTATATTTTAACACTAATTGTAAGCTGTGGGTAGTAGTTATCATTATATGATTTGTAGTTGCTATTAGTTCAGAAAGTATTTAAATAAAAATAAAGTCTGAGAAATTATAGATTGTTAATACTGAAATGGTTATTTTATCATTATTTTACAGCCAGTGTCCAACTTGCTATGTTGTCACAACGGATATCCTTGTCAAGCAATAAAAACTAACACTTCCTCATTCTAGATTGGTTGAATTATTACAGAGTATCTGATGACTCAATGTTGCATTGTACTGCAGACGCTGCAAGTTGTTTCGGTACAACGCATCAGAGACACCAGGGGAGTGGAAAGAGCGTGGGACAGGAGACGTTAAGATACTTAGGAACGCTTCAATGAAGACGGTATGTAGGGATTGGTAATTTTGATGAACCTGTTATCATGGAATTATTGTCTTTGTATGAATGACAGGTAAAAAGGAGGTACAGCAAAAGTCCCTTAATCCTGAGGTCTATACCTCGGAATGCTCGCTCCCCCGGAGCTTTTTGGGCCCACCAATTTTACCTATAATTACTGTATCCCAAATAAAAAAAGAAAAAGTAATCACCCATTATATAATTACATTATTCATTATGGCTCCTAATAAACCACCAAAGAAGACCACTAAGAAGTTGAGACCTCATAAGACATTAAATTAGAGTGTCAGACTGTCAGCTGCGATCCTCCAGAGACTCATAAATTACGTGTGACAGCCAGTGGTGCCAGGACAAAATGTCCCCAACTTCAACAAAAAAATTTCCCTATTTACCTCAATAAAACCCTGTTTACTCTTCTCCTGAACATTGACGGTCTTTATTTTTGGTATTCCGTCCTGTAGAAAATTCCCGGTTTACTCTTGAACTATCTTTATAACTACAAAATTCCCTAAAACAGAAATTTCTCTGCACCTGGCAACAAGAGCAGGGAAATTTATCTGTTTTGGGAAATTTTGAAGTCTATACAGAAATTATATAAAGATTGTTCAAGAATAACCAGGAAAATTTCTACCAAATGAAGTACAGTTGAACCTCGTTATTTCGGACTAATAGGGGGGAGAGGGTGTCCGTATTTGCGGTTTGACCGAAATTGCGACAAATTTTTACGAGGGGTACGAAATAAAAATAAAAAAACAAAAAAAAACGTGTTTGTACAAAAATTAACACAAAATACAGATATATCTACATAAATAGGTATGTAGTGATGTGTAAATAATATACCTAAATGTTATTTACCTTGTGTGGTGAAGAGATGAGTTTATTTCTTGCCGTGATCGTATAGTGGGACGTATCAGAGTAGCTATTTAATACTGTTTAATAAACACAAGAATGATGTAGTGATACGCAACCACTCCAAGTCTCC
Organism: Petrolisthes manimaculis; assembly: GCA_034508575.1. NCBI lineage: Eukaryota > Metazoa > Arthropoda > Malacostraca > Decapoda > Porcellanidae > Petrolisthes > Petrolisthes manimaculis. Next base: position 67,753 of record JAWZYT010000122.1, on the reverse strand, counting down.
AACCCGCGCTTGTAAAGATAACAAATCACGCATGCGTGGTAGTGGTCTAGGTGGTAGGGGGAAGGGGGAAAATAACGGGATATCGATTGTTTACATTTTATTAGCCATACTGTACTCTGGTGTTTCCTTCTCCTTTATCTATTCGAGAAACATCTTCCTTCTTTCTATCGAAGGACATGACCTTCCGTTTTGTAAATGCACCACCTGGCATGAAGCTGGTGGTTAACTCGTAAATTACTAAAAATGAGCGAGTCAAACACAAGGTGATAACCCATGTTAGGCCTATATTCCCTTGACCTTGAGCTAGGGTGAATGGAGACTGAGGGTAGGGGGGGGGGGGGAGGAGTGCGGTAGAAGTGGTGGCAACACACACCCACGCTTCACACCCACGCTTCGCAGACGACATGTTCATAATGATTTCACTCATTTTGTATAAGAACTCCTCGGATTTATTCGAGAGTCAACTGTATATATACATAAATAGGTATGTAATGATGTGTAAATAATATACCTACTGTATAATGTAAAAAATATAATAGGAAAAAATAGAGAAACCAAAATTCAGACAAAAAAAAATCTCCAGCGGATTGTGTCCGAAATAACCGAAATCCGAAATAACGGGGTTCGAAATAACGAGGTTTAACTGTACTAAGACGACCGTAATTGTTCAAGAATAATCAGGGAATTATTGATGTAAATGGGAAATTTTAAAGGTGAAGTTAGGGAAATTTCGTCAAGCAGATCTGGAAGAAACTGCCTGGCAAGAGCTGCGATCCTCCCACCACCCACTTTCTACCTAATAAATTACGTGTGACAGAGAAACCTGTATTTAAAAGTAATAAAAGTATTTTATACATATTTTTGGGGGTATTTTTCGATAACACTGAATTTTTGCTAATTCGGAAGTCTCAAACCCCCCTGCCTTCCGGATTTAGGGACTTTTACTGTATAGTAAATGAGCAAGGAAGACAGGTATAATAGTGATGGTTGTGGGAGAATCGAAGGGAAGAGGAATGTGAAGAAGCACAGAATTTGGGTGAGCCAGGCCCAATATGGACATGTATATATGAAATACGGAAATGTAAGATGAAATTATATATGATAAAGCTTTGTAGTTTTGGTGGCCATTGTGTGGAAATGAGACTAAAGGAAAATATATTAATTAAAAACTGATAAATTGTGTACAGGTTTAGATAAGGCTGTTGATAGATTGGGACAATTCCCGGTATTTGTTTAACCCTTAAAGACCTATCAACGCCTTAAGGCGTTAATAGAAATTTTGGCCTTAAAACCGATTAACGCCTTTATTTAACAGCCCATAAATAACTGCATGGGCTACATATAGCCACAGCAGTGGTACCAAAGGGAAGCTGTAACCCTGGACTATTGTAATTGATCGTGATTGGCTGACTTCCCCCCCCCCCCCTTTGGTGTAGGTGGGTGTGGCCAAAGTACATTTACACCCACTGTGTGTTATCTGCAGCCAATAACATCACTCATGGCCTGTCATACACTCCCTCTCCCTTGCCTCCCATAGCTCTTATTACTCATTGGACATTAGTATATAACACTTTCAAACACTATACATGCATGCGTTAGTGTTATAACAGGTATGCACAGTTGTATGCAAAATGACTTGTATGTTGCATTTTCTGTTTATTTCAGTGCATTTATATACTGGTTTTACATACACAAACATGCAAGCACACATCGAGGTACACATACTCATGTATCTAAGCATTATACACATGTGTAACACATGCGTATGCCTTCGTATGTTATTTGGGGGGGTAATTGTCATATTATTTTCCTACTTTGATATGTTGCTGTACTCTAACCAGTGAAGATAGACGACTTTTGTTTGCATATTCTGGTGTGTAAAATAAAGCTCTACAAACCTATAAGACTAAAACTAACCTAAGAGTAACTTTAAAAATCAGGTTGTATTTGCGGTTGTGGGTGAAGGCCGTTGTAATGAATTGCGGTTCTTAGGGGTTAATTGATTGATGGATATTAGGTGTATTTGTTTAATGAAGTAATGACTTGATTTAATTTCTATAGGTGAGACTGTTAATGCGGCAGGACAAGACACTCAAGATCCGTGCTAACCACTACATCACCCCATTCATGGAACTTAAGCCCAACTGTGACAGTGACCGTGCCTGGGTTTGGTCTGTGGTGGCTGACTTTGCAGATGAAGAGCCCAAACGCGAATGCCTGGCAATTAAGTTTGCTAATGCTGAGAGTGAGTATTACATTTATTTTCTCTGGTGGTTATTAACTTACCATCGAAATGCCCAGAGGCTCAGTTGAGTGTTGGCAGCCTGGCAGGCCAATGAAAAGATACTTCATTGGTCACATGTGTTTTAAGTAATTGCACACACATTTATCATGTCAATCCAGTATGTAGTGTAGAACATTATTATATCAGAAAAGTCATGTGGGAACAGTAGTATATCAAGACTTTACCGGACATGTCTTAAAAGACTGCTGATTTCTGCTTTGTCCCCAGATGCAAGGGTGTTCAAGGAGGCATTCTATGAGGCAAAGGGTTATGCCACACTGGAAGAAGTAAAGAGGAGGGAGGAAGAGAGAGAATTGCTGGAGGAGGAGGAGGAGGAGAGGTCTAAGGGTAAAATAGTGGAATTGGAGGAAGAAGATGACAAAAGCTCAAGCAAGGGTAATGCAACGGAAGAAGTAACAAAAGAGATGGAGAAATTGGCAGTAAAGAAAGAAGATGCACAAGACTAATGGAGAGTGAAAAGATGCCATCCCCTACATCACTCACTCTCTTCCCCACATCATCATCGCCGAGAAAATGTTGAGCGTGTGATGTATTTCTTGTTGGCCTTCGTGGCCGTGTTTGTTCTTCATATAGTTGCGTCTGTGTCACATTTACCCTTAGATGTTGCCCATTATTTTTTATATAGTAATTAATCATTCCACTTGTTATATTCAGGTGTTGCAGCTAGATGCAGTCTGGGCCAGGGGTCTGTGCTGGTCATATCTGGCATAAACACATTTGAATTAGATGAACATTGCACATCTTGCATTAACCTTTGTTGCCTGGTACACATTCCTGGACCAGTGTCACATGCATCAATATTATTTATGTATCAATTTTTATTTTTAAGTTGTATGGACGTAATGTGTATAGATACACAGGTACAGTATATGCAGTATATATTTTTTGAGATGGTGGTTAGGGACCAGAGACAACCAGACAGAACTCCTGGTGTGGACTGCAAATATTAGTTGTAATTTATGTCTTTCCGGAGGGCACGGGAAGGGTTACTTAGATATGACAGTTTCGTCAAAATGATGTGCCTTGTCTAAGGTTCGTGCTTGTTGGAATGTCATCACGAATGGTTTTATTACTTGTGTGTGTCCTTGCGGTGTGAGTATTGGGTACATTGAGGCAGTGCATTTGCTGACAAAACAAAAGTGCTTATATTTTTATTTAGTAGAATTAGGTAACCTACTTTCCCTGCAGAGAGTTGGCAAATGTCTGAAGCTGCTCTATGGTGGAGTATAAGGTACTTTAGAGGAGGTATCACACCAGTATTAGTTATTGTTCTTAAAAGTTTTCTTTGGCTGCTCTCTTGCTGTAATTGACAGGAATATTAATATTTAAAAAGCTAACTTCCATCATATGAATTGCAGGCTGTGATACAGTCATGCCAGAAATATCTTAAGTAGCTTATTGAATTGTACTGTAATAAATAATTAAAGAAATGGTTAATACGGGCAAAGGTTCACTAGAATCTTTCTCCCACCTCGGTTATAAAGATTATCACAGAAGTTGTAGGGAAAGTCAAGGTGCAGGTTTGCTGTACTTGTCAAATATCTGCCAAACTGTAGAAATTGATAAAGGTCACTAGAAATACTCTTGTTGATAATATGGCAGCCAGATAATATGTAAATTATCCTCCACTATTGTACAGATTTATTGATGAGAGCTGCCAAGTAATTACTGAAGTAATGGAGCAAGGTCACGAATAGTACTGCTTTTCTTTAAATTATAGATATTTTAATTTTAAAGCTCATACGTGTTAACTGAGAAAATGACTTTCGGTGTGATGCTGCCTTTATTAGGTAGTCAGGTTTGTGTGATGTGGATGTTGATTGGCTTGAGTGTATCCATGACCAACAAAATCCAGGCAGACAAGTGTACCCTGGTGGCATAGATGAGGTTAAGGTTGCAACCATACTTTATATACATTTATGACTAAACAATACTAATCATACAACACAACACTTTTTAAGAAAGCACTAATAAGTAATTCATTTAAAGAAGCACTAGTAATTAATCCACTTTTTCACTGATAATTGAGGGAAATCATGATGTACATTAGGTATGTGGTGGTATGGCTGTTCCTCATGCCATCCGTCATGTATACACCACCTGATGCATTTTCTCGAGTGTTGAATTAACAGTTCTTCATTGCCTGTGTGCTAATCCCTTCATTCTCCACTCCGGATACTTTAGACAGGTAATGGTGCTTTTCAGTGATCTTTTCCTTGCTTATCTGGACACTTTTTCCCAGTATTTTTTTCTTTTTTCAATGTTTAGCTTAGCTTACTTCTATACATTATAAGCTTTACTAAATAATCTTCGGCTGTGGTTATGGTCTGAAAAGGTAGGATCATATGTTTGATGCCACTGGCCTTGCGATTGTTTCCTACTGTCGAATTATTGCATATTTCATGAGGGTTCATCATGATTACTTTGGTACTAAGTGTCTGCTCAGAATTGTGGGACTAAGGGAGGGATTGAGTATCCAGCATTGAGACTACAGAATTTCATAGCCTATTCCTAAAATAATCTGAGAATAACATCTTCAGTTATATGAGCTGGCTAGATTTCTCAAGGCTGACCCTTCTGATACGATTAGGTTGACCCTGGGTGAAGGAGGTCACAAAACTCATGGCTGAAGCAAATTGAGAAGACTTAATTGGAGGGGTCCCAAGAGATGACACCAAAAGCTGGTTCCAGCTAATGATTAAGATGAAACTGATAGGTTATTTCATGTTAGAGTGGGTGATTAAGGACTGAAAAAATTAGATAAGCAAATGAATGTGAGATGAACCAAGGAAATGGAAATTTACTATGGGGGGGAGCAGGTGAATGAATGACAGAATGATTTGGTTTCAACCTAATGGGCCTGGGCTCCAGCCTTCATAAGGCTGGAAGTATAATATTGACTTTTAAACAGGAAGCACAAAGGAAAGGGGAGTCTGAGTTGAGCTGAAAGGGACTGACTTGGGACCAGAAGGGTATTAAAATATCCTTTCAGTATAGCCCACCTCTTGTCAAGCAAAATGGTGAGGGAAGGCAAAAGGAAAAGAATGGTTGCAAGTAATATGGGAGAACTGAATGAGAGGTAAGAAGAAAGTTGTTGATTGGACAGTAAGAACTTTCGTTTGGCATATTGTTCTCTGTTGGTACTTTGTTATGATGACAGCTGAGGGACATGAATCACCACCCAAAATTGTTGGGAAAAAGTTAAATTCCAACTTATATTGCTTTCACATTTGATGCCAGTTATAACATGAATGTAGTCAGGACCACTGTGCAGTATTCATTGTCATGGGTACCAAGTCTTTAAATCTCTTTAGATTTAATGTAGCCTAAAAAATGTACAGTCCAAGTATGGTCTTGTGTGTCATCAGTACAAATTATTAACAATGAGTGAGTCACAATATTTTTAAAGTATGATTCCATTACTTCTTTGATGTGCATTTGTGTGGTGTGTGGTATAAGCTTGTTGGTTTGCATGTGTGTCTGTAAATAGAAGAGGTGTGTCTGTGTAGTACAGATAACATGATCCCTTGTGTAAAGTCCCCCCACTGTTGACCCCTGGCCATTCTAACTTGTTGTGGTGTTGGAGTTGAAGAGTGATAGGGTATGTTAAAATAAAATTGGTGCCTTTTGGTTGTGTCTGACCCTTTACTTTTTTCACATATTTTTTTTTATGACAATTAGCTAGATTGCAGGGAGGCACTTGTTACTGAATATTGTAATTATGAGATTTGAAAATTATATGAAATATTTAAAAAGTTATTGATTTCACATACAATCATCAGCATTGCACATCCACTGTACTTATATACCTTTTTTGTAATATGGGTCATGTGGAGAAAAAAGTCATAGGGTAGCCAGTGACTGAACCAGTACAATGTCTCAAGATGATACAGGAGCCATATGTACTCGTTCTTATCACTCAACCTTTGATTTTCTCTGAGTATGGATTTTAGTCCTGTAACAATCTCCCAGCATAATGTTCTAGTATGAAGAAAGTCATCAAGGTAAGCCATCCCTCTCAGAGGTATAAGCTTAAATGTGATCATTTAAACCTCAATGCAAACTCTAAAGATAATGTAATATTATTTTCACTTTTCTGTCGTATGCCTGATGGAATACTATACTGTATGGTTGTTGTTCTTGCATCCTAGCAATGTATACAAGGAATATATAATGGAATTAGCTGTTTAACCTGCAGTAATAGAAAGATTCTGTAAGTTCTTATATTTTCTGTTAATTTGCAAGCTTTGGATGGAGGTGGTATCAATTACAAGTCTTTGCTCACTGATAATGTTAACTGATGAGTAGATGCTTCATGGAATTTCTGAAAGTGTGTGTTTACAGTGTCTAAACTTTGCTCATGTAAAAGGGAAAGTCTATGTGATATTTATAGATTTGTGAACTTGTTATTGTCTACATTTTGTACACTATCCCCAAAAGTATCTTTTTAAAAATGTGGAGGACAGTCTGATAATTGATGCTGCTATTTGGCACACATTGATTGATGGTAGCAACAAGTGATAACCTATATGCCAATACATCTACAGTACTGTGAAGCTGTGCCATTCACCTAGAGAAGCACTAAATTATCTACAATCCGACACTTGAATTTTTACCCATATGTTATAGAATCATAGATAAAGAAGGTTGTCTGATTGAAATTGTCCAACAGGCAAGCATTAAATTATTATCTTTTGCACCTTCGGGTCAGTTGTGATTGTGATAAGGACACATTTGTGTTGGATATTTTCTTCCTGTTCTTTCATGATCTATATTATCACTCAACCTTAACATAGCAACTCAGCCTTTATTGATAAAATGTTTGTCAGGATGCATTTAGCCGAGTATAACGATTAAATATGTTATATTTTTTTAACACAAATTTAAACATAATGGACTGGTTACCAATTACATGTCAAAGGATTTCATTTTTCTGGTGTTGCAGCTTTGCATAATATCAGTAATACCCAAGATGGTTACCACACTTACTGAGGCAGCAAGTAGTCAATATGGTTCATAAGCCATCCCTTGCACCACACATTCAAAATACTTTTGGAAGTTAGTGTACAGATCATTCATGTCATTTGGAATAACAGTATCATACCATCATTGCTCCACCAGCTGCAGTCAGCAGCTGAACCATGAGTCATTTTTTTATATATTTATATTTTTGGATGAGAGGGGGCAAAGTGGTAGAGGGTCAGTATTGTACTGCTTGTGGTTGAGGTAGGCAGAGGACAAAGATGTGCCACAAAACTGCATCTATACAGTACTGAGGTTATCTGGCATGTGGGATGATTTTGAGGTTGCAGGGGCCTCCTATTTCTTTGCAAGGTCTTGTCCCTAACAATAGCTCTTTCACCACTAAGGGCCAGTTACATATCTGTAGTTTGAGAGACCTTAAGAATGCTAAACTGACATTGTATCAGGTGTCAAGTTAAAATTATTTTTTAGGATGAAATGCATCATAAAAGACCACTTTTGGAGCCAGTAGAAACAGTATTTTTATCTTGCTTCATAATTTTATGACATCTCGACATATTTTCCGTAATCTCTTCAGTTGGTATTGACTTTGTTCCGTGTTCACAGTTCTACATCAAATTTAAATGCTGTCAATACTGTAAGTATCAGTTTCAGAATGTCTTTAATTTGATATTTTATAGGCAATGCTTTTATACAGTTGGATGCACCTTACTGGGTCAGTGTTATCAACCACATACAGATAAATCTTTCATGGTACACAAACATGGCATCACTGTATACCACATAGCAAGACTACCATTGGCTCCTCTAGTACCTAGCCCCAGAGAATTTTCTGAGTATATAACCATAGAACACAAATTTAAGAGAGTGTCTGTTCTTGAAATTTTTGTTGAGACATGGCAACAGCATGTATATGAACAAAATATAAGGTATTCGTAAGAGCAAGTTAGTACAAAATCTTTGTACTGTAATATGTAAACTAGATATTATACTGGCACTCAGGTTTAAACAAATACTTAGTTGTCTTGTCCCACATTACAACAGTCACTGTTCCAGAGATTTGTGTATCCAGCTGTACATGCACATGCCATTCACATCGCATCAATTCGCCCCCATGTTATCAAAGGATCTGCAAACATTTGTACATACCACTGATGCATTCATTATTCCTAGTGACTGGAGAGGTGTGTGGAACATGGTCAGTTTTACTGCTTCCCCTATTATATTGGATATATAAGGAAATTGTACAATAACAATCATCCCAAGAGGTAATGATTTTTGCATATGTGTAGTTTTATACAGTACAGTATATATAAAATATATAATAATGTGCCTAGGGGTTACATTCTGTGGAGTTTCTATAACATTTAGAAGTTATGTACTGTGTTGTGCTGCTTGATGATGCCAGCTAATGAACTACCATGCCAATTAAGCACTTCTAAGAGAGGCCTCACTTACAGTGGTGAGACGTCGTCACAGCTTCTCTCTTATAAGTGTTTAATTTGGCTGGTAGTTTATTGAAACCTGTCGTTCTGCTTCTATATGCCAGTTAATGTGTATTATTCACTGTGATGTATTATGCTTCAAGAGTGGTGTACCCAGGGTTTATAGCCTGCAGTTATTTCCTTTTGCTTATTACTCTTCCTTAGTTATTTTGTTTCCTGCTCATTTTCCTCTTTTGTTTAATTTTCTCTTTCTCTCATCTTCAGGCTGTCTTTTTCCATCTCTCATTCTTTTATTGATTTTGCATACCCTTTCATAGTTCACATGTTTGATTATGGTCCTCTTTCTGTTATTTACACTGACTTTTTCATTCATGTTTTATTTTCACTCTTCTTACCAATTTCATATTTCAGGTATGTATTTTTACCTTTTAACCACCATAAAAGATCACTCTGTACCTAGAAGCATGTCTGCTGTAACTTGTCTTGTCTGTCTTTGTACAATATGCTGAACATTGCCCAAGGAATTTGCCAACACATCTTCATCTACTTTTGTATTATATTAATTTTCCCTTTCTGTTAGTGTACCAACATATCTATCTTCTTGTCTGATTGTTATAGATAAGAGCATTTAACCACATTTTTAAAACTTTGCATATTGAGTTGAACATCACACTTTAAAAGTATGGTGCTTCATTCTTTGGTTAAAGTTTCATGAGTGATAGAAGACTTGACATTGACTGTAGTCACTGTATAATTTTGTATTGACACTACTTCTTAAGAGTTGCCTTTAAATATCGCCTATCTTGCCCTTCTTATGTCCAAACTCTACCTTTATTTTGCCCTGGAGGATAGTGGTGTGATAGCAGCATACGAGTATATAATGATAGTGTTGAATAATTCATTATACAGTTTAACTCTTCACATATGGTATATTATTACTGGAATCTTCAAACCTCTCTCCTAGTTTTGATTTAAGATGTCTTTTCAGTATTCTAAGGAGTGATGGCAATTGTTGCACTATGAAGCCTCAAAGTTGTGCAATATGCTGTACCATAATACATGTACTGTATAATTATCTAACTTTTGAACCATTTGAATGTTATGTCTGCATATTTTTATGCATATTAAAAATACTTAAACTGGTTGGCAGAAGGGAATTAACTATTATACCAGTACCCTGGGCATGACTAATGAGATATGTAGTGGAGTGTGGTAAAATGATATGACAGAAGTGTAAAGTTTTGTTGAATGAGGAGTTCCCCTGACCCTAAAAAATAGGGAAGTGGGGTCTTGATTATAATGTTTTATAGAGAAAATATAACAGGTATGTTTGTTTCACGAGTTTGTGGTGTGATAGAGTGTTTGCTGGAATGTGGTTTAGTGGTCTTCAGAAGTGCCGTACTGTACTTTATTGGTGTGAGATGCAATGGACTGTATGTAACATTGCTGTTATGTAAGACCTGACCTTGTGTCTAGTTATGATTTTCTCTATGATATTGGGCCCCTTTCTCCCTCTGATTTTTATTTAATTGTGATATTTGGTTTTCAGGAATAGTGTGTGGTGACTTGGTTTAGTAAATTAATCTTTTGTTCTTACTCCATACACTTCCACTCCTGTTCCACTTTTCCCTATTTTTGCTCCCCCCCTTTTACCTTGCCATTATCATATCTAGTAAAGTTCCTTCCCAATTTCTCCTATAATTTCAGTTTGAATTTCTCTCACTTGTACTTCACATGTGTCTGTTGCTGTATAAACCCTACCCCCCCTCCCATCCACTTTATTCATGTGTTCCTTGCTACTGTTCCTCTTACCCACTCTGTAACTTTCCCAATCTATTTTGTTTAACATAATCACCCCAGTCTCCCTCTGATTGTTATATAATTTGTGTGTTTCCCTCTCTGCCAACCAAGATAACTAAAATTGCTATAATGGAGGTATGACTAGTAAGTGCAGATGGTGTATTATTTTACTAATTTTGAAGGCTGTTGAAAGTCGAGTTCCTGGTCGAGACATTTGTCACAGCATTTGATGGTGCAGTAGTGTAACTCCTTTACTTAGAATGCCTTAGCTATACTTTGTGGGCTGTATTATTTCTACATAAGTACCAGTTCAGTTATGTATACTTCGAGGTGTTGCAGTGAACAGCTGTATTTATGAAGTGCATGTTGCTTGGAGCTGTGATGTGGCAGGGTGTTTTATGTGGAGCCCATGCCCCTATAAAGGCATTAAAATTGTTTCACTCCCATAAGGCATATGGAATTTTATAATTAACCTTTCTGATTTTTTTTTTTTTTTTTTTTTTTTTTTTTTTTTTGTGAACACAACAGAAGTGAGCGAGAAAAGAGTAAAGATGGAGAAACAAAAACAGTTTCAAGGGATGGAGGTTATGCAAAGTAAGGTGTAGAATGAATTTGGGTTGAACTTGATGAAGGAAAGTAATCTTCAACGGGCATGGGTAGTTTGGTGAAGAACATGTGAGGGTATTCAAGTCTCGGGCGTAACTACATTTGAAAACTTGAAGCAGTTGCGATAAGAATTCGTTATGTAAAGTATTTCAAGAAAAAATTACGAAAGTAGAGTTCCTTTGTTTAATTATTTTTTTTGCAGCACTCAAAATGTTGCTTTTGTGTAGGTGTAAGAATTATACCTTCTGGAAGTACTCGAATGCTAGATTTGTTGACAGATTGTGTGGACATTAATATAATATTAAATCTGAGTGCACGTTCTTGCTGTGATTATGCCACTTTAAAACAGCTAGTGACAGTATAATAAAATTAATCGCATAATATAAAAGGAAGAGGAAAGTGGACGTGGTTATATTATATATCTTATATACAGGCATAATACAGTGTTGCCAACCGTAGGGTAAAAGAAAAAGAACATTTTTGTTTATATATTATTATAAATAAAACCTCCAAGTAGTTGAGGAATATTTTTATCCTAACTTGCCAAGTCGTAGGGCGATGAAGGTAAATGTAGGGTAATTTCAGTGTCTGTAGGGCGAAGAAGTCTCGAGGGGTTGGCAACACTGGCATAATACAGCTGACTCTTGAGAGGCTCAACATCAAACGGAAGATTGATTGATTTTCGGAGAGACGTCTCAGAATAGTTTAAGTTTAAGTTAAAGTTTTTGGGTCCCGCAGAGGGCTGCTCGTGGGTGTATTTTGTTTTAGTGTGAATTATGATGGGTCTGAGGGAATGTTGTTCTACGTTCCTAGCTGCTCTTCCAAACCCATCACTTCCACTCCTACACTCCTTCGTTCTGGGCACCATCTTCTCAGCCATTATATTACTCTATGTATACTCCAAGGAAAGTAAACTGGGACTCAAGATGACGGTGAAACTCCTCATAAAGAACCTGTTCTATGCCCTACCCTCTCCTTTACACCTGGAGAGTCAGGTCAGTATCAACTGAGAATATAGTTTTGTTATGTGTAATACATTACATATAGATTTTAGATTGTGGTTGAACTATTCAATTTTCGGTAAATTTACAGAAAACCTGGGTTCACTATATTGTATATATTAATATCATTATCCAATATATTTTGGACCATTATAAGACACTTTTCATCTATGGTGTTTCTCTCGTAAATGCCCCGTTTTCGAGATATGCCCCGTTTACAAACATAATTTGGAAACTAGTCTGACCTGACCTAACCTTGACCACAGCAGACTACCGGACCTAACCTGGGCAAACTACCGGGTATAACCAGTGTAAACTATCATAAAGTGACTGGGGCAAATTTCCAGGACCTAGCCTAATGTGGTAATACTGCTCAAGCCTAGCCGAAAACCCAGTTATTCTGTAATAATACCCAATTTTCTTTCATATAGGCTAATTGAAATAAGAATATTAAATGGTAAATATTGAAAGAATTACTGTTATTGCGTATGGTTTTTCTACCTTCATTACCCACTTATTTAGACCATTCTAAAACTGTTTTCGTCTATGGTATTTCCTCCACATTTCCAAGATATATTCAATTGGGGAATTTTGAAATTAGCCTGACCTAACCTAACCTAGACTACATCAGACTACTGGGACCTAGCTGGATCTGGCAACATTGCTACTAAATGGCAATAGTTTAGATAAATATGGTACCAACTTTTCTCTGTATTTATTGAAAAAATTACCATTTTGTAGCAGTGTTGCCAGATCCAGCTAGTTAGGTCCATGTGTTTTGCCCCTGTCATATACTGTACTTTACCATGGATATTTCCCGGTAGTTTGCCCAGGTTAGGTTCCGGTAGTCTGATGCGGGCTAGGTTAGATTAGGTAAGGTCAGGCTAATTTCAAAATGCCCCATTTGAATATGCCCTATCTTAGAAATGGGACATTTGCGGAGGAAATACCATAGAAAAAAATAGTTTTAGAATGGTCTTTATAAATAAGTGGGTAATGAAGGTAGAAAAACCGTAAGCGATAACGGCAATTCTTTCAATGTTTACCCTTTTCTCTACCATTTTCCTTGCAAATGCATTATAACACTACTGTACTGTATGGTACTTATCTTTTACATGTATGATATATATACTACTGGTATGTGTAATTTTCTGATTTAAGACCATCAATGTCTTAAGTACAGTAACTTAGGCTTTACATACTCTGATTAGGACCAAAGAAAGCCTTGGATAGGACCGAGGGATGCCTCAGTTAGAACCAAAATATGCCTCGATCCAGGTAAAGTTGCACCAAGCATAGATTCTTAAAAATGGAAATCCTGAATAATGTGTTTGCTAAAATTTGGCTTAGGTTTTCTATTTTTCAGCAAGCATTTATATAATTGGAAAAAACTAGCATAGTATTACTGCTCAAATGACTATGCACCTACCATGGACCATGGCATCCTTTGCCATATATGGCTGGTCACCAATGAAAATTAAAAAGAAAATAGGGTATGCTAGTTTAATCTGTTTCCAAAACTTGAAACTTTGCATAGGAGAGCCAAAGAGAGCTTGTTAGAGTAGGTCTACAGGCCATATACAGTGTATATTCCTAGTTTCATGACACACATTTATGTCATAACAGTATCTTCCGCCTTAACTTAGTTTGGATTAACAGTAAAGGTGAATCGTATCTTTCTTACTGGCACAAGTACCGGTACTGTATTTAAGAAAATGCTTGAAGTTGTTATTGATATATGGTGATGTAAGGAGGAAAAATATTTCAAATCATATGCGGACATAGGGTCTATTACAGGGTTTCTATTACTATTAATAATTTTATATTACTATATATTACAATTATTATTACTTTCATGGTCATTTATTATATTACTATTACAGTACTCTTACTTTGTTATCTATTACTATTATTATTATTATATATTTTTTGCGTTAACACTAGTTAGTTACTAATCATGATAATGATTTTCATTACTGTTGGGAAGCTGTCAAACGTATCCACAATTATGTCTAAATAATTTGATGTTTAGAAGGCCACTCTCCATTCAACACAATCTCCTATGGTATAGGTTACCTGAATGATGGAGAGCAGTCAATAGATAACTAAACTCGTTAACAGTAGGCTGACAGTCCATATATAATATTTTTTGAATGACACATCAAACCTACATAACTTAAAATAAGTGTCTGACTTTGTGATAGGAAAGTAACATACTATTATCTATTACTTTGCCTTCTATTACTTATACAGCTATGATAGTTTTATATATTATTATTACGGTACTTAGGAAACCTTGTAATAGTCTATTACTATTGCATATTTCTATTACCCAATGTCTGGTCACAAGTTTACACTGAATTCAGCCCATACTATCTTTACCAAATTCAATCTTGGCTATTAATAGCCTTGCCAGGTATTTGTAGTTTCTGCTTTATTGTAACTTTTTTTTGGATCGGTCAAGAAGTGCCATAGGGGCAATGCAAGTAGCTAATAGAACTTTAAGGGTTATGATAATTTGCAAATTTTACTTACCACTACTGTATTATAAACTCAAATTTTTTCTATTTTTTTTACTGCAGGTGTGCCGCAACCCTGATTGTGTGAGATGCCATAAATATCAAGAGCTAATGGTACAGATGTCCTGCAGATGGAAAGAGATCAAGGAGAAAAACCCCAAGCTGGAGTTGAAGCGAGTGAAGGAAGCAGTTCAGAATCTAGATAGAAAATCTAATCCATCAGAGGAAATAATGTCCAAGGAACAAAAAGATGAATATTTAGAAAAGAAAGAGAAAAAGAAACCCTCTTACCTAGAATTCCAAAAGCCAACTTTGTTCCACATGAACCTAGCAGCCAACCCATACTGGAGTGACCTTGATGTATATGGGAGTGAGATAGAGCTGCTAAAGCTTAACTTCCAGATAATTTTAAAGGAATTTAAGTATTTGTTTGAAGCCCTACAGAATGGATACCATTCTGGATGGAAACTTAATGATGTAGAGAATGGACACTGGTGCATATTTCCACTACTGGATCAGGGCACAATTAATGAGGCCAACTGCAGCCGTTGCCCTAACACAGCAGCACTCCTGGGCTCCCTCCCTGCTTTGATGAAGGACTGTGTGTTTGGGAATGTTTGTTTCAGTGTCTTGTATCCAGATTCAGTCATCAAACCTCACTATGGACCCTCTAACATCAGGCTTCGATGTCATCTAGGTGAGTTGATATTGTGATTTTTTTTATGCTTTTGGTAACTGTCTGTAGATTTTCACAAGTTTTGGAGAGATAGGACTTTTTGGTGAGAAATGCTCAACCATGGCAGATGTTTGCTGTCTTGAACACTTGTTAGTACAATACTTCTATTTTATCTAGCTGAGAAATCAGAATTGTAGATTTAGCACCCATTTATATGATAAAGTGTCAGTGCAAAGCTGTATATAGGAGAAAATTAATAGCAGCTGTGATTTTCTTTTGTAAATATGCTTGTAAATATGGTTATCAGTGGTATCTAGAGAAATCAGTACTGGTCAGGTACCACATATATGATTTTGGATCCTCTGTTGAAAAATAACAAGGTCAATTGTACCATACTGTATACCAGTATTTTAGCATGGACTCTGCAATGCTGAGTATGAGAAAAGAACTGGAAAAATATGATTACCATTAGGAAGTACGGTACATGTAAAGACAACCCACTTGATATTTATCATCTTGCTGTGTCTAAAAGTAGTCAAATCTAATTTCCATTTCTATATTCTTATTTATTTATTTACTTCCTCAGGGCTGGATGTACCTGCTGGATGCAAACTGGAGGTGGCTGGCACACAGCACCAGTGGCATCCATCACAATGCCTTATCTTTGATGATTCCTTCTTGCACTCTGCTACATTTACCAGCACACCAGGCTTACCTCAAGGGGTTGCCAGGGGATTGCTCATGATAGACTTTTGGCATCCCGATATCTCTGTTAAGGAAAAAGAAGTCCTAACTCATCTGCTGTCACCAACATAGGTAAGTGCTCAGCTTGGTTAGACAGAAGGATATTAGAGGATAAGAGTATTGCAGATTTAAGGAATGGAAACGCATGTAGTAGAAATAATTCAGAATTTGTTATTCTGGTCAATATTGTATTGTAATAATGAGCATCAAATGACAACAAGAGGTTCTTTCATCAGTTCCTCCTTAACAGATAGAGTCCTCTGTTAAACAGATGCCTGCAAAAAAATTTGTAAATTAGTTTCTGATCTGCATTAGTTATATTGTAGTCGAATAGGCCCAAGTGCTATACCGTAATTTACATTTGCATGCTTTAGATAAAAAATCTAAACATACATTCCAACTCTGCTCTTACAGTAATTCCAATGATATTTTGCCTCCCTGCAAAAAATAGTTTTATTTCACTTTGAAGATTTGGCCATTATTGCAAGTTCCTGTACAAAAGTGATAGTCTTTTAGAATTAGTTAGTTGAACTGTTCAAAGTTTCAACCAAAGCTGTATACTTGAACTTTCGAAAGTGGTTATAAATAATTTAGGGAAAACATGGTCTTTTAAAGTAGTTTTCTTAATTAATTCAGCTATGTTTTGTATGACTGTTTTAATGTGATATTGATCTAGTCAGAGGAATCAAATGGTGTATAATCGATGACTTTAATTCCTTACAGCTCCACTGAAGAAGACACCTACATTAAGTTTCCTGCATCTGTGGAACACAACAGGGTTAGTGTTCTTCAGGTTTTATTTTTTAATGGTCATGTCTTAAATCCAGTCTGAAATGCTTAAGGGTAATAAAATATCATTAATGCTTTTTGTCCTTTTGAAGTCTTTATAGCACAAATTTTTTTTTGCTTTTCTCATTACAAGCATATCACTGCACAGTACTTCAAATAATGTTTCAGGTTTTGAAATAGCCTTCTGCTGCAGGGGTCTAAATGGTTATAGTAATCAAGTTGTAGTATCCTGAATTTCAGTATTTTCTTAGTGTTTTATACATTAAACCACGGGTGAAAATAAGAAAGGGTTATCCTTAAGATTTATTTATTTATTATTTTTTTTTTTTTTTCAGAGTACAGCCCGAATGGCATTGAATAGTGTTTTATACATTAAACCACGGGTGAAAATAAGAAAGGGTTATCCTTAAGATTTATTTTTTTTTTTTTTTTTTCAGAGTACAGCCCGAATGGCATTGAATATCAACACAACTGAGATGGAAGCAGTTGCTATCTTGATACATAGGACAGCTATTTATAGAGAAGGTTCCCCCTTACACTCTACATCAGTGGTTCTTAAACTTTGTTGGCTGACAACCCCCCTCCACATTATGTATAGATTCTGCACCCACCTATCCCTTACAATGTTTACCAAATGGTATACTGTGAATTTAAAATTACTCATAGTATGGGCAGTAACTAATATGTATATATAGAGAAACTTGTGCTTACAGTGTTTAGCAATAATTAATGTCACTGATAATTAACCAAATCCTGCTCACACCCCACCTGGAAGCTTCTGGTGCCCCCCCCCCCCCCTATTTAAGAACCACTGCTCTATATTGTACCAGTCCTGTTTTTGGTATTATTACATTCTCACTTTTATAAATTTCCTTTGATATTCACTTGTTAATTGTAGTTTGTATACTACAGTTTTGGTCTCCTGGTCATGATTGACCAGAAAATTACTAACTGCAGTTATTACAGCACTTAAAAAAAAAAATCAGTATCTTGATTGGGGTCACCAGCAGTCTGTGAAGTGTACCTGTGGATGGAAAAAAACAACTCGGTTTCACCCAAACTATCATTACCTCCTACATAATCATCCTCAACTTTCTTTGATTAATCAAAGTCTCATGGGGTTATATTTGAAGTGAATTGGATTTCTATCATATAAGAAAACAGAACACCTCTATTAGAGTATAGGGAGTCTCTCTGGTAGCATTTAAATCACTCTTGAATATCACCATGTAAGTACTGAAACTGTTAAAGGATTAAACCGAATGTTATGCTTTGTCTAACAAAGTGTAAAGTGGTCTTACAGCATTTTTTCTTAAATTTTGTATGATGAAAGTCTTCAAAATAGTTATTGTACTGGATAATATCAGGACTCATTACTTCACGACAGCACCATGGGATATAATTTATGATCCTGAAGAATAAAGGTTAAAGGGGAATGATATTAAAACAGTGGCTCTGGATAAAACTGGAAAGAACTAGTTAAGCCTTGCATTGACATGTTAACAGCTTATGAGGGAGCCTTTATTGAAGTGGGGAGGACAGGCAGCATAAAATGATGCTTACTCAATTGCACTTATGCAAGGGATGGAAATTACAATATGGAAAGAAAACTGCAGTTTTGAAATGTATAGGAAAGTTTGTGTAGTCAAGGACTGTCCAAGGACATACTCTCCTAACATTAGTGGGAAAACTAAACCCATGTATTTAGGAACCCCATTGCATTGCACTTTCCGTGGGGACAAGGTGCTGAAGATGTGATTTTTCCACAAGTATGCAGTAGTCCTATGGAGACATTAACCAATGACACATGGGGTCTCAACGGGAACTGGGAAGCATGTTCGACATCAGGCCGCAGAATGGGAAATAGCTTCACAGATATTATTAGTTTTAAATCCTATTTATTTTACTTTAATAATAGTGTTTTCACATCTGCATACTATGTATAACTTAATCTTATCGTAAATATTGTGCATTATTATTATTTCCCCGTACTGGATGTACTGTACCATCTATTACATGTTCTATTAAACTGATGGAGAGAGGGGTTGATTAAGGACTTGGTAACTACGAAGGGCATGGAGATGTAGGTACCGACATATGGTAGACATGAGAAATGCAGTTAGAGGATAAATATCTGAATGGTCTAATATTAGAAAGCTATTAGAGATAGGCAACTTGAGTACAAACCTAGGAGAGAGAGGGAGGTAGATATAATTAAATATAGACCTTAAATAAAAGTAAAGAGGAATAACATTTCTTTGAGTAATGAAGCAAGGTGTTTTGAAATATCAGATTCACATGCTAATGAGGAGTTTCTGGGCAAGAAGCTTAGTATATGGTATTTTGTGTCTAGTATAATACAAGTTTAATGAACTGTTACACTTTATGATCAATAAAATTGTTGAAGTTAAGTATTACTGATGTGTTTATTATAAAGATAAATAACCTACTGCAATTTTTTGGGGTTTGTGTAATGTGTATTTCACTGCCATCAGCTAAGCTTTAAAAATATAGATGAGAAAGCTATCTACATTGTCACACTATAGGACAAACTCAGAAAATCTAGTTTTATTTTCCTAAACTACACACATTGACAGCAAAAACAATGGTGAGGATGTGAAAAGAAGGAAACCTATAGCTATTTATGATTAAAAACTTTCTCTGAACTTCTAACAGACTTAGATTTATAAAAAAAAAAAAATTCAGTCATGTGTATTCTGATAGTCAAAGACAGTTTATTATCTTAGCTGTACATTTACAGTCTGCATTAAGATATTACATTATGTAGTCAGCCTGTTTTTTTTAGCTTATTCGTTATTGAACTAAATTGTGTATAGTTTTGTCATATACCCTACCATACTATAAAACTATATAAACAAATGGCTGCTCCTGAAGGGAAGTGTAATTGTTCATAAATTTAGCTGCCTTAGTGGCCACTTCCACTTGACTTGGCATTAGTCATGTTTTTAGCAACATTTCAAGATAAATTTTTTGGCAGCTTTATTTTTCTATTTTGAATTTAACAGAACATGTTATAGATGCTACAATTCATATGTGCATATACTTATGCACAATATTAATGATAAGATTACGTTATACATATGCAAACCGGGCCCAACCGTCCATCTGTCCTAAATCATACTTACAGTCATTGGTGAAATTGTGAGTTGCCGACGCTTCAGTATCGAACACCATGAGTGTCTCCAATGGACTTCACCCCTGACTCAGGCAATCTTGAGACAGCACTGCAAGCATACCTGTCAAGTAGTGTCAATCAGAACAAGCCTAGTACAATTATATACACTGGAAAATTTTTGCAGACATCATACTGAACTTAGACAACAAGATTTTCATTGCCTTAGAAAATTGTTTTGTACGACGTACACTACAGTTGTTCGGTACAGTCATGGTCAATAATAAACATTCACATTAAGGTCACCCATGTAATAGTTTTATAGTTTCCCTATTCTCATTAGTTGGGAAACTTTTCCAATAAATAGGTTTAGCAACATAATCTCATTTACTTCAATTATATACAGTACTCGCTATTCAAAACAATACATAAGACTGCAATTTGTTCACGTTATCCATATGTATAATTATTATTCACTACGACTGTACAAGTAAACTGAATCCATTAGAGAATCCGCACTCCCTTGTGTTTCCGAAAGAAAGGTGAAATTAAATACAGTATATAAAAAATGGTACAGTATATATTAAATGGCTGAAGAAACCTAAAAGTACATGTATGCTGTCGAATACGGGAAGTCACAAGAGATCCTCCAGTTGACCTTTTTTCCCTCTCATTGTCACTCACTTTTTACTACACACTATATGTTTTCATCAAGATATTAC
This sequence comes from Petrolisthes manimaculis, assembly GCA_034508575.1. Taxonomy (NCBI): domain Eukaryota; kingdom Metazoa; phylum Arthropoda; class Malacostraca; order Decapoda; family Porcellanidae; genus Petrolisthes; species Petrolisthes manimaculis. Next base: position 47,030 of record JAWZYT010000122.1, on the reverse strand, counting down.
GAGCTCCAAGTAAATTGTCACTGAATTTTGACTGTAATAAGGCTCACATATATCATATACCGGTACAGCTAACGCAAAAGAAATCGTCGCACCAGCCGAAATTCGTAATCACGGATGATTTACTAACCTTATAAAGTTTTTTAGGATGAATGAATCAAAAAGAATTTATGTCATGAAGGATTATTAGTATTTAGTTATTTTCCCATAAACTTTTAACACAGCTTTGATACGTTTTGGCATACTGGCAGCCAATTTTTTACAATAATCATCAACCACAGCCCACAGCTTCCTTATCTTCACTACCCAACAGTCAACATTGGATATTGGGGATTTTGCCTTGCTAATGCCATCGCCTGTTTCTTTACCTCTATGGTCAGCTTAGTAGGACACATTTTGCAGCGTAATAAAAAAAATCCCTGCGGAGTAAAATTGGCCAACTAATATTGGGAGCGGGAGGGAGGAGTAGTGTATCCCCAGGCATCCTCATTGTAGGCCTGACTGACCCTTACTAAGAACACAAATTAAAACTCAAGCATAGAAAATGAAACCAAAAGTTACCTAAGAGGTGTTTTTTGTTGTATTAATCAGCTTGTAAGGATGATAATCCAGAATAAAGACAAGGCGTTAGAAACTGTCGCAATTTGTTCAAGTGCGACGATTTATTTTGCGTTAGCTGTAAGATGATGAATGAGTAATAACAGACATTAATAATAGTTAATTAGCAGAAATATTCATGTAAAAAGGAAGCACTCCTATTCTTCCTGTGTGCTGAAAACCTCTAGCCAATTAGGGGAGTGAAAGAGTACTTGACCTGCCTACCGCACCTGTAGAGCAGGGCTTCTCCGCCACCTTAGGCTGGACAGAGTATAGGAACTTTGTACACTATGTTAATAAGGTAATAGTCAAGCGTTTGTCCATAACTTGTTTTCGACTAGAGTTTTTCAGAATGCAATGTTTTAACAAATTTATCGTTCACATCCGTCGCAAATTAGTGTTTTGGGAAATACCACCTCCCCCTTCCCCAACCCAATCTCCGAAAACACCTCATTCGCCATATTTGAACTATAGTCAACCTCACAGGTTAAAGGCCAGTTTGGCTGGGTCGCCAGTCCTCTAGGAATTTCCACTGTGTTGCCACTTCTTTCGTTGACAACCAAGAGGAGGCCTATAAATAGCTTGACATGTCAAACACAACACACCATATCCCACCTCACCCCTAATTAACCCAGGTCCTCCTGCTCTCCACTCCCATCACTGCACACCTTTTTCACTCTGAGTACCTTGGTTGTCTCTCCCTCTCTCATGAAGCATAACCAGCTGATATATAATAATAATAGTGTGTCATAATGATCGGAGTCACAATAGTAGAGATGCAAAACTCTTATTTTATCATAGAGTTTATTATCCCTCATTTTGACCATGTGTCCATGGTGGCTGACGAACGAGGAATGAATGACATATGTGGGGATTAACAAATCTGGGGTGAGGTCAGGTACTCCACGTGTCACTATACTCAGGGTATAACTGGCAATGCAGCATATGGTGGGTTGCCAAACTTGATGAAAAATAAACTCGGTACCGGTAATTGATTTTCCAGCAAAAACATTGTCACATATAAATGTAAATTACTTTATTATACACTCTCCTCTCTTTTTATGTGAGTTTAAATTATGCGAATTTGAAATACTGTAGTGCGTATCATGAAAAAAAATAAATAAATGCAATTTACACGAACTCTTAAAATAACACGAATAAGGAGGCTCAATTTTCAAGTTAAAGTACCATTATTTCTTATGGAAATGTAAAATTTACTTTATGCGACCCCTTCAGGAACCTAACCTACGTACCATAAAAAAAGAGGAGAGTGTATAACTGAGTAAGTTTAACCTATTCATTTAACACTTAGTAATAGGAGAAAGAGAGAGAGATTAGTGGTCAGCAACAGACGTGGCAGCACACCGGAAATTCCTAACTAAACTAAAGTGACCTAACCGGGGTAGACTTAGCAGTACTGTACCTTTTTATTCGGGAATGGTGGTAAATACTGTACAGGCCTTATTATACGTGGGGCAGTTCACTAATGTTGGTTATACTCCATGGACACGTGAAAAATTTAAACTGGCTTCATTATTCTCTTAACAGTACTGAAAAATACGTTCGGGGACAGACGGGACAATAGGTACAAAGGGAAGTCATTGTAAACAAGCAAACTTATTGGCTGTTGATATGAGGCACATTAATCAAGCACACTGATTGGCTGTACACACCAATATGGTCGCTATACACACCGCAGATTAATAAAAATGTATTAATTTAAGGATAGTTGTATTAAGAAAGCTATGCATATGCGATGGAAATATCCTCAGGAAATGACGTACATGTATTAAGAAATGTATCTGACAGAACAAAACTGATGGTAGTGATTATGGACAAACGTTTGACTAATACCATTAATTATTATTGTTACCTATCATTAATACTGTAACACTGTAACTAGGTGTATCATTAAATATTTTATAATTTTCACATTATTATTTTAGGTATATAAATATTGAAAGAATTACCATTATTGCATATAGTTTTTTTATCTTCATTACCCACTAATTTAGACCATTCTAAGACTATTTTCCTCTATGGTATTTCCTCCACAAATGCCCCATTTCAAATGGAGCATTTTGAAATTAGCCTGACCTTACCTAACCAAGACCACATCAGACTACCGGGACCTAACCCGGGCAAACTACTGGGAAATAACCGTCGTAAAGTACAGGATATGACAGGGGCAAAATACAGGGACCTAACTAGCTGGATCTGGAAACATTGCTACTAAATGGCAATTCGGTAAATTTTTACAAGTTGCCACAACCGGGGCAAACTACCGGGACCTAACCGGGGCATACTACAGGGACCTAACCGGGGCAAACTACCGGGACCTAACCGGTATACTTCAGCCTTAACCACAGCATCGAGATGTTACAGAATTAAAAAGACCTTACCTGACCTTACCTAACCTACCTAGAAGGGGCCATACTTGGTGACCTAACCTTGTTATCCTCCATTTGCAGAAGAAATGGTGGTATATAGAAAAGTTGTTTGTAATACTGAAACATAAACACTGGTAACAGTAAAATTTTCGAAATCGAGTTGTGGCAACTTGTAAAATTATTCCGGCAATTCTTTCAATAAATACCCTAAAGGTAGACAAAGAACTTAAAAATATAAAAGACCATTTATTCTTATTAATTCTGCCCTCTCCCACACCATGATATATCTAATAAACATATTCAGTGACGGCTATTATAGCTTCACTATGTTACAACGTAATCAAACTTATATTGGACTTTACACTGTCCAATACCCTAACTTTTCCAGTAAACACAAGTAATAAAAGTCATACAAATACTTGTTAATCACTTACCTCTCATCCTTCAGACCTGAGTCATTCTTTATTTGTTCATCAACCTCTCCTTTCCTTCCATTTCTCCATACCAATGGTAATGATGTGTTGCCTCTCCTTTCCTTCCATTTCTTCCCTGCTAAAACAGCTAATGGTACCTAAATTACTAATAATGGCAATTATGGCATGCTGTGTGCTGTAAGAATATCAACAAGGCTCCAGCGGCCTAGCCTCTAATAAGATTTCCCCAGAGTCACAGAGTGCCCAGACAGATATCAAAATTTCCCTAGATTGGCCTCATTTTCCTCCCAAATATAAACATTTTAGACTTTTAATACGCAACCTAGATTTCTCTAAATTTGCCCATTTCCCTACATTTGTCACTAAAATTGGTGAAATTTCCCAAAAAGTGGGAGCCCTGCTTTTCCTTTGCAACGGCGCTGGATAAATTCGTTTTGTCTTCCTGCGATGCGATGTAATTCGGGGAAATTATCATCTTTCCAACGGTTTTCCCCTTATTATTTCTTCTCCTTTACACTTAAATTTTTCTTCTCTTCTTCTAATTTTCCTTTTATTCTATTATTGATTGTTTTCTATCATTGCTCCAAGAGGAAACGACCTCCAACCCAGGGTGAGCAGTATTGCCTTTCCAACGGCATTCCTCTTTTGTCTCGTTAATATGTTAGTATTAATACTGATGTTGTGCTTATGTCCATCTATTATTTTCTATATTTTCTTTTCCTTTATTTTAAGTTAATCCTTGTGTTTTCCTTTCTTTTCCAAATTTGAAATAGGTAGTCTTTTGTTACTTATATATTTTTCATTAAAATAGTCCTAAAATATTATTTACATTTTCTATATATGGTTGTTGTAAATTCACATATTTATTTATTTACAGTACTTCTGTAAAAATGAGCACCACAAAATAAAATGCCTTCAAGCTTATATCCTCTATTTCTGCTTCACAAAAGTCACATTTTACTTCACATCTTCACATTTTCACTTGACTATCCACAACCATACCCTTCATCAGTGGCTCACTCACCACTGTTTCATCTTGGTAAGCTTATCAAGAATATATGGGCTACAGAAAGTCAACTCACAGGCCAGCCCTCAGCATCATATTGCATAGCCTTATTATACAATTAAAGTCACATAAAATGTATAATGTTCTATTTTATTATGCAGAGAGAGAGAGAGATAATTTGGTGGTGTATTGGGGTTGAGGGTTGTCCTTTAGTCTTTTACACTAAAGATCTACAGTAATCAGATAATTGACCCAGTATTATGTTTGACACCAATTCAGCCTAGGAAAGACCAATAAATCAATGTTCATCATATCTTTTAACTACTATAGTACAAATACATCTGCAGTATAAAAAGAGTTTCATCCAACCCAATCTCAGCATCAAAGAGCTTATCCTGTATGGTCATCACCTGCTCTACCAATGCCCTCTCACTTGGAGATAGCATTTCTTCTACCTCCTTTATCTGATCATCTGTGCCACCTGACTGTCTCAGATTTTCCACGATTGAATCCACCCGAGTGCGCTTCTCCAGGAGCCTCCTGTTCTCTGACCCCCGAGTCTCTCGCTGGACAATGAGATTATAGAGGGCTTTGTAGCACCATTCAAGGATGTTCCGCACAACAGAGTTAATGTCCACATGGAAGAGGTAGATGGTTTTGTTGGCTGGAGATGGTGCATATGTCTTCCTCAGCTCATGCAGTTGGAGAAAGTTATCACGAAAGAGGCGGGAGCATAGTGTGTAGGCATCCTTTTTGCCAATCATGCTGATCTCAGCAATCTGCTCCTGCTCCATCATGCTATTCTTGTGGATCAGTCGAAAAACACGGGCTGCCTTGGACCCATAACGATCCTGGATAATGTTGTAGATGAGGGCATGGGTGAGGGTGTTGACAGCATTGGCCAAGTTGAGGCGGTACTGTCCCCCGCCTGCATCACCCACAAGCTGCACACAACCACCACTCTGTTCTTCCAGGATCTTCAAGTACTGGTTCAGGTACTTCAGGTCCTTCAACTGGTCTCGAATCTCTGCTACACTAACCTGGGAGGAAAAATAAAAGGTTTAACAGACAAGAAAACACTAATAACAAAATAACAGTTAAGTTCATCTGTCACCAAAAGAGGTAGTTTAGCTTTTCATTTAGTTATCAGAGAGGAGCAAAGCAGATACAGTAGAGAGAGAGGACGTGTTAAAAAAATATTTTTTCCTAGATGCATCGTTGAGAAGTACAGTACCTAGATAAACAAATTTGTAACTGGCTTCCAAGGATCTGATTGATCCTATGAATGTATGGATTGGATGGCACACTGCTGATGGCAGTATACACAGGTACATACATATTATCTATTATAATTATTATGATAATATATAACTGTGTTATTATTATTATTATTATTATTAATGAAGGTGGAGGTAGTTATAATAGGTAGTAGTAGTGGTATATGTACTTTAATTTATCCAAACATGCTCTCTTTCAATAATTAACCTGCACCTAAATACCAGTACTTCCTTTCATACATACTATCTATCTATCTATAACTCTGATGCCTCGTTCCCTTCAGGAACTCCCCCAAGGGGGTGGCCACATACAATACACACAACACATATAGTTCCTCTTCCACACACTCACTGGGTTAAGTGTAGGTGCCCAAGGGTCTGAGGTCTTATAAGACAGCTTCAACATTGCTCCCAGACACTCCCCAGCCAGTGGATCCACACGACGATGAATGCTGTTCCGGATTTCACTGTCCCTGCGGGTGGATGAAAATTTATTAACTGCTGGCAACTTTTGCAATATATGATGAATATATTCTTCCAATTATTGTAAATATTTCAACATATGTAAAACCACAAAAATTCTCAGTTTCAAATCTGTACCGTACTAATATTACGAGAGAATGTTTTAAAATGTAGTTAAAAAAAGGAAGGAGTACCTAAATTCAACATGGAAGCGCTCATAGTTGATCCTCCAGAGAACATCAGTATTGGGATGAGAGATGTCTGGGTTAGTATTTCCTGCTCTCCTTGCTTGAATCTCTTGCTGTAGTGCCTTCAGGTCCAGTAGCTCCGGTGGAAAACTGTGTGAATAGATTGTGCCAATAGAAATACTTTAAGTTTGTGAGTTTACATACTTTGTTGGGTAGTGTAAAAATAAGAGAAAATGGGGTGAAAGAAGATGACAACGAATCACACTTAAAGTAAAGGTTTGGTCAATGGTATGAAAAGCTGAGCACAGCAAAGTTCAGTCAGGGTATTACCCTCCAACGATGATAATGATTAAGCAAAAAACAATCTAACTTTAGAGTACAGTAGGTTCGCATATTGCGCATTTCACCTATTGTGCGACGAACTCTCAAATCAGCACCTTGTATATTCTTATGCGTGTTGCTTCCACAGCAAGAGTTTTTGTAGCCAAGAGTAGCCCAAATCCGCAGCCGTTCCCTGAAGCGCATTTAAATTTGGTTTCCGAGTGAAACTAGCCACTCCCTCAAACCCACGCTATAACCAGTCGCTCCCCCAGCCGGCTTCTCCCTCTCACTAACTAACCAACCAACATATGTCTTCACCATGCCTAAGGACGAACATAACAAGAAATTCCTGTCACATGCTCTGAAGCTTCAGGTCATTAAAAAAGTGGTGGCAGTAACCCAGCAATCATTTTGATGGAATGGTATCTAGTTGTTTTCTTTATGCGTAAGGAAAAAGAAGGAGTTACAGTTGAACCTCGTTATTTCGGACTAATTGGGGGGAGAGGGTGTCCGTTTTTGCGGTTTGACCGTAATTTCGACGAATTTTTACGAGGGGTACGAAAAAAAAAAAAAAAAAAAAAAAAAAAACGTGTTTGTACAAAAATTAACACAAAATACAGATATATCTACATAAATAGGTATTTAGTGATGTGTAAATAATATACCTAAATGTTATTTACCTTGTGTGGTGAAGAGATGAGTTTATTTCTTGCCGTGATCGTATAGTGGGACGTATCAGAGTAGCTATTTAATACTGTTTAATAAAAACAAGAATGATGTAGTAATACGCAACCACTCCAAGTCTCCAACCCGCGCTTGTAAAGATAACAAATCACGCATGCGTGGTAGTGGTCTAGGTGGTAGGGGGAAGGGGGAAAATAACAGGATATCGATTGTTTACATTTTATTAGCCATACTGTACTCTGGTGTTTCCTTCTCCTTTATCTATTCGAGAAACATCTTGCTTCTTTCTATCGAAGGATATGGCCTTCTGTTTTGTAAATGCACCACCTGGCATGACTGTTAAAGCTAGTGGTTGACTCGTTATTACTAAAAACGAGATAGTCACACAAGTTGACAGGGCAGGTTAGGCCTATATTCCCTTGACCTGAGCTATAGGGTGAATCGAGACCGAGGATAGGGGGGGGAAGGAGTGCGGGAGAAGTGGTGGCAACACACACCCTCGCTTCACAGATCAGTGATATAATTTCCTGACAAGTTCATTATGATTTCACTCGTTTTGTATAAGAACTCCTCGGATTTATTCGAGAGTCAACTGTATATACACATAAATAGGTATGTAATGATGTGTAAATAATATACCTACTGTATAATGTAAAAAATATAATAGGAAAAAATAGAGAAACCAAAATTCAGACAAAAAAAAATCTCCAGCGGATTGTGTACGAAATAACGGGGTCCGAAATAATGAGGTTTAACTGTACATTATCTGCACGTTATATCAGGGACAAGGCCTAACTTTTCTATGTAGCAGTACAGTGTAAATTTACACTACTGTGACTCAGAATCACATCACAATTACTAAATACTGCACTGAACCCTTTTCCGTGTGAGGCAGTGGCCACCCATAAATAATTTTCCCCATATAAAAGATGTATTCATACTAAGTTATTTCAATTAATGCGGACCCCTCTGCCACCCAAATAGGCGCATCATATGCAAACCTACTGTACTGTAATACAATATTACTGTATTTAAGCTCAGAGATGTACATTATCTACTTTGAAACAATATCATTGCCAATCCATTCAAATTGTTGATGTGATGACTCGGTTCTTCCTGTAAATACTGTACATCATTGTAGGACTGGCCACATCAGATGCCACACAGAGTGATGCAGGGGCTACTACCACACCTTCCTGCTTCCTTCCATTACATACAGGTGACATTAAATGAATTAGCTATAACTACATGGAATATGAAGTTATAACTTCTTAGTGATTACAAAATGGAGAAGTAAGGAAGCAAAAGTACTGTACAATATAATGTTCATAATATGGAATCAGGAGTCAATACTACTGCTTCTTATTTCATTGAGGGGAAGAACAATGGTACTTGTACCAAGTACGATACTGTATGCTTACCTATGTAGCTCATCCTCTTTGATAGACATAGATGGGCAAGGCTTGCCCAAGGTCTGAGGTGAAGGGCAGCGTTGGATAAAACCATTCTCAATCAGCTTTATCAAGTGGTTCCGCAGGGTCACGTGTTTCAGCTCATATGAACTGCTGGTGATGCTACTCCCTCCTGCTGGGTGATTTGATAGTGGTAAGAGAATGAAAAGTGAAAGAGTGAATACTTTGCTAGGCCATAATGACCATATACAATGAGGGAGGAGATACAAAGGAGGAACAGCAAGATAGAAGGAAAATGTAAACAGCCATCAGACGAGAGGAAAGTTATTGGCTTAGGTTGCAGTTATGAAAGCTTAGGACAGGTTGGTATTGGTGTGTAGAGTTGGGGTGGAGTAAATTATACAAATGGGGATTTAGTGGTGTAATAAATACAATCTCTACCTTTAGATCAAGAGGAGAAATTATTCTATGGGTACTATGGATCAAATAATGTACAAATATGAATTACTTGTTGATACAGTACCTGCATTCTCAGAGGCCTCCAGGAGCTTGACGCAGGAAGTGACAATTATATGAGAGGCTGTGGCTTGTCCTTCCTTTAGTATGACATCCACTACCATCTCACCCTCCTCTCCAAACTGTTCACGCACAAGAAACACATACCTAAAAGCAAGGAAAGTTACTGAGTATGCCTATATGGAAATGTGAACAATGTAACTCTGTTTAACAAAAGCTTCTGGGACAAAAATTCATGTAAACATACTGTACAATCAAATCTGTTAAGATATTTTATAGGTAAGAGATGTCAGTTGAGCAGTGTAAATCAACAAGATCTTTTAAATTAATATAGCCACAAGTATAATTGGGCAATTCTATGAAGTTTTCCTTTTACTAGTACTGTATAAGCTTTTGGCACTTGCCTAAATTAGGATTTGGTTGAATATTCTCTCCTATTTAAGTTTTTTCTTTAGCCTAATCTCACCGATGTTCCTAAGCCCTTGAGACTTTAACCTAACCCCTAAAAACGACTGCAATTCCCTAACCTTGTCTATCCCCACAGCTGCAATTCAAGTTCGTATTTTCAATTAATACAAAGGCAAAATTTTGGCACAGTATTGTAGATTTAAAGCTAGTCATAGACATGCCTTTGATTGAGAGTTAAATAAATTTTATTAACTTCAAAACAATGTACAGTATAAGAGAACAGAGTACAGTACAGTACTGCAATGTAATAAAGCAGTCCTGTGGGTATTTGCAGAGAGTGAGACTAACCTGGGGAAGCGTAGGATGAGGAATACACGATCATAGAGAAGATTGTAGGATGGAATATTGGGCCGCCACTCCTCTACCAACACCAGGTTGTGCTGAATCAAGACTGCCAGGGCCTCAGCCACCTAGAAAAAGATAAATAAGATGTCTGTGTCAGGTAATGTGGATTTGGTGGCTTGTAACTTTACTGATGCCAGGTCAATTATGGGAAAAGGAGAGACAATCATTACAATACCACTGGCAATTATGAGATGAACTATTGGAAGAGAGAAGGGTAATAGTTGTGATAAGGCACAAACAGAATAAAATTAATGCAACAGTTTCCCAGTTATTATCCTTTCATCAGAGATATCTGGAGCAGACTACCAGAACCTAACTTGGCCAAACATTGTGGGGAAAACAAACATGGTTAGAATGCACTGTTACATTGGATAATGACTTCATAAAGCAAAATCAACATCCAAACAAAATATGGAGGAAATTGGTAAGCACATTCGGTATATATTTACGGTACTATATTACCGTTCTCTAGCATATACAGTATAGTTTTCTACCATCATTACTAACTAACTTATACCATTATAAAAATATTTCCGGCTGTAACATTTCTCTTGGAAATGCCCCATTTCCAAGATAGGACATACTGAAATGAAGAATTTGAGAATTAGCCTGGCCTTACCTAACCTAGACTGCAGTAGACTACCGGGACCTAACTGGATGTGGTAACACTGCTACATAATGGCAATATAATAAATAAATACCGTACATTCCTTTTTTGTGGTTCTTCTTGGTAGAATTACAGAAGTACAGTATTCCGTTCACTATATTGTATATTTTAGTATCATTACCCACTATTTTGGACCATTCTAAGACACTTTTCATCTATGGCGTTTCTCTCGGAAATGCCCCGTTTTCACCCCCAATACAAATGGTTAATTTGGAAATTAGTCTGACCTAACCTAATCTAGACCACACCAGACTACCGGGAAATGTCCGGTGTAAACTATCATAAAGTGACCTGGGCAAATTCCTGGGGCCTAGCCTGATGTGGTAACAATGCGTGGCCCTAGGCAATAGTTTAAGGAGTAGCCTGTCTCCCCACCCGAAACCCGCATTATCCAACGTCCCCCCCCCATGATTGCACGGGTCTTTAATAATGTGAATTATCACTATAAGCAACGGAAATATCGGCAAGAAGTGTATTATCAAGGCAGAACCATAGTGACATGTGTGATTTCCCCCGCCCATAACCCCGCATTCCCACGGGTCACCCATGTTTGTATTAGGGGTGAAAACGGGACTATCTAAAAAACGGGGCATCTCCGAGAGAAACACCATAGATGTAAAGTGTCCTAGAATGGTCCAAAGTAGTGGGTAATTATATTAATATATATAATATAGTGAACGGAGTATTTCTGTAGTAATAGCCTCTTCTTAAGGGGGTGCAGGAATAGGGGGACAGACTTGGGGGGGTTTAGGGGGTTTTGGGGGGTGCAGGACTAGGGAGACAGGCTTGGGGGAGGGTTAGGGTGGTGCAGGAATAGGGTACAGGCTTTCTACCCACCCCAAGCCTGTCCTATTCCCCCCCTCCAAGCCTTTCCCCCTACTCCCGTACCCCTCAGTCCCTCCCAAGCCTGTCCCCTACTCGCGCACCCCCTTAGTCACCCCCCAAGCCTCTCTCCCTATTCCCGCATCCCCTCAGTCCCTCCCAAGCCTGTCCCCCTATTCCCGCACCCCATCAGTCTGTCCCCTACTCCCGCACCCCCTAAATTAACTAATATGAATATAAGTACTGTACTGACCTTTGACCTGGGTAGACCTGTGAGACGGTGTATGTCTCGTAGTGGATGGCTGCCTCTCTCAAACAACATCTTTCCCACCTGAGCCACGATGTTCCCATAATACTCATTGAGAATTTTATCAGTAAGTTTCATGAGTTGTAGAGACATGATGATGAATTGATTGTAGTTATTCACGTGTGTGTGTTATTATTAGTTATTCACGTGTTTGTGTTATTATTAGTTATTCACGTGTTTGTGTTATTATTAGTTATTGTGTTCTTGACTAACATTTGAAGGTGTATTATGTCTCATGTAGCGATGTGTTGCCCTTGGTGGACTCTGAAACATCATATGTATATACTTGTAAATGAGGAAATGAAGGATTGTTTAAGTTTGTTTACTATACACATGTTGTATTTGTAGTGATGCTGGGTGGGTGGCTGAGGTGAGTTGTAAATGACAATGTTTACAAAATGTAGTTGATGGGTCTTCCACCACTCCTGGGGCGGCGCTGGTGTAGTGGTGGTAAAATTGAATGCTTTCTAATCACAAAAAATATAATATAAATTGCTACATACATAAACCTCTCAGGGAAGTGCGATGCAAAGGCTAATTCTTCCCGTTTTACACCTTACCTTACCTATTATGCTACTATACTCCTCTCTCCTAGTCCTAGGGCCATATTCAAGAACATTCATGGTGTAGTGGTGGCAAAGAAGAAGAAAGTACAGTACTACTGTATAGTAGTGTTGGAGCAACTGCTGATTCCTTCAAAATATTAATTCAAACATATCACCAATAAACTATACATAGGCTATCTTCAATACTTATCAATACACCTATATTATTACTATCAATCATTGTTTGTACAGTACTGTATATTAAAAAATAAAGTCTTGCAAAAATATCCAAAACAAGCACTGGCTTCGCCACCCACGGATACGCCGTGGGTGCTTTTGCCTGCGGCGCTGCTCGCTTCGCTCACCCCGCCCCCCCCCACCACCCACACCCACACACCTCAATCAGATGTCACACCAGGTAGTGAAGATGTCAAGTAGTCAAGATGTGTTGAAGTGTCACAATTACCACTACCTCCCACCCACCCACCTACATCTTAACTACCACCCATCCACCCACATATCTCTTCCAAATAATAGTGAAGATGTTCGTGTATGGTGAGTAGTGAAGATGTCTTGTGGCCGCCACAGTATACATTGGCGTCCTCGCTACCTACCACCCACATCTTAACTACCACCCACCCATATATTTATTGACATCTTCACTACCTACCTACCACCCACATCTTAACTACCACCCACCCATATAATTATTGACATCTTCACTACCTACCTACCGTATACCTACCACCCACATCTTACCTACCTACCTACCTACCACCCACATCTTAACTACCACCCACCCATATAATTATTGACATCTTCACTATCTACCTATCACCCACATCTTACCTACCTACCTACCACCCACATCTTAACTACCACCCACCCATATAATTATTGACATCTTCACTACCTATCTACCACCCACATCTTACCTACCTACCACCCACATCTTAACTCCCACCCACCCATATAATTATTGACATCTTACCTACCTACCTACCTTCCACCCACATCTTAACTACCACCCACCCACCCACATCTTACCCACCTACCACCCACATAAAACCTACCTACCACCCACATTTTACCTACCTACGTCTCTGCCGAATATAAAGGGCAATGTCTCTTGTATCTCTGGGGAGTAGTGAAGATGCCACATTTTACCGTAAAATCGTTAAAAAAAAGTGATTTTTGAAAGTTTTGAAAGGTTGCAATTTTTAATATACATTGATGATATGATGATTCCATGGTAAATTGGGGACACCTGTCGGGTATGTGGTATGTGGGTAGTGTTACGACACCATGTAACCCCGTATGGAGCAGGGGTAGTCAAGATATCAGTTGTGGGGGAGCTTCTTGGTATAGGTGATCCAGTGGATCTTCACTACCCACATTGTGTCACATTGCCCTTTATATTTAGCAGAGATAAGTATTAACATCTTCACCACCTGGTGTGACATCTTCACTATTAAGTGGAAGATGATTACGGTGTGAACACATCATCACTACCGTCATTATGTTTTAATGACATCTTAACCAAGGAAATAGAAGGAAAGGAAGGATAGTAAACACCAAGGACACCATGTAACCCTGTATGGAACAGGGGTAGTCAAGATATCAGTTGGGGGGGGGGGGGGGGTAGCGAAGCGAGCAGCGCCGCAGGACAAGCACCCACGGCGTAGCCGTGGGTGGCAAAGCCAGTGCTTGTATACTGTATATTATTATCTTTCTGAAATATTCAATACTCACTATCTTGTTTTCACCATCCTTCTAACATATCATCACTACTTGCCAACATATCTTTTCTAATATCTTCCAATATCATCACTACTTACCAACACATCTTTTTTAATATCTTCCAACATCATCACTACTTACCAACACATCTTTTCTGTCCTTCCAAGTACTACTCACCCACACATCTTCTCTACTCACCATCATTATCTTCTCAACTCAAGTACTCACCGATTAACATGTTGCTAAACTGGAATATGATCATGTGACTATATACATAAAGGTTGCCTGCTACAGTATCATGGCAGAAGGAAAAACATTAATTTAAAAACATAATTTTACTGAATAAATTAAAGATATTTATACAACCATAAAAAAGATATATTATACAAGTAGAAAAAAGGTAAAGTAGTTTCAGTACTGTACTTCAGAGACAATGTAAATTAAATGATTGTATGTGGAGAATGTGCTGCACTTTACAGTCCATCAATTCATTACTAAAACATCACCACACAGATGCCGCAGAGACTTGCACACACGCACAAACACACACACAGACAGCCTGAATTATCATTACCTTATGGGCACTATGTGGAGAAGAGGCAGTGTTTTGTGATCCTCAGAACTTGTAGACTGGGAGGAAAGGTTAATGTTTGTTGTTCTTTAAGTGGGACAAACAGTGGACAGAGTTATGGATAGTGGACAAATCAGTGTCCTACTTTTGGATTTGGGGGATCCAAATCTTATATGTACTGTAATTGTGTAGTATATGTAGTTCTAAGGTGAATCAACATAAGAACACAAGCAAGATAAATATTCTCTCTTGGGGATCTGTCATGTTTTAGGTACTGGCAGGTATCAACCAACATCATTGCCTTTCATGTGGTGGCAAGCAATACAGTACTCTTCATTGTATCTACACTTGGTTGAACATACATATTTACTTTTACATATGTGTGGGCAGTGTTTGTTCAATCATGCATACTCACCAGGTGTGGACCCAACTTTGAGGGAAGTCCCAGAACATGGAGAAAGGGATGTTCTGTATGTCTGTAGTTACTGGGAATGACTTTAAGGGAGGACAACAACTCATGGAACATTGGCAGTGTATGAGATTGTATGACAGTTGAGTGGCGGAGGTTTTACAACTTTGTGAGACTTAAATTTTCAAGGTCCTATTTGGGTCATGAAAATACAGACAGACACTGAACCAGAAGTAGTAATTATAACAGTAATAGTAGGTGTATTGTTCCTCACAATCTAAGGTACTGTCCACTCAAGTCAGGCAGTGTTGCTGAACTCATTTCCCTAGCTTCTTTAGCAGTGTAACCAGATAGGGCAGTTCCCTGCAGGCTACACACTTTTCTGTCCGCCAACCACTTTCCAAACATGTACATTAGATCACATTTTGGTAAGGGTGTTTGCCTGCAGGGCGCTACTTGATCATGTGGACAGGGCTTTAGACCAGATTCTTGTCCTAGTTACCTCACTATTACTCCTTCATTTTTCATCGACTACCCAGTATACCCGAGCAACAAAGGCACTGCTTTAGCAAGTCACCACTAACACAGAGACTACTATCACATTCAACCTAACCTATTCTACTGTAGAACAACAGTTGATGGCAAACAAAGATATATATAAAACTAAAGTAATCTCCTAAGGGGTAACAATGAGCAATAATTAAGCCTCCACCAGCAATAATAATAATAATAATAATAATAATAATAATAATAATAATAATAATAATAATAATAATAATAATAATAATAATAATATATAATAATAATAATAATAATAATAATAATTATAATAATAATAATAATAATAATAATAATAATAATAATAATAATAATATATAATAATAATAATAATAATAATAATAATAATACTGTAATAATAATAATAATAATAATAATAATAATAATAGTAATAATAATAGTAATAATTATTATTATAATAATAATAATAACAAAACTTGTAAAAATAATTAAAATAATCATAATAATCAGTAAAAATGAAAATACATAGGAGAAAAAAAGTTTTCACTATACTCATTAGCATTACTCATGACTAGACTTTGACCTTGATAGAAATGGGCAGAAATTAAAAGCAATATGTACAGCCTATATACAATATATACAGTGAATTAACACTTAGGATGAACTAAATTCCAAGGCACACAGGAGAAAAACTCACACAGAGAAAAAGATTGGAATGGTAGAATTCAGTGATAGAAATGAAGTAAAACCAATTATTGTTAAGGCACTGATTGATTGGTATCTTGTTTTCTGTCAGTTACACACTTCTTAAACAAATGTAATGGGATTTACTAATGTTATAGTGTTGTCATCAGGATAACCAAGACTGGTAGACATAAAATACAGTAACACTTGACCCTTTCTCATGTAGTTAGTTTTAGATGGCTAGTTTTAGAGGTCTATATAAATTCTTAAGGACTAGGCAATCATCACCAACCAGTATGATGCATTATACAGTATGCAAATGTATAGAGCTTATGAGACTAATAATGAATCATCATGTATTTCATATAGAATAAAATTAAAATAATTTGCATCATGAAGTATGAGTATTATAAATACCTAAGAGAATATAAAATACAGGCATGTTCATCTTTCAAAATCCTCACATTAATTCAAACCCCACACTCTGGACCCCAAATACCAGTCATTCAAGCCAACAGCCAAAACATGATCATTAGGTATAGTAACTACAGTTTAGTTTACTAGATAAATGACCCTGAGCTAAGGGACTGACAATTTTGGCAGTATATCAGTCACAAGTGAGTTGTGAGGGGTTTGTTGAATGTCCTATCTTAAATTTAGCTCTCTCTGATCCCTCTTCAACAGCCCACATTCATTCAATATGCATAAAACGAATTTATATATTAAGGTAACTAATGTCCTTTTTTTTCTAACAGGTGGTAAGTTTTCACAGTAGATGGTGCTATCATCTGCAGGTGTGCAAGCACAACATATAAGTACAGTATATATTTTCTTTTATAACTTTGGTGTTATACCCTAGTTTTCTATATAACTAGAGAGTGAATATCTGTGGCTAGCACTTGGATGTCTTCTGAATGTGATACTTTAGTTATTAATAACAGATGTGAATGCATATTTCAATACACATTGTGACTCAAACTCATAACTGACAATTCCTTTTGTATGTACAGTACTGTACTTCTATTTTAGCTTAGATATGAGAAAAGAGTTAATGACAACAAACTTCATGTGAGTACAGTATTAAAGTTTGTTTTGTTTGGACAAATGACCCAGAAAGCTTATCGCCGAGATTTGATGTTTATCAAAGTGTTCCATCTTCATGTCATTCTTACAATAAACTATTTGATTCCCATATTTATGCGCATACAGTATATGATTAGTTGCTTGCAACATTTAAAAGTAGAAGCTCTTGCTCAATATTTTCTTATAATTCTACCCAGTCTACTTCCAGAGGAAAGCTGTCAAATGTTAACCTATATTAACCTTATCTGATGAAAATACTGTTTACAACTGTACATTTGTAAGCATGAGTCCTGCAACACAATTCAAGTAATCTGTGTCAAGCCATGATAAAATACTAGTGTGAAGAACAGTTGGAGAAAATAATAATTTATCAGCACATTCACTATAGGCCAATGAGACTTCTGGCTGTGTCATCAACAGTAAACATGTAGAGAAGAGAAATAATTTAATGAATGAAAAAATGCCTTGTGGATAAACTTTCATGCAACATCTTATACACAGAAGAATGCATCCATCCAAAGGGTTAAGATAACTTCAGGGCACCTCCAGGTTGACTGTTGTATATACTACTCAAACCTACAAAGGCAAAGATTACACTGATTTCACACCTGGACAATATCATTACCTTCCTTAAATGCTGTAGGCTACACATCATCTATGCTAACACTTCCATTCCTTACAGTCAATGACATATTTAGCTTTTCTGTTTGCATTTCATTTTCTTATCCTTGACCATACTAATACTTTCATCTTTGTTTACACTTTCATTCTAAAAAGATATCAGTAGGCACTTCTGTTCTGTTTATCATCCATCAATGTAAAACAAAACTAAAAATTGTCCATCTCGAAAAATATATGAGATCAAGTACAGGCAGTCCATCGGTGGGTACTAGCATTATCCTTATGTTTTCTGGGCATGGGATGGTGTCTGGGAACCAGGTTTGGGTATGGAGGTAGGGGTATATGACTGGGGTGTAGGACTGGGGAATGAAATTGTGGTACAGTATACCATTGGGATGTGGGGCTAAGCCATGGCATTAGAGTAGGAAAGATTATTTGGGAAAGGGAGAGCATAAAAGGACTGAGCAAGAGTTGGGGCAAGAGGTCTTGGCACAGATCAAGGGTATGGGATTGGAGTGTGATATATGAGGCATGTGAATATTATACAGAATGGTGAGTACTCCTTCTTGCTCCCTCCCACCACTTGTAAGAACAAAAGCATCATAGTAACTGGGAATAGGGGTTTGAAGTCCCTCATCCTGTGATGACCACAAATTTGAGTCAAGTTTTTTGCTTGCTCAAGCTTCCACACATGCTGCTACAACATTGCTACACCTGCACAAGCACCTGCAACAGTGCTCGGTGACTGCACAGTGTGTGGGTATAAATATAATGGCAGTGTTTAAGTATTTGGTTGCAGTGATTCTTCACTTAGAGCTACGAACAGTATACTTTTCACTCACTGGCCACCATCAAAGTTCTCTTGGCAGCACACCACAAAGTCCTCTATCCTCTATCTTTGCATTAAATCACAAAGTTTTCTCAATATTTTGGCAGTTTAACACAAGTTCATTTACTTTATAGTATATAATATATTTTTGCAGTACCGTATAATATTTAGTCCTTTGGCTTATCTTTGTAGTACAACATCCTGTCCATTTACTTTCTCCTTACTTGCGTAAGACACCATCATAATTGCAGTTATCTTTGTTCACTTCACTAGTGTACTTTTCAGTGCTTTAGAGACTCTCACTCCATAGGCAAAGACCCACAGAAATAGATACTTCATTAAGTTCAGTAGTAGAGTATTACTTCTAGGGCTTTTTTTCCTTCTCAGTTTTACATGCCAACTTACAGTACTATAAAGTCTTTTGGTAATTTATGAACTGAAGATTTACCTTCTTGTACAAAGTATGAGCAGGCAGCATTAGATTTGATCACCACTTCTTTCATCTCTGACACATTGTCTATTTGTATTAAGTGAGCAAACTGTTTCCATATTCTCATTATATCTTCATTTTTTTATGTGCAATGAATAAGTCCAAAGTTTGAAGCATTCAATGTAAACTTTAAAGCAGAAGCCTCCAACACCATGTATCAGGCAAGCATATTGAGTCTCTGGTTAACTTCAAACATCTGCCTTATTTAACCCTCATCAGTTTAGAGCAAAATTGTGCTTCTGTCATTCTCAGTTTACATTCTCATGTAAAACTTCAAGGATTCCACTGTTCAGCTCACAGCTTACACAAAAGTTCTGTCACACACAACTACACATGAGTCCATAAATTTATTTTGCTTCCTCAGCTCTCAGCCAAGCTTAGTTTAAGTCCAGTGGTTGGGTCTGGACCACAGGTCCCACAATAACCCCCACATCGTCCCAGGATCCTCTGGTTACCCTGTTGTGGGAGTCAGATATTTAGTTGTTAACAAAGACTGTGAATCTATTACACAGTATTAGAAAAAAAAATCAATTTATGATACATCAATTTAAAATAACCTGTATAGTGCTCCTATTTAGGAGGTGGTCAAGAAAGAGAAGTTTCAACATGAAAAAAGATAAATTAATACACATAAAGCTGGCAGCATAAATTCGCGTCCATCTCATGTACTTGATAATGCTAATATGACCTGATAGTTGCATTCTGAACCAGTTTCTATCCTAACTACAGTACATGTGTAATTTACCACATGTGAAGTACTGTATATCTATCACCTCTACATTCAAATTGTATTACAACATCATTATAGCATAACTCATACATACACAGGTGGAAATGAAGCGAACTTAAGCTGCCGACTGTACTAAATTGAAGACCTAAGAAAATTTAATCATCCTGAACAAACTTACATCTAATCTCTTGATATCCTTAGCTGCCTGGTTTCCATCAACAGTCCAGGTGGTTCGTTTGGCCACAACAAGTTCTGTCCCAGCTAGGTTGATGGAGAAAGCTCCCTGTGGACACCCAGCTGTACTGTAGCAGTCTCCTGCTTCTCCATACCTCACTGGGTTGCCTGACACCACTTGTGCGTAAGTAAAGTCATATGCTGTGGGAATAAACAGGACATTCTAATTCTTTCTTCTTAATATGCCAGTAATTTAAAGAACACTATGTTACCACATTGTTACACATTGTTCTCATTCCGAATTAAACAATTCTATCAATAATCAGTAGGTATGAAATTGTCTTAGAAAAGTATATCCCAAGGAAATTTAATAAAGAAGTAAATGTGGCCTGGCGTAGTAGTAAGATACCAACTACTGTACTCACTGTTGACGATGAGTGTGGTTGTGTTGAATCTGATCTTGGAAAATGCAGTGTAGCCAGAGTGTCGACCAGTTTCCCTCACACACTCACACTGGTCACGTCGTTCCCCTCCATAAGGGCAAGTGTCAGGTTGGATCAGGCTGTGAAAAGGGGTATAACTATAGGGAAACAAAAATTACCAAAGTTTCTTAATTAGTTCTTTTGGTATGGGAGGTATCTCAGTTACAAGTACTGTACTGTACAGTAAGGCTGTAATAATGTTTCTCTTCATATACTGCCTGTTATCCAAGTCACAGCATGCAAGAGAAAATATTTCGAGTATTATTTTTCATTTGGCACTCAGTAGAATATGTACATCAATAACTATCAAGTGCCTACTAAGTGCATCCGTCAGCAAGAAATGAATGCTTGATAGGGATATTGAGCAAAGCTGCAAGGCATTTTCCAGCTCTTTTCCTTCACTCTTCCCTCTACATCTGTCTCCCTTCTTTTCCTCTATCCATCCCTTTCTTCTATCCTCTTCCCTATATCCCTTCCTCATTCCTACCTCTAGCAGTGTAGTACTCACATTTTGTTATATATTTCAGCGAAGTTGCCCTCCTCCCCAGCAGGTAGCGTTAGGTACTCAGTGGGTGTATTTGTGTTCATGCCTCGACAGAAGATACTCATGTTCCGACCACCCACATACAAGGAATACTCACCATCCAGGCTCACCTGCTGTGCTTCCCGTACCTGTGGGTGCACAGAGAAGTACTAAAAATTAATCTACTGACTGATTGGGGGAAAACAATGAAGTTATCTTATTGCCTATTTGGTGTTTATTCAATAATAATGGCTCAACACCAAAGATCATATGCCAACCAGATACAGTATATTACTGTATTGTATAGTTTATAGAGAACCTCAGATGGCCATAAGTGGACAAGCATGATGGAATAAAATTTCATTATAATCACCTCAATACAACTGGTGAAACCACAGGGTTTGACACGACATTTCTGCTTGCGTCGCGGTCTGTGATCTCGGGAACAATGCCGGCGTGCTACCCTCTGACCATGCATATTGACACAGTGTACACCACGACGCTGACGACCACGACGGCCACATTCACCCTGGCACTGTGGGGCAAATGTTAAGATTTACTTACACATTTACATTCTTTCATTAAGGGTAATAACTCACAGTAGTTTCAATATGTGATCAGTCTCTAACTCATTACTGTACAGTAGCCTATTATTATTATTATCATGGTACCTCACTAAACTTACGGGGCCCTGCCCTGGGGGGTGACTTTATTGTTTGTGAATACTAACCATCCCCCACAGGGCTAGAAAATTGATTGTTGTAGGATCTGGTCACTTTCTAGTGGATTTGACAAGATCTGCCCACATGTATCAAAAATCCACGTGAGGTGTACTGCAACCAGAGGCTTTTTTTTTTGTCACTGCTGTGTGGACCGCCAGCACATGGGGGTGCATTATTCCTTAGCATACAGCAGTCTAAACTCCCTACTACTACTTTATGATCCCTTCAGGACTGCTCTCTTGTGGAAACGTGGACTTGGGCCCACAGCACTGGCTATGGGATCAAAGAACTTCCCCTAAATCTCCTTGGTGGTTGGAGGCCCCCAGACCCCTTGGTCCAGTAAGCTCTGGTCCCATCTTCCTGGGATGTGCTTCAGTAGCCCAGGAATATAGGGCCAGCCCCTTATTTATCCTCATTTGCTTTTTCCCTGCGACCAGAGTGTACCAGGGGTCTGTGGGGCAGGAGGCCATGCTGCCCTGAGAGAACAACAACAACAACAACTTACGGGGCACCATTGCTATTATGTTTGCCTTACCTGTTTCCAAGGCTTAACCCTCCAGAAGAAGCCATGTTGACAAGGTCCCATATTACACCTGCGGGTATGTCTGGGTTGCTTGGTTTCATTACACCCTTGCTCCACTGGCTGGGGATCCTGCCACCCTGCTCTGTTCACTATGTGGCAAGTTACATCACGCATCTGTGTCCCTGGACCACACACCTCTGAACACTGTGGATTGGGTAGGGCAGGGGAAGAAGTAAGTATGAGTGTGAGGGATGATGATATGGAAGAAAAATGGCACAGAGAGCAAGGTAGGGCGAGAATAAAATCAGGAGAAAAAAAAAACTCAGATTATTACAAAAAATACACAAAAATTACATTAACCAAACTCCATTTTACATAAAAAAAAGTCACAACTTAAATAAAAAAAATATATAAATAAAAACAAATACAAATACTGTATAAATATATTGTAAAATGATTTAGAGATCCTTTTAACTTTCTTGTACTACTATACAGATACCCAAACCTGGATGACTCTGTGAAAACATGCTGTGCAAAATATTATCTAGTTGCAGAGAGAAAATAACATTAGTTTAAAAATCAGGGCAGAAATTACAAATAGAACACTTGGAGTGTTGTTGTGTTCAGAAGTAACTGAAGTGTGGCAACACTTTTAAGTGAAAAGTACTACACTTCTGGTGATATTTTAAAACAGAAAGAAGAACTGCACCTTCCCCTTGCTATATTTTACAGCTGTATTTAATAACATAAAATATATGTGGCAAATGGTTTTATCAGTTCGTGCATACATATACTGTACTGTACTTGGTACAGAAGCCTTATTTTTTATCTTTAAAATATGGGAAGAAACCCTCCCTAAACAAAATAATTTACAGTGCTGTTAACTAGTACTGTATTCTTTTTCAACAAGATTGAAAGGTACATCAACTCCTTTTGTTTTAATATCTCAGTTAGTATTTATAGAGTACAGTAACATGCATTTCCATAACCATGCAAGAAACATGAGAACAGGAAGATAAAATATAAAGACTACAAAAGCTACAGGTGAAGAGGAACCATGATACAAATAAGTGTACGAAAGAATGAGAAGATACAGTATAAGTTACAAGATATCTATAAGACAACTGCAGCTAGATACCATATATGAAGTAAAAGGACAATCAAGTAAGGTAACACCAAACATTAAGGTAGTCTATAATTTAGAAAAGAAGTACTCTACAAGGGAAGTGTGTGGTAATAGATACTGTATGTCTATACCGTTCTACTGTACCTGTACAAAAAAGATATGGTATTTACCTACTCTATGTATGTAAAGACACAAGTAGGTCCTATACAACCATTGAGAAAACACTATACCTTCCAGCCCACTATACTCTGTAGCCTAACTGGCTCATATAATGGAAGGTAAAAAGAACTAGGAGCAGTAACTATTACGTCATACTAGAAACTATTTGAGTGAAGGCAGAAGGCTCTCTGAACACTATGAAACATAATCATATGGTGGGCGGGATGAAACGAATGAATGGCACTGTGGAGTAGAGTCAAGAAAGTACTGTAGTACAGTATTGTACTGTATTAGTGACACTATTCAATATATCAATATATATACAGGCCCAAGTGCAATGCACATATCACACAATCATTACATTATGGTGCAAGTTCCTTTGAATGCTCTACACAACTAATGGCATTGTAGGTACCAAACATAATTTCTGTAGTACAAAGTGCTGTACTAAAAACAGGTGAGAAAATATGCAATTCTTTCAGTGTGAGGACATAGTATAGTATTATTTTCTTGGTACACTATAAAATTTTTACCTTGCTGCTGCCAAACAGTTATCAGCTAGGAGGAGGAATCCTCATGCAAACTCTCTAAAAAGACACAAGCCAGAAGTGAGTGTGAGTGTGAGCAGCCTGACACAGTGAAGAGACTGGATTCACTGCCATCCAGATCAGTTACTATCTACAGAATAACATGAAATGCAAGCAGAGACTATACAGGGAAAGTTGTCCTACAGATACAGGCATATACTAATGTTTGTTTTTCATGAGTTGACTGTAAAGGTCCAGGACCAATATCATAAAGGATAATCATGATCAGATGAAGTTCACCTCCCATGGAATAGGATTTGAGCATCAGTCAATCAGATGTAACATACTCATATCAGTTATGGATATTTACAATTAACTAGAAAAGAAATTACTACTGTACAGTCTCTCTCCCAGCTCCCTCCACAATTACCACACTGATGTGCTAGTATCAATGAAGAAAATCTTGACCACTACTTTAACATCAAACATACTGTAGTCTTATACAGTATTCTTCAACTATCTGAAAACTGTAATATACAGTATTCACTGTTGTGCGAGTTATGGGATTACAATGCTGAATAATTTACACTGTCACATTCAGAGTGGATCATATTCTGACTCTGTCAGTGAAGTTTTATCTTCAACAAATAGAACTCAAATATCTGACAAAAACATTTCTTAAATCAATGCAATATAAAATGTATTTCACTCATATATGCCAGACTTAAATCTTGTTATGTGTTTAGATAGATTGGTCCACAACTGTACAAATTAATGTGAGTACTGTACAGTACTGGGAGCTGGGAATACAGGAACCCAACCTCTACTTTGCCAATACAATACCACTATGCTATACTAATATGAGAGCCTTATTACAGAATTCCTTGCTGTGACTAACTTCATAAAGACTATCAAACACTTAAAGTATCTAACTAGTGTGAGCATCCCTTTAACAAGCACACCACAATAAAGGAGCTAAGAAAAAACGACCCGTGGGGTCAATGCAATCTTGAGAGACGAATACTAAATTCATCGTGAAAGAGTCGGAGTGGGTGAAATGTACCTCCGACCAGTGTGATGTGGACCATCGGAATGGACATGGGTGCTTGTTACACCGTCGGGTTAACTTGCGCATGGGCAGGCCTTCACGACGACAGTATTCAAAATGAACCTCTGCATCGCGCATCTGTGTGTCCCTACAGCTCACATTACGGAAGCTTACCCCGCGGTCACAAGGCTCCGAGCACTGTAAAAAGGAGCTATGTGGAGGGGCAGCAGATGTACAATGTGTGTGCATGTGTGTGGACGGACGAATTAATCATGAGTGCAGAAGTAAAGACCAGTTAGATGTCTCCAAAACTTAGAAATACTGTACATCTGTCAAACATACCATTAGATTCATCACTGGATATTATACCTAACAGTCCAATTTGGTAATGAATTGGTGAAAGAGGACTTTATGTACTACTGTACTCTGTAACTGCTACTGTGATTGTTGGATCTGTTTGCTACTGCACAAATTTTGAGAACATAAGCCAGGATGAACCGAGTGGAACACTTGTCAGATGTGTATGAAAAGAGGACGGGAATGCAAGGGAGCTTCATAATGGGACACTAATACACACTATTACTAATATTTCATTACATGACATAGAAAACTAATTAGGGGAGGTGTAGGAAAGTACCCTTGACACGTGGGAAAAAAGAATGGCATCTCTTCTAAAAACAATTGACAGCAGAATATGGAAATAAACATGGAAAGGGATGAAGATGGATATTATTGAGGGTGAGTATGTTTAGAAGGCTTAGATAAATACATCCTGTATATTGGTTAAGTAACTGCTCAAATTAAGTAATTGTTTATATCAGATTAAAAAATCTGCATTAAATTATAAAAATTATCTATCATTGGAATTTTGGGTAAAATGTTAGAAATTCATTAATTTCAAAAAAGACTTTATGGCCATCTTTTTATTCACTTCCCTTATCATTATGGTTTCATTATATTTGAAAAGTTAAAAGCTCTGCTTAAATGTTCAAAGTAATTTCCATTTCTGCAGTAAAGATGGGAGATATAGGGAACTTGATATGACTAAAAAATGACCACAAATATATTAAATTGTACGATAAATCATTACAAAATAAGGTGGTGGTGATGTTGATGAAAATGAAAATTATATTAATTGGACAAAATCAACATTAAACTCAAATTTCAGTATAGACACAGCCTCATCACACCAGAGGTTAACATGACAAGGAACTTATATACTGTATACAGTATTTCATTGTTGTTTATATACTGTACAGTACATATATTATTTACTGTATAGGCTTACAAACTTAGAAAAAAGTTGGATCATATAAGACCCTTCAACAGTGCATAATAATATTAGTAAATTATAGTAACGGCTATAAATTCTTTTCAATTGTGCTAAAAACTAGCATCTAGATATGAACACATGTACAATATACTGTACTGTACATCAAAAAAATGTCCAACAATACATCACAACCACATTATAAACTTAAACTTACATAATGAATGTAAGGTATATAACCAATCAAGGAAATACAAGACCAAGTAAAATTTGAATTGAACACTGATTATGAGGAGCATTATAATGAATTCATCAGTTTAGAATGATGCAATTTATCTTCAGTAGTCTGGGTTAACAATAATCAAAGGCAAGTCACACTTGGCTTTAAAAAGCTTGTGTTTATGGACAGTTAGTATTAAGAAGACTTAGAATACAAGCAGATAAGTAGAGTCAGTATTTATGTTGTCACCATTATGAGAAGTCAGTTTGAAGACAGTCAGCATTTAAGGAGAGTCACCATTTAAGTAAAGTCATCGTCTACAGAGACTTTTCCAACATAACCCAGTTGTGGCCGTGACATCTGGTTAGTTTTGAAGCCTTCAGAGATGTAAGTTTTAGGGAAGGAGTAGCATCTTACTAGTAAACATATAATTCTCTGGTGGTGCAGTCTAGATGTAACAGACCTCTCCTAGGATAAGGTCTGGCTCTCATTCATCCAAAGGAGAAGGGAACACCCTTTTCCTTTGTCACACAAATCTCTGTTTCACAAACATGCAGTACTATTTTCACACTTCTTTCTCACCCACATACAGTATAATCTTTTACATATTGGTCTCAAAATTGTAGTCTTCCATACATTAATTCAATAAATTCTATACTCACATAATTATCAATACCTAAAACCTTTGTCTATCACATAACTATAATCTTTCACAACATAGTCGATGGGGACTCCTCTTTGGCCTCGTAAATCAACCTTTACAAGATGGCGGTTTAGTTTTGATCCCTCGTATCCATCCATCATTCCTACCTCATACTTTACCACTGTCACTCTGTCCTCGTATATATCCTGCACAACTCTACTAAAATACTTCTCTGCCACTCTTGAATTCCTCATACAATACCATAATTACTCTCTGGTTTAAACAGAGAAATATATACAGTACACTTAAATGCCTTTGTAGAATTTTTGCTTGGTAACTTAAAGTTAGCTAATTTATCAGCAATATACTGTATAATCAAAACCAGATCAGCCATAATTAACTGAAAATCAGTACTACAATCTGCTCTAAAAAGTATAAAGTCAAGG
The DNA here is from genome assembly GCA_034508575.1 of Petrolisthes manimaculis. Classification (NCBI taxonomy): domain Eukaryota; kingdom Metazoa; phylum Arthropoda; class Malacostraca; order Decapoda; family Porcellanidae; genus Petrolisthes; species Petrolisthes manimaculis. The sequence goes on along the minus strand of JAWZYT010000122.1, from coordinate 19,053 downwards.
CTGGATGCAATAAATGTTCTCATCACTGCCTATCCCATGAATGTTCCTAAATACAGTGTACAGCCTTATTGCAGCATGGAAGGAATAAACATCAGACTGCACCGCCAGACTAATCTGTGGGGGAACTTAACCCATTTTCGGTTTACACCTGCATTACAAAAACAAAAAGCCGAGGGCATTACTGTGAGAGACACGTGGGTCAATCATACTGACACACACATAAAGCCAAAAATTTCAAAAACTTACCAGCAGGGTGTCAGAAGGATGGGTGGATGTGGAAGGGTAAGGTAACAAAGGTGATGGTGGGAGGGTTTTGTGGTGAGGGATGTGTGCACAAAACTACTATAAATACCACATCATTAAAATTGACAAAACTGACAACTATTAAATTCAAAGTTAATCACCTATTTAAAAAGGAGAATTGCAAGTGATTTTTTTAGAAAGTTAAAAAAAAAATTCTCAATGGCTGGATTCTATATGAAAAATTAGTTTACTGTACTTATGGGGTAGAAAAATAAAATAGAGAAGACTTGAAGAAAATAGAACTTGTATATTAATTATTCAGGTGCACACAGCCCATCACAAGTCTGGTTACAGTTACCAACACCATTCTCAGATTATTTATTCATTTTACAAAACAGTATAAAAATATTCCTAATAACTTGTCATCAAATTAACGATTGCCAATTACTTCATTCACATACACACGTGTTCAATACTGACAGAATACATGCCACATAAAATACTTGTAATAATAACATATACTGTACACATTGTGCCATTTTCAATCTCTACTACACACACACACACACACTCATTATCACAGGAAATACGTAAAATATGAAAGAAAAATTATAATTGTAACAAAATAAATACAAAGCTTAAAGGCTACATGATTCTTGCACAACATATGCACAATCATACACAATCAGGAAGAGAGGAAGGAAAGGGGAAGTAAGTAGTACAGCAAGATGAGGCCATGGTTGTCAATGTAACATTTTTTCAACAGCCAATATTGGCAAGTATTGCCCAAGTCTTACAAATGACAACAAAATGCAGTGTAGTAATTTTATAAAAATAGAAAATAATTACTGTACAGTATTCCTGTTTCTCAATAAGTTTTAACAAATATTAAAAATATATATATTTCAGGCTGTAGAAAAAAATGGTAAATTGGCTTCAGTGGGTATGGCAGAATCTAGCGTCCTTCAGTAGCTACAAGTGGTTCGAAGGACAGTCATCTCATCATCCAAGTCTTTTAGTTTGTCTTAAAATGTTAATTAGCACCCTCAGAGGAGGAAACAAAGCAGCTGATTCTGGATATACATACAGTAATTTGACACACTGAATTATTGTACTTACAATTTCAAATATTGATACTGTACCTCTTTCATGATATAAAAGGTTCAGTATAGGGAAGAGCAATGTGTGTTTGGGGGTGAGGGATGGAGGGGGGGAAAGATCTTTTAGAAACTACAATGTTGTACTATAGTTACAGTAGTACATCTTAAGTGTTATTGACAATGTTCAATTACTGTACTTTATTCCTGATCAAGTTTTAACTCCAAGGGTGCTAACTACTGTATAGGTTTCTGTGTGTTTATGTTACACCATGAGTGTCTGTCTAAATATTACATTATACCAGTTTATAAAAAATAATTTTAATTTAGATTAAACTCAATTCACACAGGAAAATAAATCCCAAAATCAATCCAATGAAAACATCACAACTCCAAATTAACAAAAAAGTAAATAAGACATATAACATTATATTATAATTACTTGTACAGTATAATTACACTACAGGAAACTAATATGACAAGAAACAAAACCTATGAAATAAAAAATTTATGCAGAGTTTAAAATGTATATACTGTACAGTATAGAATATTGTTAATGGCACAAAATACTGTATAAAATTTAACTATCACCATATTTAATACCTTTAAAATTTAGTTAATTAAAATATCCTACCCTTAAACTCAGACCCTATATTGACCAAGCCTATATATAGCTGTATTGGGCAGCTTGAGAGCTACCATACTTTACCGGCGACCACTGTCCGGCGCGCCACTTGTACCGTTGCCTCTCTCCCCGCCGCCTCCCCGCTCCTCTATTCCCACTGCAAGGTATCTTGCAGCGGCGAAAGTGTGTGGGCCGGTCGTCAGGGTCACACAATCGGTCATCTAATGTCGGTCCATTGGGGTCACGACACACCACCAGGCGCTGCTGACGACCCCTACCACATCTCTGACGTACACGACACTAAGGAGGCAGGAGGGATACATTTGTAAGAGTAAGAAGAGGAAGAGGAGGAAGATAATACAGTAAAAAGAAAATTATGAATAAAAAATGATGATAAAGACCGGATGAAAATATGTGGAATGATAAATTAATGATAAGAAGTTATAAATGACTAGAATGCACAATAACATATCAAACATATCACTCTCCCTCTTACCTGTCCCCAGTCTCCAACAGACCACTCAGTACACGCGTGGGTATTGCATGGAGCAGTGTCTTGTGGTCGCTGATCTTCTAAGCATCCATGACCACCACCATCGCTGCCACAAACAACTTGGCGCCTCTTCTCACCACCACCACACTCATTGGAACACTGTGTCATGCACCAGATACACAATCAGCCAAACCAAACTTATGGAATGAGTATTATGGTATCGGAAACCAATAAACCAAATAATTAATAATAATAATATCTACATTACATGTACAGCAGTTGCACATCATATTAATGTATTATTAATTGTATCATAATAATTGGGGGCAAGTAGCAAAAATTCCCCTGGTGCCCCTGTTAATCTTCGGAGATCAATTGTTACACAACATACAAAGCCGTTCTTATACCAGAGTCATAGAAAGGAAGCAAATTACACTGCCCTAAAGTGGAAACAGTTTTGGCGCGACAACATATGATGATGATTATAATAACTCCAATAACAAAGTAGAACTAAACTATTTTTAAGTTTGTCAAAATAATGAAGCACATATTTAAGCAGGCAGGATGTGAAGATTGAGAACTATACCTTCCACTTATCCGCCTTTCCAACTCTCCTTCCCACCAGTTAATGCTTCAAATGGAGCTCACAACTCATGGTTCGGGAATATTATCTTGTCTAGAATTGACAACACTGTGGTGGCTACCGTCAGTTTACCTACCCTCTCTCTGACCCTGACTTCCACTGAGGGGGTACAGAAACTTTGGTACATGGCTGTACTGTATTACATAAAACTATATTTTCATAATGACTAGATTAGCACCTGAAAAATGGTCCCTGGTATATCTTTATGATTTACCTTAATGAGCAACAAATAACTGAGTGTGAAAGCATACTTATCACAATGATGTTATACATTACATGGAAAATGTGCTTATCTATGAACTGTTCGTTTAAACTTTTGTTGAACTCAAGAGTCAATATAGGACAGACCAAGGGATATATAAGAGGAAACTGTACTGACCGTACTCCATCCTCCAGTGTGCCAGCTGGTGGTGGGGTCAGGGGGAGAAGTTGGGGGGGAGTAGTTTGTCACCACATTGTTGTTTTCCTCCTTGTTGTTCCTCCCTCCCCGTCCTCTCCCCTCTCCTCGACTCCTCTCCTCTCTCCGGTCTCCCCTCACTCTACCTGAGTGTCTCTCCTCCTCCCTCTCTCCGTCCAGCTGGTTGTCAGAAATTCGTTCAAAGTTTGTTTGTCCCCCAATGTCATCATAACCAGTTGGGAGTGCATTCGAGATCTCATTCGTTTCGGTATCATGCAACTTTGGTCTGCGTCGGTCGGTGCCACGGGAGTAAGGTTGGTGCCAAGGATAAGATACGTCATACTTGCTGTGATCAGTCTTGGGGCGTCGGGGGTTGTTTCGATGATGGTGGTGATGATGCTGGTGAGTGCGATCAAGGGTGTTACTCTGGTCTGGGTGCTGTTTTCCTCCCTTGTTCTGAGGGTGATGAGAAAGAATATCAAATATATATACAAACCTCTGTTTTATCATCAATACCCAACTTCCTATTTATAAAATGGAAACAAATGTATGAAATATTATACTGATTATTCATACTACAGTGCACACACCAATCATACAAGACCCCTTTGAGTATAAAGTACAGTGCTTGTAAAACTCTATTCACTAAACAAAACCAAAGAGCTCATAGAACCAATCAACTCCTTCAGCATGGGAACATAACTTAAATACAGTACAGTAAAGGATTGCATTTTCTTTTGATTCATGACTGATGACTTTACAGTATTGTACCTGCAACTGACCTAAAGGGGAAATATTATCTCAATTAACTCTTAGAAAAATGACTTTCATAGTGCATAGGGGTACCACTAGGTATCCATATTTTCAGGGTACCCATGGTATTTGAGGCTTGGCGAATATTTGAGGAAGCTTCCATATACTGTATACAGTAAATGCCCTGGTGCCTTGTATTTGACTAAGGATGTCTGTAAATGCACAGACATAGAACATCACTTGCTAAGTTGAGGATGCATGTTATTACAAAATCCATATTTTGTCATGGGAAACACAGTAGATACTATACTTATACAGAGCCCAAGGGGTTCTAGCATGGGGCTAAATAGTTAATCTTGGAGTACATCATGCACAGTACCATTTACAAAATGGTGTTTCAGTGTTTAGGGATAAATATAGCATAGTTACCATGCAAATTAAACTCAGAATCCAATTATCACTATTATAAAAAAATACCAAGCCAGCAGGAAAAAAATGCAGTTAGTGGTTAATATACAGGTAGCCATGATAAAACATTTGACCAGTTATGGTTACCTTAGCTGGAGAAAAATCAGAGATTGAATGTTTGTCTGGTGGGTAAGTGGGTAAAGTGAGTGTGACTGAGGTGATGTAAGTGGTAGTGGTGGATGGAGTGGATGAGGGTGGAGTTGTAGTAGTAGTTGTAGTGGATGTGGTGGTGGTGGAAGGGGTACAGGGGATGTGACATGGGTCGGTCTCTGTTGGTTTGGGGGCAGGGCTGCAGTTCTCTGGGGGTTCAGGGTCACTGGGGAGCCCACAAGTCACCTTCCGAAGCCTCACCCCAGTCCCGCACTCCTCTCCCCTGCCTATCCCTGCTCCTGAGCTGGGTGAGGGCACGCCTCCCACGTCACACTATAGAGAGCCAGGCAGGGGGAGGGTCACTAGAGAGCTCAAAATACTCTTAGCAGCTCTCTCTAAATTCAGTAATTACTCTCTATCATTATGAAGATACGAAGTTAAGTACAGTATTGTACTGTACTGTACAATAACTTCTGACAAAGTGCTGTATTATTATTGTTCCATTTTAGCCCTGAATTATGCATTCATGAACACAGTGGTCCTGTTTTAAACTAAACTTCATGCTAAGTTTTGTAAACCCCCTCTTTGGTAAATAATAAAATGTTGAGTTATTCACTTGGTGCTTCAAGCATGTCCGTGCCTCCACGTGACAACTTTACCCTGCATTTAACTGATAATGATGATGATGATGATGATGATGATGATGAAATGTGAGCTCACTTGACTGAAATGTGACAAAACTCTTCAACTCACATTAGAAACAAAAATACTAAATAAAAAAGTACAAGCTACTTGAATACCTGTAGCTGCCACAATGGGGGTGACACCATTGTCACTCAAAGGTAGTGAATGAGAAAATATAGTATACAGTGGGAATACAACACATTTCAATGAAAAACTATAATAGCAACAGAACATTAATACAAAGACACATAAACATAAAGATGGACAGGAATTTTACAATTATGCAAATTATTAAAAGAATAACCGATGACTGCTTGATATACTGTACAGTAAAAAAAATTCTGGAACAACATTAGAGCTCTTACAATGATACTCACAATAATACTGTAAAGTATATCTGTAAAAAATTGAACAGATTCCACCAAACTGCATGAAATTGATTTTTTTTTTACTTTTTCAGTAGCATACACATCACAAGCATCACTAACCATATTCTACCATATATACAGCTGTATAATCACTACTAACAACCATATTATTGCTTACAATCAATGAGATACAAAATAAATCACCAAATGTTCGGGTGATCATGAATATAGGCAACCTCAGTCATTGTTACAGAATGCAATTCCTGTACTGCATAACAAGCAAGCCACCACGGGATGTATTACATAATAAGCTGGAAATGAAGATACAAACTGTACGTGCAAATAACTCACCCACTTGCTCCAGCTGCTTGTTACCCAGCAGCTACAGTTGTGAGTGTGTTCGGGTTTACCAAGGTGACGACACTCCCATGCGGACACAGAACGTTCCCTCAGCAGGCATGAATACAGCCGTTGCTGCAGACCCACTGATTCCCCTTCCTTACACAAGCACTGGGAAACAGGCAAAAAGGAATACATTGTAAATGGAATTAGTTAGTACTATATGTAATTTCAGGATTAAGCCCTCACCTTCCACTCACATTTTTCTCCCTCACATATTCCTCTACCCTGTTCATTCATCTGACCGGTTGGCTGCCTTTTACATTGGATCCCTAAACTTTGCTCCCATATACTGTACCTTTCCTTGTAAACTTCTCATCTTGCATTTTCTCCACATATCCAAATCACATCTATGTAATATGCTTCACCCTCTCAATACTCAACAATAATTACCTTTTTACCAAGTCCACATCTCTCCTACACATTCTCATTGCTTCTGCCATCCCACCTCATCAGACCACTCCCTCCTCTCAGGTAATTTGTTTCCACCTCACCTATTCCAGATGATTGTACCCAATTCCCATCCTATGCCAAGTCCATGTCTCTGTAGCATTTGTCAGTGTTGGCAGGATTAGAGCATAATATACTGTACTATTTCTGAACTCACCGGAGACCATTCTGCATATGACCAAGTGGCACACTCCTCTGATGGACAGTCCAGGATGGTGTACTGCTGGTCTCCCTCACACCGCTCACGGCTCACACTCTCCCCGAGACTTGATACACAATCCACCACCTTTCTCTCACGATAACACCTCTCACCATTTAACACACACTGTAATAGAATATGAAATTAGCTTGCCCATATTCTATATTTCACTTCATTTATCATTATCCAAGTTCATGTCAGATCAATGTCACCTCTCTATACTGTATTCCTTTGTATTCTTCCTAGCTACAGACACTTTGACATGACTACTGATGTACAGTCAAATAAATATACTGTACTACTCTATGCCACATTTGTTTATAAAAATGGTCTGAACAATGTTGCATACACAATAGCAAGATTTACTTGATAGCATCCTTGTACTATACTGTATTACATTCCATTGGCCAGTGGTTTGATTCCTGATGATAATAATGAACAATCTAATCATAAAAGCTATGACATGTTTGTTTTTCAAAATCTCCAGCCAGAGTGCCTCTCCACACCTACCTTGGACCAATCAGTATAATGCCAGGCAGCAGGACAAGTGTGAGTACAGGGTTGGCGGTGGGTGACTGGCCGGGCGTGGGAGGGACACAGCTCATCACCTACTTGGTTTCCACTGTCTGCTCTCACACAGTATGGCTCCCTTGTCTGCTCACCTGACCAACAAAAGTAATGTCTTTTTTATGCATATCACTTTCTGCTTGTAATTAAACTATACAGTACAGTATACTAGTCCTTTCATTCTTACAATCTCACTCTTCATCTCTTTTTCCAATAACATTTACATTTTGAAATGTCATTAATGTTTCCTATCCAAATACTCAATATTTTTTTAATGCATGAAAAATGGTAGTTTAATTATTCTTCATAAACTATAATATATCCCTCTTGTACCTAAAAATATTTACCTTCAATTCATCCTAAATATCCACATTCTTCCTACTGTACCACAAAACACAATAAAAAATAACATTGTACTGTACTATATTCCAGTTTTATTTTGCTTTGACTCTTGGCACACTTTTAAATTTCAATCAATTAAACTTTCATACTGTTTAATAGCTTCATCTTCATTCTAACACCTTTACTAATGTACCAACTAGAGTAGTGTGAAATCAGCACTCACCATCACAAGAGTCAGAGCAGTTGGTCCAGTCACCGAGCCTCCAAAAGAAGTTAGGGTTGGTGTGGAGGCTGGACTTGGTATAGCTGTACTTGATGTAAGGAGGGTTCAGGTCCCCCACTGAGAGGATCTAAAGAAACAAAAAAAGAAATTTCAAATCATACTGTAGAGGACACAATAGTATGCACTCTATACATACAGTACTCATTATTAGAAATTACCATTTCCTACACAATGGGCCTGAAAATTATACATAAGCTACTGACAAACTCAAAGTTCATCTAAACTGCTTAATTGCCTATTTTGCTTTTGTATATATGGGATCAATATAAAAAGCAGATCATCAACCACCCATATACCAAAATTTCAGCAATGCTTGGTTAGTTAAAAGAATACTTGATAGAATGTCACCTGAACAAGCAGTTTCTTAGAGAGTGGTTTGGTGGAGTTGATCCGTTCTACCGATGAACTGGAGCCAGAGTACTCAAGGAGGGTACCACCAAAGTTTACCAGCTTGGGGAATGGTGTCACCACTGAGCCTCCATTTAGTAGGTAGTTACCCGATTCATGCTCCACCAGTGCTGCAGACCAACAACAATAATAATTATAGGTATCTTATTGATAAAAAAAAATATGAGAACCTCTAAGGACAGGTGGTGTAAGTAAGACAATTTTTATACATTATATGACAGCAAGACTAAATAATCATTTTCACTGCCAACAGAAGTTAGTGTAGTTGTTTGGCCAATGGTGCAATATGCATTTAGTTTTCATGATCATTATCTACACATGAAGCATACACTCAACTAGAGTTCTCATACCAGCCATGTATTTTTGTGGAGAGTAAAGACAACTTTAGTCAAAGAGTGTACAGAACACAAATACTGTATAACTTTTAAATTACACCTTTCTTCTACACAACTTAATCCTTATAACATTAAACATACCAAGGTATAACAACATTAAACATACCAAGATAGTTATCATCTGAGGGCAAATTGTGGTATGCTCGTTGGGTGATTTCAATCCTGGCAGCTCCCTCTGGTATGACAAAGATGTCAGAGTAACCATAAGGGTAGGTGTGGTCGAAGGAACCCGATGATAACTCACACGTTGAATTGTCTCCATTACACACTCCACATGTGTCTGGGGATACAGAGGAGAGAAGTGAGAGTAGATATAATGCCATACATAGTGAATTGAGGGAGGGGAATAGTTAGTAGCAACTGGTACAGTAATAGGTAGGAGTGATGGAGCTTTGAAATCACAGGTAAAGGTTAGGGTGAGATGGGGTCAGTAGTCATGGGATGAGTTTGTAGTTTTACACCTAGTCACCCTTTACAATATGTGAGTAAGATGAAAGAAAGAACAATTTGACTACAGCCTAATGGACGTTGGGCTTCATAACATGTACTGTAATGTATATAGCCTACAACACTCTAGTGATGGCTTACCCAGCAGACTAATTCCACTCCTAACCAATCTGGAACTCTACTAACACAATTCACTACTCATCTATCTCTTCCACCATTCACGACCATTTACCTTACATTTCTAAATTAATCCTCTACATTCACCTTTGTTCTTTCTACTACTCGCACACAAGCACTTAACCCCTTTACTTACCCGCCTTGGTCGTGGAATTGAGAACATAGTCGCAGCCTGCCATATGACACTTGCCGTTGACACAGATGTCATTAGAGTCAGGTCCACAGGTAGTTCCGTCATCCACCTTGTCACGCAGCTTGAAGTATGAGGAGTGGGAGTAGTTGAACACTTGGCAAAACAGCTGGCAACTGTCCTCACGCGAGACTAGGAACAAAGAGCATGACCTATCCATAATACAAATTCATTGGATATATACAGTATATTTAGTTTAATTAAAATATAGACAACTAAAGTTTTTATAAGCTACTAGCAGAAGTTCCCAGGTTTGCCAGCATTGCCTAGGTTTTTCATTTTTAATTCATTAACACACCTTGAAGAGTACAGTACTGTATGTAAGATGACAATAAAACTTACTTCCAGAATATTTGGGCACCCAAATTACATCTTCAGGTATGTCTGAGAGGCCAAAGGTTTTGCCATTGTAGGCCTGACACTGCTGGGTGCGAAAGTCCACGGCATCATGTGGACACTGCTTCATGATGCAGGATTCATATCGCACTCTCTCCCCGGTACAGTACTGGCCCCCATGGCTCGGTGGAGGGGAGTTGCAGTGTCGGGTTGAGCTCCGCACACCAACACCACATGTCCGTGAACAGGTGCTCCACCTACATGGGTGTGAAGGGAGAGGGAAGTGAAACTGGGGTGCAGAGGGCAGGCAGAGGTGAAACTGGGGTGTGAAGGATGGGTGGAGGTGAAACTGGAGTGTGAAGGACAGGCAGAGGTAAAACTGGGATGTGGACAGAAATAGGCATCAGTATAAAAAAAACTGCTGAAAACTATCCTTATTTCATTATTTCTCATATTTTGTATAATACTGACTTACCAAAAATTGATACAGTACAGTATATCAAAACACTGTGTGACGTGACATCAATAATAGCAATATAGTACAGTATAGCAATACAGTATTCATATTGCTGATACATGTATTGTATGTATGTATTTCAACACTTTATGAAACTCGTTGTTCTACTGTACAGTACCTGTACTTTGTTTAAAATTCTGTTGATAGATTAACATTTTATAATGACATTTTCTGTACAGTACTGTATTTTCCTTTACTATGAATACCAAAGCTGATGACAAGGGTTCTCAAACAGTAATTTGAGAACTCCCAGAGGTGGGTGTGTTGGTCTGTAAGTTGTACAGTACAGTACATGGATAGTTGGCGTAAATGAGTACTGATGAGAATATACTTAATTCCTTGAATATATTCATGAGATATAATAATTTACTGTACTGTATTAAACAATGAAAAATCGCACTATTTTAACAGTTTTAAACTAAACAGTGTAAATAGTTTGACAATATGAACATCAACAGTGTTTCATTTTAATGTATATTCAATTATTGTTATTTGAGGCTAAATCAAAGTACAATAATATTATTGGCTGCCACTATAATTGGTGTTTGAATCTGACATCTTGGTTATTTGGTGAGACAAAGACTGAAAAAAATGTTAATCTAGTATGTCATTTTTGGTAGCAAATATGCTACTGTTAATCATGACAGGAAACTGAGCTAACTGCCTAGACTCGTCTGAAAAATGAAGTAACAAAACAAGTTGGTTTATTTGCTTTCTCTGACATATTTATTTTTTGACCTCAAGCCTAGCCTAAGTTTAGTTGTATGACTGAACAATAAGGCAAAGCTCAATTGTATTCCAAGATTTTGTACTACTGTACTGTAAATAAACAGCCCTTGTCTTAATGGCAATATACTCATTCATTGTCTTATACAGGGAATTTACAACAATACTCATATCAAATACACTAATAAAATTTACACACAACCACACAAACAACTCCAGAAACTTACGCTAACCACTCCCCCCAGTTACCATGGATTTTCTTCGTGACGTTCTTATCCTTGGGTACACACTTGCCTCGCAGACACCAGCTGTTTGTGTCACAGTGAGTACCATCCGCCCAGGGCATGTGTTGTGTCCGACATCCTTCCTTCTCATCTACAGAGGTTGTGCACCACAATCGCTTGCAAGTTGGCTGGATAGAGGAACATATGAGGATGGATGCTGTTGATACTTAGCAAAGTGAAATACTGTATATATATATATATATATATGTATATAAAAGTGTACATAAGTGTCACATAATTATTTTGGAAGCTGTGCAGTTACCACAGTCATATCCATGTAAACTGGAGAAACCCTACTTCTGAGTCATGCAACATGCTGTTAACCATACAATGGTAAAATCTGATAATCTAATTATGTCACAGATGAAAAAGTAAAATTAACAAAACAAATGTAAATCAAATAAAATCCCCAACTTACCATGTAAGGACAGATGCGTGAAGTGAGTCCAAAGACATACTGGCACTGTTTGCTGGCATTGAAAAGTTCACCAGCCAGGGTGAGTTCAGATTCTGTCTCTATCAACTTGTTGGTCCAAGGTTCATCTTCTAAGCATGCTCCATGACCCCCACTGAAGGAAGTGGCATAAGTTATAAAGGGCTTTGAGACAGGTAAAAACTGCAGAAAATATAATACAAGTAATAGTGAACTATGCAACTGATGAGTAAAAACAATACTGTACAGTACTACCTGTACTGTATATGTTTATTATAGTTTTCATCTACTAACAAGATCTTTTGGAGGATTGGCTGTTGGCTGGTTCAAATCAATTAGGTATTACAATGCAACAAGAAAATATTTTGTTGTCCAAGAGTTAACTGAGCATAAGTAACTCACTGAAGGTAATCAGTAAGGTAACGTCTGGAGCAGTTGGACCATTCCCAAGGTAGTGTGTTGTGGTCCAGCATACGACTCATTACGTTCATTTTAGTGGGTTCTTCCTGGTTGGATTCTTCAAGTTCTCCCAGCAGTGCACACTTGACATCATTGTCATGGGGCATGTTTAGACTGTGGATAGAGGCAGGGCCTACATACAATTATGTCAATTTGGCAGTTTTTCTATAGCCATTAATATACAAATCTGTGATGTTTACAGCAAAATAAATATACTGTACTGTATATCCAGTGTTGAAAGTTATGAGGCCCATCTTCATTAAAAACATATAATATTATCCACAAATAACTGGTTGCATATTTTTCTAACAAACAAACTCAGATCAAACCCAAAACATAACCTCCTGGAGGAGGTAAATAAATGCACCTTTGCTTTACATGAAAAAAAATATATATACTGTTCATATATTACACAGTTCTGTATTGGTAGTTTACATTTACAGTAACTGAATATCAGGGAATTTATACTTGATATAAGATTTATTAGTTCTATCAATCTATCTTCTATAAATTCTAATAATTATCATGGCACACTACTGTACTCCTAACAAGGAATGACAACTCACAGATGGCCCAACTCATGTGCAATGGTGAATGCTGCCGAGAGTCCATTGTCCTGAACAATGGCACAAGAAGCATGACGGGAACACATAGTGCCCAACTCAGCCAGACCAAGGGTGTCACAACTCTTGGTCCAAGGGTTGCGGCAAATATTTTCCCTGTCCAGGGTATATATCATTAGGTTAATAAAATCACAGACTAAATTATTGGAAATATAATACTAACAGGAGCCTGACAGTTTGGGTTATGTACTGCCAAAGAATAAAACTCTTGGAGACAATTAAAACCTGTCTAACAAGAGATTGAAGAAGCATTACAAACCCATTTACAGTACTGCATAATATCCATTGCAGGCAACTAATTATAACTTACATACCAATCTGAATCAGCTTTATTCTTGCTAAATGTTCATATCATCCAACATGGGCATTTATAATTCGGTATTAGTCAAGTGTTTGTCCATAATCACTCCCATTCATTTTATTTTGTCAAATATATTTCTTAATACATGTATGTCATTTCCTTATTGGATATTTCTGTCGCAAATGCATTAACATGAACCTTCGGTTCCAGTATAATATCATTTCAAGATGGCTGTCAAATATTTACATCCAGGCCCCGTATTTTGCTAAGGTTAGGTCTTGGTAGTTTGCCACGGTTCTGATTAGGTTAGGTTAGGTTAGGTCAGGTGAGGTCTACCTAATTCTATTTAATGTGTTGTAGTGTTTTTATATGAATCTAGTTCAAATATGGAGAAAATTAGGTGTTTTCGGAGATTGAGTTGGGGCAGGGGGGGGGGTGATATCTTCCAAAACATTAATTTGAGACAGTTGTGAACAATAAATTCGTTCAAAACACATTATAAAACATTATATTCTGAAATCCTTGAGTCGAAAGCAGATTATGGACAAACGCTCGACTATTACCAATAGTTCTTCTACATAATTCACACACAGACCTTTATAATACAGTATTGGTATTACATATATAATTATTATATTATATCATGTTTTAAAAAAATATATAAAATAAAAAAATACCCACCTGGTGAGAAGTAAAGCCGTATCAAAGCGTCTGGGATGAGTTGGATTCCGTTTGAGGTCGAGTTGTTGCCATTTACAAAACCCCTTGAGCATCTCCTCTGCTGACTTGCCTGTGGGGGCTTCACTGCCATTCTCGTAGCCACGTTTCGAAGTGATGAACTCCCTATCCTCACGCATCACCTCCACTACTGCTATGTCAATGTGGTGGCCGATGGTGGCATCACGGAATATGAGGGCAACCTGTGTAACAATAATAACATTACTACAGTTCTTACCTTTGATATGTAACATTATCTATATTCTGCAAGTAACAGGTAAGGTACTAGAGATCCAAGTTATTATACAATGGCCTCCACTTTGGATAGTCTTTGGTAAAAAATTCACGTGCACATCATTTGGTGAGTTTTGTGAAATGTGGCCCGTAATACTGTACTGGGTTTCTTTACTGGACACTCGTTACTAATACAATATTATACCCCTGCTATATTACCGGTATCTATTTTACTACTACAGTACTACGAGTAACCAAACACATACCACCAAACTCATCCGACACTGTGCTCGTTACATGTTAACTCACCTGGTTGGCTACCCCTGGTCATATTAGTCATGTTTTACCATACTATCAAGGCAATAGGTTATTGGTAGCCCAGAACCGCTGGCACGACAGCCCACTAAATAATGTGAGCTGAGTTGTGTGCCATATGCAGATATGTGTATTACTGGTTTGTACACAACTGTAAGGGGGTGCATGTGAACTACTGAACTTGTCAAGAAATGTGCGTGCATGTACTGTATGTGGTCAGTGTGGTGTCTGTGGACAAGGTTGTCAGTGCTTGGAATTATTGATCGAAGAGCATCTTGGGGTCTTGGACATTGTCGAAATATTCTTGGGATTTCTTGATACTTTTGTGAATACTGTATACGGAAGTTTCATGTAATTCAAATAGGATTCGAACTGACAGTAGGGACAGACTGGCCTATAGCGTAGCCCAAGGCCAAGAGATATACAATGTCATAATATATCTCTTGGCCTTGGCGTAGCCACTGAATCGTGTATCTGTGATGACGAACGTAAAACTAAACCTTTTTTTCTCGCTGCATAATTTAATGTGGTAAATAGCGAATACATACATGTCCCTGTATTAGTACTAGGATATCAGTGAAGAAAGTTACGATCAAGCTCAACAATCACAATCCAAGTTAGGGATAATAGTTTAAATATTGATAATTCTAATGTATGTGTGTGTGTGTGTGTAGGAGGCGGTGATCAGCATCAAGATCCAATGTACTCTTTAGAGTTTAGATCTTGGTCAGCATGTATCAGACACGGGGTTGTGGCATCACTCCCGTGCTTGCTGACCCAACAAGTGAGACGGGGAAGCTTGGGTCGTGAGGGAGAAGGAAGGAGGAGGAGGGTGACTGAGGAAGAGGAAGAACGGCAGGGAAAAGAGGAAGACACTCATCAAGGGAGGGAAAGAAAAGGTGAAGAAGGCAGGGATGCAGTCAAGCAGGAAGAATAAATGCATGAGAGAGAGAGAGAGAGAGAGAGAGAGAGAGAGAGAGAGAGAGAGAGAGAATACTGTGGTACACGTGCTTGTATTCAAATGAGGGTCTTGGCAACGTTAAGGATTTTACACTTGACTACTTCCAATTGCAATTTGTTCCAACACTCATTTAAAACAATATTACGCACTGAAAGAGAAGGAATTGACTGGTACTGGTGTTGAATCTTTAGTTCTTGTGTATGAGAGAGAGAGAGAGAGAGAGAGAGAGAGAGAGAGAGAGAGAGAGAGAGAGTCAATCAGAGAGAGTTGGGAGGGGGTCGGCGTTCACATTAGCTTTAACACAGAGGAGGGAGAGAAGAGACGTGGGGAGGAAGGTGGGGGTGGGGGTAAATGAGTGAAGGGGGCAGGGGGGTACATGGCAGGTGATGGGCAGGACATGAGAGGTGATGGGGTACGTATTTGGGGGGGGGGGGAGAGACACGTACTACAACACATGACAGGTTATGGCACTATCCTATATAATTCTTTAACTGCTGTAGTGACCTGATGTAACCTAGTATAACCTAATATACAGTATAAAATCATGGTCATACATAATACATACATAATAATAATAATCCACATATATATGCATAACTATTACACATTGTTTGTTGTCTAATGTTTTCACGTTCACATCATTATGCTTTTACCGTTTTAATAATAACTATAATAGCAACAATAACAACAACAGCACTACTACAAAATTTAATAATAACAATAACAATAACAATAATAGTCATATCATACTTAATACTAACAATAACAATAACCAAAACAATAATAAAGTCGATGTTATTCTACTCACCACTGACATGAGAGTGAGGACATACTGAGTGACGTGACGACCATGATATTGGGCCATCTTGTTATCCACCACCACCATCACCTCAATACTGTAACGACTCGAGTACAGGTATCGCCGAACACGTCTCTTGTTGTTGTTGTTGTTGAAGGTGGTGGTGATGGGTAGTGGAGGGGCTGTGGGTGTAAAGAGAACAAGAAGTGAATGAGTGAGTGAATGAGAGAGAGTGAGTGGGTGTAAAGAGAACAAGAAGTGAATGATCGAGTGAATGGGAATGAAAGTGAGGGAGTGAGGGTGATTTGTGAGAATGATAAAACGTGAGTGAGGGAAAGACATGTCGTATACGAGAGAGAGAGAGAGATAGATAGATAGATAAATAGATAGATAGATAGATAGATAGAGAGAGAGAGAGAATGAAAAAAGAGAGTGAGGGAAAGATGTGTCGTGTAGGAGAGAATCTTACTGGGGTGTGTGTAAGGAAAAGATGGTGTGAGAGTGAGTGAGTGAGAATGAAAAAAGTGAGTGAGGAAAAGTGTCGTGTAGGAGGGAATCTTAGTGTGTGTGTGAGAGAGAGAGATCAGTCTGCATGAGCGTGAGAGGAAAAGAGGCTGTGAGAGAGTGAAAGAAAGAGAAAGAGGGAGTCAGTGAGTGAGAGATAAGAAGGAGTGGGAGTGTCAAGTGGAAGAATATGTACTGTAACAAGAGAGAGAGAGAGAGAGAGAGAGAGAGAGAGAGAGAGATGTTTGCTTGTATATATGTAACAAGCAAGTGTGCGAGTAAGAATGGGTGTGAGTGAGTGACAGGTGTAAGTGTTGTGACAGCTGTGTGTGTGTGTGTGTGAAAGACTGATAGACAGATATAAAAGAGAGGAATGAATGACAAATATAAACAATGATAAATTTAATTATGAAGGAAATTACGAGTGTTGCATTGATGCTTACTTACACACACACACAACAATATAGCCATGTAAACAGACAAATAAACAAACATAATTATACTCTTGGCAAAAAAAAAAAAAAAAAAAAAAAAACACCCACCTCTCATCACGTAGGTAATGCAAAAAGGGAAATCAGACAAACACAAAAACTATTTTATTCCTTTTGAAGTGGCCTATCGTGTATCCACAAGGTTGAAACGAGCTTTGTTTAATCGTTCTTTTTTCTCTCTGTACAAAATCGATCAGCCGAATCTCCATTTACATTCGTACTCCCTTCACCACCACCACTACCACTACCACCAGACCCTATAGTCATTCTCCTTTTGTTTACCATTTTTAAAACTCCAGCAACAGAACAGACAAGGGCAGACACTATTCTTTCTGATATTATATACATGCATTCTTTCGGTTATTTATTTATTTATCAACATATTTATCTATGTATTATATGTTTATTCTCTTAAGTTCGTAATCTATATATCTAAATGAAGAGACTCTGTTTGTCTGTCATGCTATACAAATTGTCATGTGACCACCTACAGTGCCAGGAATTCACACACGGAAAGTGTGTGACAGTGAGGGGGGACAGAGGCCATTTTCGTCACAAAAAAACACCCCACTAATTACTTAATAGGACCGTTCGCATGAAGCGTGGATCTAGCGATTTACACCACATACTTCCAGATTTTAATTTTTATTTTTGTATTGGGTACATGGACAAAATTACATATAGACCCTTCTTCGTTAAAATAACGTATTTACTATGATTTTAATATTCCAGTAAACATTTTAAAGACGTTAAAGTGCATATTAATGAGCTAGTAATATAGTTTGAGGAGTTTTATTGTGCTGTACTATATTTGGTGTGTGTGCCTCAATGGATAAACATTCATCGGTTTTATATATACATGTGAATATTTCTTGATTTTTAATGTAATATAAATGTTCCAAGTGACCACCAACAAGGTAATAACAGAAAAATAAATTATTTCAGCAGATACTTGCTGCATACAGTACGACATGCTTAACAGTCAAAACAATAACAAACACAGCAACCAAGTGATGTATGATGTGTTCTCGTAGTAGTATCGGCTTGGTGGTGGTAACTGTTTCTACTGGGAATGAATTTCCCTCGTGTGATTTATTACAATCGACAAAGAAGGATTCAATACAAGATGAAGATGAAGATACAAGACTCAATCTGATGTTGTTGATATTCGTTCATACGCTAGCCAGCCTCGAGAGCAGCAGACAGTACGGGGTACTACGTGACTATAGCTTTTTCAGCCATTAAACTCGCAAGAAACCAACACTAAATTATTCTGTTTCATTACAATGTCGATAAACTGGATCATTTGACTTCATAGTGATATCAATGGAACTGCTAAGGTGTGTGTTCGTATAAATACTAATACTAATATAGTTTTTAAATCATAATTATCGTTTGTTACCCTATATAAAATACATACATTTCTCGCGATGGTTATGGTGGTTGGAATATTTTTATACAAGCACATATACACAAACTACCTCTTGACAAAAATATTTTATACTAATATCAATGAATATTTGCCTTAAAAATAGTTAAATATCTCCGTATATATGAATTGAAACCTCTCTTCACCGAGTCAGTGTTCTATACGCTCGTACTCCGCTGACAAAAAATGCTTTATTTTCATATTAA